>CM029370.1:7423754-7766254 GCA_017165825.1 Hepsetus odoe
TTATAATGCGGTAAGATAATACCGTAATAATAAAACTTAAAGTATGCAGCTACAATTTTAACATAGTGTTTAATTATTACTGAATAAATAATTAAAGTAACAGGTTATTCCAATATTTCATATCTTGTCTTATTAAAGATAAGAAACACTTTAAGAAACTTCCCATTTGAAATGAAATTGCTAAATTCTTTCTAAAATGGAATCTATCTATCTATTTATCTATCTATCTATCTGTCTATCTGTGTGTGTGTGTGTGTGTGTGTGTGTGTGTGTGTGTGTATTTAATACACTATGTACACACTACACTGTAAACTGCTGGGAAACCGGCTGCCTCAGTGTTTGTAAACAAATTAACACATCAATTATGAATGTGATATGAACACGATCTGAATGTGGCGTAACTCAGAATGTGATATAAATGTGATGGTGAATGTGCTATGGGTTATGAATGTGATAGAAATTGTAAATGTGATGCGAATTTGAAACGCTGATGTGAACGGTATATGAATGCAATATGCATTAGGAATGTGATGTGAATGTGACGAGAATGTAATGTGACTGTGATGTGAACGTGATTTGAATGCCGAGAGCCATCTTCGAGCAGACAGGGTTAATAAATGTTCCTGCTGCAGGTCGGATCCTGGACATCCCGTGTAAAGTGTGCGGAGACCGCAGTTCGGGGAAGCATTACGGGGTGTACGCGTGCGACGGCTGTTCCGGCTTCTTCAAGAGGAGCATCAGGAGGAACCGGACCTACGTGTGCAAGTCCGGCGCTCAGGTGAGTGTGTGAGGCGCGGCGTCCGGCCCTCTCGGGGGCTTCCATTACAGCTCCGCGCGGTGCCTAATTGAAAGATTATGGTGGGAGTGAGCCTCCTCCCGCGCCTTTGAGAGCCCTTTGGCCCGTCTAGTGGAACAGGTGTAATCCAATCTAACGCACCGGCAGGACTGAGCGGATCTGGAGAGGGAGGCGGGGATGAGACTATTGGCCAAGCGGCAGGGGAGCGAGTCAATGACCGACATTACTGCAGTGTACCTGCCCAGTCTCTCTCTGTCTCTCTCTCTCTCTCTGTCTGTCTGTCTGTCTCTCTCTCTCTCTCTCTCTCTCTGTCTGTCTGTCTCTCTCTCTCTCTCTCTCTCTCTCTCTCTCCTCTCTCTCTCTCTCTGTCTCTCTCTCTCTCTCTCTCTGTCTCTCCTCTCTGTCTATCTGTCTGTCTCTTTCTCTCTCTCTCTCCTCTCTCTCTCTCTCTCTGCTGTCTATCTGTCATCTCTCTCTCTCTCTCTCTCTCTCTCTCTCTCTCTCTCTGTCTCTCTCTCTCTCTCTCTCTCACCTCTCTCTCTCTGTCTGTCTCTCTCTCTCTCTCTCTCTCTCTCTCTCTCTCTCTGTCTGTCTGTCTCTCTCTCTCTCTCTCTCTCTCTCTCTCTCTCTCTCTCTTTCTCTGTCTCTCTCTCTCTCTCTCTCCTCTCTCTCTCTCCTCTATCTCTCTCTCTCTCTCTTTCTCTCTCTCTCTCTGTCTCTCTCTCTCTGTGTGTAGAGAAATTAGTGATTCTAATAAAGCAGCTTGCAAAATAAAAAAAATCAATCAGAATAGCATGAAAACTATATTTATCTCATCTCCTCCTCATTCTCCCCCTCCTCTAAAATGCAGTAACTTTTTACACACACACACACACACACACACACACACACACACACACACACACACACACACACACACACACGACATTATTAGTGTGTTGATTGGAAAATAATTTATCAGAAGAGCATTATCATTATATTATTCTCTCTCTCTGTGAATCTAAAGAGGTTTAGTGATTTAATAAAAGCAACTATATCAATTGTTTTTAGAAAAATGATCAGTCAGAATGTCATAATGATATTATTCTATCATATCTCTCTCTCTCTCTCTCTCTCTCTCTCTCTCTCTCTCTCAAGGGTGGGTGTCAGTAGATAAAACTCACAGGGAATCAGTATTTTGTCTTGTCCTTGAAAGTGTTAAAGTAGATATGAATAAAGGCCAGTAAGTACGGAAAAGCATTGAATTCTCTACCTTAAATTGATGCGTTTTGAGACTTGGAATTCATTGACAATAATTATGAGTTTTTACCTGTGATCTAGAAAGATTTAATTCATCCATTCATTCCTTCGTTCCTTATTCTAAAAAAGAGATTGTTTTTAATATCTTTATTCAGCACAATTTCATAAAAAAAAATAAACTCCTTATTATATGGATCAAGTATTTATTGTATTGAACTAAGAGTTCATGTTCTTTAAAATGCCCTCTGTAAGTCTGTCAAATATTTCAGTGTTTGAGAAATCTGCCTTTTAATCTCAGCTGTTTTTGAACTGCTGTAAAATTTGAAAAACCACCTGAATTTGAATCAGTGAACTGAGATCTCAGTGTTTCTTTTTCTACAGCTGGAAAAGATGTTCAGGTAGATAGAGGCGTAGTGACATGAAATGATGAAGAAAATGAATCCACAGTTTTTAAGTAACATTTAACAAAAATAATATCTAACTTGCTTTTAGATGATTGGTGGTGGGTTTTTGGAACACACTGTGGAGGCTCTGTTAGAAAGGCAGGATACAGGAAGTAGAACTAAGATTTTACACCAAGCCCATATTTCTAATTAGTAACTGACAAAACAATCATTCTATCAGCGCTTCATATGAACTTCTTCAAATCTCATTTTGAGCACATTTTTGCCACAAAAAATTTACAACCCCCTCCCTTACACAGCTGTACGACACAGTAGTCCAGGGCGTCCACCATCCAAACAGGTGGCCCTTTACTTCGAGGCCATAAAAAGTAGATAGCTCATTCTTACATTTTCCATCCCCTCATCCCAGGCACCCTTCTTCACCACTGGTCCAGCCAGCTGGGCCACACCACGGCTGCGCAGGCTCAACACCGGCCCAGCCAGCACACCAGACGTCAGCCCACCATGGTGGGTCTCGCCCAGCCCACTCCTAAAGTGAGTCTAACCATGCAGGCCAGGCCTAGATAAGATGTGTGTGTGTGTGTGGTAACAACAGCAGCCAGCGAGAAGAGAAGTGTATTTGAAGCAACTTAATGGGACCCATATTCTCATTATGCAGTAAGATTATATCATAACATAATTTACCAAATATGTTGTTTTATTACAACTAATTTGTGAACAATGACCAGCTGGAAATTTCCATTCCAAAGTTTCATTCAGTGTTAAATATTAAAAAACTTTGTATTTATTTATTTTTTTTACATCGCTGGTTCCTTTTTCTCCATGTATCAGATCACAGGCAAATGACTTACAGTGTATTGTGAATTGTTAAGATAAGTTAAGATATAATTGAAAAGATATGGAGTAGCATACCCAACCCACTCCAATATGTTTTATTTGTTTTTCCCCAAGTATTTCTAACTGCTTTGGGATGTAAATTATTGCATGTAAATGTATATGAAAATATGTCTATTTCAGATTATGTCTATTCCTATAATGATATTTGTACTATTCTAGCCAGGGTGGATGCTGTCTTATAGACATAGGAAAACATGGGGGGAAAAAAACAGACAAAAAGCACAGACCTTAACATGACATGAAATAAAGCAATATTTCTTATTTTAACATTTAAATGTAGTGCTTCATTATTAAGATTTCAGATAAGTATATACTTAGAAAAAATAAAATACCCATCTAGTTCCATTCTATTTTTGCCTTGTTCTTTTGAAGATTGTAATTAGCTCATAAACAACTGAAACTAGAGAAATAAAGGAGTTTTACAAGTAGCTTCTGTATCTAATATATCATAATTTTGACCATGTGACACCTTTTCCTCAGTATCCATAGAAGTGAGTGGCGCTGTATTTGTATGAGTGTAGCAAGTCTGTGTGAATCAACATGCGGCATCTTTCATAGAGCATCAAGTGGGCCAAAGTGTCCCTGCCCTCCACCCTGCCCTTACCTGATCAGGTATGTCACCCACAGCCTGGACTGCAGTGATACTAACTCAATTAAACATTGCAATAATATCACGTGTAAAACATGGATCTGATGTTGCTATAAATGTGGAAACCAATGAATGGGTTATGGGAGATTTGATCTCAGTATGGCCCAAAGTGCCTCTAATCGTTGCAGCTGATCCTCTGCCCGAGAGAGGCCTGGGGAACTGTTGTGCTGGGCATAAGCGCGGTGGGCGGGCCATTCCTGCTTAAGACTCCAGCGCGCTGCTTGCTGTTTCCAGATATGGGCACCGATCAACCTCCACAGTGTTCTAAAGCTGCATGGTTGGATTATATAGCATGCAAATTCATTGGAATGGAAATAAATAACTACCCTTTTTACACATTAGCATTGTTCATTTATGAGTGTAAGCTAATGCTGATAATGATTTCCTCACTCTTCGTGTTCACACGTGCAGGGATGACGGCTGAAAACACAGAGTCTCAGAGGTTCAATAAGCTAATGGCAGAGATTCAGGCCCTGCAGGAGGTGGTGACGCGCTTCAGGCAGCTGCGACTGGACGCAACAGAATTTGCACCACACACTCAAATTGCATAGAATACACTTTAAGCAGGTAGAGGCTGCTAAACACATTCTAAAATCTCCCCAGTTTTTCTCTGGTGTAACATGGATTATAAATAAGTTTAAAATATGCAGATGGATAAAGGATATGGTTAAATGGACTGAATGGATACCGTTGTGGGACTGTACAGGAACATGGGTTGTTAACTGAGACAAGCCCAGTGGCCTAGGAGTTTGAGGACTAGGCCCCAGGATCAGAAGATTGTGAGTTCAGATCCCTGACTGGTTGCCTAATTGTCCCCATGCTTCTCAGCCAGATGCTTTAAATAAGTTTGCATGTGTAACCCTATAGGTAAAGCAGAGGTTAAAATTTCCTGTGGTTCACCATGTGCTGTGTTTCACAATGACAAATAGTCACTTTCACTTCAATGGGATTTATTAAAAAATAAATGCGTGGATGGATGGAGGGAAGGATAATATAAAATAATATAAAATTAGAAATAATATAAAATAGTAGGGTGGCAGTAGTCTAGTGGTAGGGTACTTGTCTACGGACCTCTGGATCAAGAGGTCCCCGGTTGAATCCCCTCTATTTTCACCACCACTGGAATCCCTAGTGAACCTGCAACCTGGAGTTGCTCAGAGAGGACTGTCCCTGTAATTACAGGACATGTAAGTCGCTCTGGATAAGAGCGTCTGCTAAATGCCGTAAATGTAAATGTCCAAATGAATGAACGGTTCTTTTTTGCACTTGTCTGCACAGTTCCAACGCACAGTGGCTCTGAGTTAAGGAGTTTTCGGAATGCCAGTGCCATTTTGCAGCCTTGCAGGACGAAGCTCAACTCACCCTGAACAGCTACATCCATACCAGGTAGTTCACCCAAACAGCCTTAACTCTCAGTTAAAACACAACATCCCCACTCTAGTCTAAACACTTAGACGAGGCTTAATCCCTGTCTATGAAGAAGCCTTGGCTTTGCAAAGTATTGAATTCAATTTCTATCACTATTTGTATTTTAATACTGTCCTAATGCTTTGCAGAGTTGTATTAATAGGTGCTGAATGGTCATACTGTGACAATCAGCAAACTTACAAATTGTTTAAATTCTTAAAGCCTGTTTTGGTTTGAAAGCAATAACAAAATATTGCTATTTGACCATAGATTGCTCTGCATGTTCCTCTTTGAATTGAATGGGTTAGAAAATTCCATTTGTACAAAATCTTATCTCCAAAAAATCCAAAAACAACATCATCATGTAATGCATTCCTTTTACATAAATTTAAGTGTGGTAGTATTTTAAGGGGATCAAACATATCCTTTGTGTAATTACTATCAATTCTGACTCTTTGTTAGCTAAAATGTGATAAGAGGAGAAAAAAGGCAGTCATGAAGCAGTAACTGGTTTAAGTACCTCTGTGAAATCTCTACTGAGAGTGCCTGTCTGTTTGGGCTTGTTTTACTCCAGGTATCCCACTCAGCCGTGCCGCTTCGGGAAGCTGCTGCTGCTCCTGCCAGCACTGCGCTCCGTCAGTCCGTCCACCATCGAAGAAGTGTTTTTCAAAAAGACTATAGGCAACGTCCCCATCACACGACTCCTCTCCGACATGTACAAATCCAGCGACATATGAAATACCATGACGAAATACGACACAACATGGGCTTATAAAAATCTAGGTCTGGGAAGACAGGGGGCTCAGAGCCAGAAAGACATCTGGCTGAAAACACCTCGATGACTCTTCTGAGTGATCTTACAAAATTCTTAACAGAAGTGAGACCAGAAGAGAGACTTTAATCATGTCAGGAAAGAAAACTGTAAGGGGCTAGACAAGTTCAAAATGTGAAATTGTGATCTAAGCGATATTTCTAACTCGTTTCCATCTAATCTATGGTATTTAAGTATACTGATTGAGTTAACTTGCACAGTTCATTGCTTACCTTCAACACCATTTGGGACAAAAGAGGCATTTCAAAGTGCGTACAATCCCTGGACGACTACTCAATGGACTCAAAAGACATTTATGGACTCAGACCAGTGGGCTTTCAATAATGTATCTTGTTTTCCATTCCGCTTTACCATTTCACTTTATTTTCCATTTCTTTTACGTATCCCCACTCTGTAGAGGCTAGGGTGAAACAAAAAGAGGACTAAAGCAAGAAAAGACAGAAATTACGAGACAGAGAGCCAGGACACTAGGTATGAGTGGTATTATCATTTGACATGGTGCTGAAAACCAAAGGGGCGAACATGAAATTCTGACCTTGTCCCGTCTCACAGTATTGACTCTTAAACAGAAAGCTGTACCACTTCATGCACAGCAGCAGGAGACAAAAGCTACTTCTGATGGAAGGAACTTTAAAAAATGAAAAGAAATAAATAAACAAATACATAAATGAATCAATAAATGAATGAAAAACTGCCTATTTTTGGGGTGAGCGACCATAGCGCAGCATTGAAACTTATTCAGAGAATTGTTACTAACACGTTCTGGGTATATTCAACGCATGAAAGGTTTTGTAGTCTATACAGATATTTCCTGTTAAAGTAATTTTTTTTCATTAGAAGTTATTAAATATTAGAATAAATATTAGTGATTATTCAGTTCACCTTTCTTTGCCTCACCTCATCCTTGGCTAAATCTTTTCAATTTCTCTCCTTTTTTTTGTAGGCTTTGGGTTTAGTTGGAGTCTGCTGTACTTGAGATTCTGCTACCAAAAAGGCTCACACTTCTCAGCCCAGCTCCCTCTGACGAGGCGCCCAGAGAAGTTCATATCTGGCATGGAGTATATTGAACCATTGCCGATACAATGCACCCAGACCTTGAGTTAAGTTGCTGTGCCTCTCGCGGCCCCCAGAGGTTTCAAGCACTCTTTGATAAATCAAGGGCTTTACCCAAATTGCATTTTTTAATCTTCATTTTTCTGATAGAAGCAGGCACAATCGGAATCATGATTGCAATTAATGGCATTCAATCAATTTAATATTCCTTTAACACAGGTTGTTCCTGGCAGGTGAACAGCAAGATTGCCAGAAGGCAAATCGGATGTGCCCAGCATCTCTCTCTCCCCACTATGTAAAACCAGTTTGCAAATGTCCTCCAAAATCTCTCCTCCTTATGCATCAAGCCAGTGCCCTACACTCTTTGAAAGAAAGGGGCCAAAGCAATGCCATAGAGGAACCATATTTGGTTCTCTCAGCAATCTTTCAGTGGATGAATCTGTGCCCTTTCTAAGGTTATTCAACCTCTAAATGAAGCAGCGCTCTTTAAATCAAAATAACATGAGTAAAGCAAGTCATTCTATTTGTAATTTTAGGCCACTTACACAAATATCAGCACTTATTCACAGTAGGAGGCCTATCTGTAGTCACTTTAGTTTTGTAGAATTATCAGATTCATACCTTGCTTACCATACAACAGTTTAATAGTTAAGAGCAAGCTACCTGTTTTTGGCTTTGGATATGAAGCCCTTTCTAAACATTGTGCTGAACTCGAAGATGTCAACACGTTTTCCTCTGGAATGCTGAATTACCAGTCATTTACCAGTCACTCCTTTAAATTGTTAAATCTCCAGCTACGACTGAAATGAAAATTTGTGCTAATTGGACATGGCCCATCATAAAAAATAACGAGTCTTTATTTTGTATTGTAATACCACAGCAGGGGGCAAGAGATTGCTGAGAGGTTACAGTTAAGATTCATCAGTACACCTCAAAAATGATCATCAATAAAAACAAATGTTTGTATGTTTTAAAGAAGTAGAGGTATATTTCTAAATTATGAAGCAAGTGCTTTTCCACTTTCACCAGGCTCTGGCATAGATTTCTCTATATTTCATGCATCTTCCTGGCCCAAGAACTTTGTACCGTTTTTACAGGTCTTATGCAAGCTCACCACATGCTAACACCTGATATTAAATTGTCCCTTTAATATACTAATTTCTAATTCTGTCAATCGTGGTCACTCCATTCAAAAATCTTAGCATCTTTCACTCTGCTATCCAGCTCTGCTGCGGTCACCTCATCAGCACCACTGTCACGCCCATATGACATAATGGTCTTACTCCCATTCACTTTTACTCTTGCTGGTACCAGTGTTCTCTTTAATGATGTTATTAAAAAAATGCATTTTCAAGATTTAAATTTGCCACTTGATGTGGCATGCATCCAGCCTCTAGTGAATTCTTAGAAAATGTTTATAAGTGATGAAACTCACTAATAACAGGGGCTTGGTTCATGGGTTCAGAAATGAAAGATAAATAGATGTCCACGCCAGTGATAAACTGAACCCATATAGAGCAGCCTATTATCTGTCTTTGTGACCAGTTTTATTGGAAAATCTCAGAAACTGACTAATAATGGCACAGCAGTATACAAATCTGAAAACATGCGCTGACCACAGCCTTGTGTGTCTCTGTGCTTCAGTCAGAAGATTGAAAAAGAAAAAAAAAAAAAAAAAAAAACACAAAAACAAAAAAAACAAACAAACTGAGAAACAGCAGAGTGCTGGTTATTCATACACCTCCTGCATATTTAAGCGCTTCACATCAAGATGCATCACTGACCCTGAGAGAAGGACTAGTTTGTAGTTTGTTTTCTTAAATTAAAAACTAGTGCAAGTAAATGTGCTATCAGGAAAGAAAGTATGTTGAAATAGCTCCTACAGAATTAAAATCTACTCTTAGAGTTAAAGTCCTTCAAAGAGCCTCT
The DNA here is from genome assembly GCA_017165825.1 of Hepsetus odoe. Classification (NCBI taxonomy): domain Eukaryota; kingdom Metazoa; phylum Chordata; class Actinopteri; order Characiformes; family Hepsetidae; genus Hepsetus; species Hepsetus odoe. The sequence goes on from CM029370.1 coordinate 7,432,961, forward strand.
GAGTTTAATCCAGCAGAGAGTAAAGAATGCTTTGCATACAGGTACATTTTATATATATATATATATATATATATATATATATATATATATATATATATATTTATATTTTTGGTTCATTTTTGTCTGATGTTTCTTGAGAAGATGCTTATCCTGAGCTACATAAAAATAGTCAGTGGTGCTGGCAGACACAAAACTATCATAAATAACTACAAGTGTTATACAAAAGATGCTTTCAATGAGTCTTAGTTTGGTTGACTTCAGGTGGCCAATTGGCATTTTTGAATCAGAGCAAAAGAAAAACACACTGATTATACAGGACAGGACAATGATAAACCATTTTAAATGTAAGGAGAATTTTTTTTGTTCTTTTTTTTTTTCCTTTTCCTCTTTTTACAATTTTCATGTTCAAAGACATGTCTTGCTCATGAACATATGCAGTCACGTAGAGTAGACAGTTTCGTCTGGCTCTTTTTAAAATCCAGGAAGAGTTTGCATGACTGAGTCTTGCTCCTGTAGCATATGAGTGAGTTCTGTTGGTAGCTCGAGACATCTGACTTTGGAGGGTGCCAGTTTTATCCGCAGTTCGTCCTGAAAAACATGTGCAGGCAGAAAGGCGCTCATTCTGAATGGCCAATGGATGACCAGCCACTCAGGGATTAAGAGAAGAAAAAAATAATATGTGGATGGAGTGAGACACCGAATGGAGTATACAAATGAGTCAGTAATCAGCAAGGTCTATTAAGATAGATCATTTGTAAAGTATATCTGATAATGTGTTGCTATATTCCCCCACAAAGTGCTCCATACAAATAAACAATACTAACCTGGGAATAAACACTTTCATTTAAACTTTATTTAAATAAATAAAAAATAAATTGTGTTATACATCATATAAAATGCAGTAAATGAACAAAAGAGAAATCAAATCAATGTTAAAATTGTGACCACCCATTTGCCTTGAAAGCGGCATCAATTCTTCGTGCACACTTGCCACTTAACCTGCAGATTTTGAAGGAACTCGGCTGGTAGGTTGTTCCAAACATGATGGAAATGTTTCAACCTCGTACTTGGCGTAGTGATCATCAGCACCTGTTTGCGTAGTTGGGTTGATCATGCGACTATAATCCACAGGGCTCTGTGGGGGCCAGAAGAACTGATGCTGGTTTGAAGGCAAAAGGTAGTAACACCAAATATTGATTTGATTTAGATTTTTCTTTTGTTTGCTCACTTTGCATTTTGTAAATTGGTAAAAAATAAACAATCATTATTTATATTTCTGAAAGCATTCTTTGTTTACAGCATTTTTTCACACCTGCCTAAAACTTTTGCACAGTACTGTGTGTGTATTGTATTTTTTATATATATATATATAAAATAAAATGATTTTTCTTAAAACTAAACATCTATTCATTGGGTTTTTATCACATATTGTTGTGATACCAGCACACCAATATATTAGACATGCCATCCTGAAACATAAGTACCACAAAAAAAAATAAATAAGGGGACCTAAACCCAGCTGATGAAGAAATATGTAATTATACACTCCCTGCAAAAGTATCAGAATCACAAGGCCAGTTATATTTGTTGTTGCTGTGCACTGAAGACATCTGGCTTGTTCACAGATGAAGGAGAAATTAGATTTTCAGATTTTAAACTTGGCAGCATTTTGGATTGTTGTCTTACTACATTATACAGAACTGTCCAGGCAAACCATTACATGATGCTTCACTGATGAGCTTGTGTTTTGGATCATTTCTTTTTCTCTATACTGTGGCCTTTCCATCACTTTGACAGAAAATATACACTACCGATCCAAAACAAAGGGTCACACACTAATATTTTGATTTCAGCACGCATTCACTGTGGCATCCTTTCAGTAAGCTTCTGCAATGTCACATTTATTTCCATCCAGATTTGCATTAAATTTTTCACAAAGATCTTGTAGAGATGATGGGAGAGTCAGACTGCTGCGCAAATTCTTTTCCAGCACATCCCAAAGATTCTGGCCAATCCATGATGTCTCATGCTCCTTGAACCACTCTTTTTCACAATTTGAGCCCGATGAATCCTGGCATTGTCATCTTGAAATATGCCCATGCCATCAGGGAAGAAGAAATTCACTGATGGAATAAGCTGGTCATTCAGTATAATTCAGGTAGTCAGCTGACCTCATTCTTTGGGCACATAATGTCTTTTGCTGACTGCTCTAGAGGCTTCTCTTTCAGGTCCTTGCAAATACTTGTACTGACTATGTTGAATGTTTGTGGAATGCTTCTAATGGACTTTTTGCTTACTTGGAAAAACAGATGCTCAGACACAAAAGGCACTATGTAATTAAAAATAGCTAGTCTGACGTACCAGGACATAAAAGGCTAAAAATCTGATCTAACCTCATTCATCCATCGATAAAAACCAAATGCCATCAGTGTAAGACAAATGAGTTGGCCTTGCTGTTTCAATACTTTTGGAAAGCACTGAATAAAAATGTTTAAAAAGTATATCCAGATGTAGAATCTGGTGTTTGGTTTCCAAGATCACTCTAGAACTCCATTAAACAAATTTAATGGAGATCTCACCAATTCAATATTTTCAAGTCAAAGCTGACAGGTACATAATGAAGCAATAATGTTTTGGATTGAAGAAAAAAAGTCCTTGATATCTTATGGTTGTAAATTCCTGAAACTTGTAAAACTATACAAGACAAAGCAGATACAGAAGATCATTATCGGGAACAGTCAATGCACTTAATCACACACTAACATGAGCGCCTGCACACACATAGTGGGTCTGAAACATGCAGCAAGCGAATGTGGAGCCCTTAGTGCTATTAACGCTGAACAATGACATTTAATTCAGGATTTTTGTTACAAGAGAGAAAAAACCCATCTTAATTACCCACATATTGCTTCTGTCTCCAAACCTAATTTACAGCTGTTCATCTCGTATTAAAATTCAAACAGGTAGAGACGGCACATTTGCACATGAAACAAAGATAATAGCAAAGTCTGCAATCACAGCAAATAATTACAATCGCACTGTAACTTTTATTGTCTCTGCTGGTGGAGGAACGGCACCTCAGATCAAAAATAAGCAGGGGTGCACACAACATCCTGCAGAGAAGAGGAACGCACGCCTGTAATTTTACTCGCAATTATCATAAATTACACAGCAAAAATAAAACAAATGTAAAAAGTAAAGCTGGGTGCACTTGCGGCCTCTCATCAGTTTCGATCCCTTGGTAGGTAATTATGAAAAACGCAGGAGGAGGGAAAAAAAAAAAATAATGAAAAATGCAGACACATCAGTTGACATGAAGGCTGGTACGTATTCATTTGTCCATTTAACTTCAACCTAAGAAACTTCAAGTTAACAGAAAAGAGAAAGAATTATTTTTACAACTTATTGTAGTATTTTGTTACTTCGGGAGTTGTCTTCCTTATGTCACCAAAAACAGCTCTGGCCCATTAAGGCATGGACTCTCCACGACCCCTGAAGGTGTGCAGGAGTTTGACACCAAAACATTTGAAGCAGATTCTTTAAGTCCAGCAAGTTTTAAGGAGTGGCCACTATGGATCTGAGTAATTTGCTCAACACATCCAACACATGCTCAATCAGCTTGATTTCTGAGGAATCAGGAGGGCAAATCAGCCTCTTGAACTTTGTCATGTTCCTCAAACCATTCCCAAACAAAAAACAGTTTTCGCAGTGAGGCAAGACGCACTGCCCGGCAGAGAAACTACTGTCATAATGGACTACTAAAAAAAGGCCCAAGTTCAGTTATCTAATTCCCCAAAAAAGGCTGTATTGATGTGTTTTCTGATCTTTTGAATATGAAGTATAGAAAATGTTGAGACTTACTTGTTGAGGAATTGTTCCAGGCCTTGCCGCCGCTCTTCAATAAAGGAGTCATCAAAGATGCCATCATCCCCACGAAATGGTAACTGTCTAAACAGAGCTTTTCCTGGCAGAGGGGGGACAACCACCTGAAAAAATACATGCACATGTATGGTAAAAAACATGGGAACCATTTAGGTTGATTTCTTAAGAGAATACACTGATTAATAAATTTTATTGAATCATGATAAATAATGATATATAGCACTGTGCAAATTCTCATTATACTTTGTTAGGGATTCCCCGGATGATACAAAAAGTACTTTTTTTATTCCTGTCAAATCTTTGGCTTACTTAGCAGACTAAAAAAAAGGGAGAACAAATGTTTTACTGTGACGAGCAGCAAAAAGCTTCAAGATACAAGTCTTGTTAAAGGGGTTTCCTACCACTCAGCATTCAGTATCACCAGTATACCAAATCACCAGCCTGATCATCTATAATCATCTGCACCTGTTTCTTCAATGCTGCATGTTAGCTGGCTTTGTTCTGATTAAATGATACATATGTAGGTCACTGTGTGACTTAACCAGCAAAAAACAACACTCTGAAAACTGGTGAAGTACAAGGACTGGATAGAGCATGACAGCCAAAAACTGTCTTTTTTTTAAAAACCCAGAGAGCCATTCAAAAACCATTCCAGTAGTAACTTGCATGAAACATTTTAAATTAATTTTGTGGAATGTCACTTAAGATGAAGCAGAAACAAAGTTGCATACAATCACTTTAAGTGAAAATATTTAAAAAGAAAATCCAAAACTTATTCCATATCAAACATGCTCACCTTGCTCTCTCTCTCTAGCTCTCCTCTCAGCCACTCAAAGTCACTGTATCTCCTTCTGACACAAGACTCCTTCAGCTTGAATATAGGAAGGTTTGTCTGAAAATGACAAGAGTGAACAAGAAACAATAATTAAATCCAGGTTTAATTTTAAACTAGCCAGAAAAGTACAGCTTTAACAAATTAACCATAAAACTATCTCACTTCTTATAGACCACATTTACTTCCTTTATACAGAAAGTAATAAGTCATACTTATTTCTGCAGAAGAGCTGGTTTATTAAGCTTGGGCCCTTTTACAAAATATACAAATAAACAAACAAACAAACAAACAAACCAACCCAGATTTCATAAGAGGAACAAAATTTAAGTTCAAAATTAAATAAAGTTCCAATTTCAAAATTGGAAAGAAGCTTAAAAGTATAAAGAATCGATGAACATTGTTAGCAAGAAAGTCATTTCTGCCGATTGGGAAAAGTCCTTTATTTAAGGCCCTAATTAAGAATAATGGGCTGAAGCGTTCAGTTCTTATTACCCCCCCCCCATGTTTCTTCACCCCATCTTCACCTTCCCCCAGCTCTCTGTTTGCTATAATAAGTCAGTGCTCGCCCTTGAGCACCACTTCAGCCAATGCTCATCGCTGTTCACAATGAACAACGTCGATGAAATACATCCATGCTCCTTTCCATATCCCCTCTCCAGCTTTCACCAACCCCATTCTATTCCTACTTTCCACCTTCAGCTCCCTTGGTCTTCTTCCACTATGCCCCCCCACCTTGTTCTCCCTCTTTTTCTTCCATTCTCTAGGTATCCAGGGTTCATGTTAGCCATGTTTTGATTCAAACACAACTGCACCAGCTCACCCTTGCCTTCACTAAACATGTTAAAAGTGTAAAATCTGCTACAATCTCTAAAGTTTGTTAAAAAAAAAAAAAATCAATCTGGTAATGATACAAATTTGATGAATATAGAAATCCTTAGGTATGCACTAGAGGAGTTTTACTATCATGTCCAATTTTTTTAAGTGCTTTGAGTTAAAGTAAACAGGTTTTTAAAGTGGTTACCCTTAAGGTTTTTACACACTTAAATCTTTTCATTTTTGATGCTTTCAATTAATAAAGAACCTAAAACAAAACAAGTCATTCAAAATGCCAAATCCCTCTGCAAAATGTATGTAATACCTAAACAGATTTTTTTTTTTTACTTTACACCAAATGCATTAACAAATAAAATTAATGGCAGCATTCTGGCAAACTAACATCTAGTCATTTACATAAATAAAGTTTTTCTGTACCAGGCCAGGTACAGAAAAGGATAATGGAATCACTTCACTAATTAAATACATGTTTGACATCCCTGAATATCACTTTCATCTAGTAATCCCTACTAATAACAACATTACTCAAAAGGTATTCATATGGTTTTTTTAAGCAAAGCACCTTAGCATATCCACAAACCTTCATTTAAAAGTACATAGAAACTGCAGTCATCTCCAGCACCACTTCCTAGGGTAGTTTTTCTTTCCAGGTAAAGCTTTTCATATATGTATTCTAAACCATCTAACCTTAACAAATGTACTCCTCTTTCTCTAAGCCATAAGATATGTTAATTAACAGGACAGCCTTCCTGGCTTTACTTTCCTCTTAAGGGTAAAGAAGTTAATCCTCACAACAACTGATAAAGTAATCTAATACACACCCTCTCATTGTGAAAGAATAAAAGGTTAAGAGGATGTGTTATTTGTAATGCACAGGGTTGGGTGACCAAGGACCTTCAGATGGTCACTAAAATTACTACCTAAATAAATAAATAAATAAAATAAACCTTACTTATTACAATTTCTTATTGTTTATCTGTTTTACCTGCAGAATCCTTAACTCTTGATGCAGAAGTGTAAACTCCTCTATATGTATTGCAGATTACTTTTTTTAAATTTTTTTTTTTTAATTAACATGAAGGCACAACCAGGAACTTGCATCAGAACTCCAGTTCTCCTCTAGTTCTACTCATGGCCCCACCTCCCATATTTCCTCCTGTTTCAAGATGCAGCAGTAGATCAGGGGAGCGCTCACTAGCTTCAGCTGTGATCTGTGCATCCTGTTTGCCCTCATAACCCTCTGCTAATCTAGTAACCAACCAGAGGCAAGCAGTGAAAAATTAGTACCAAAAGCATAGAGGCTGCCTGTGCCCCCCCACCATTTAAAAACGCAAACTGGCTATCAGTAATGTTACAGACACTAGTGTGAAAAGAGGAAGAAAAAAACCAAAAAAAAAAAAAACCACAAAAACAGGGGAGAAGAGGGGGAAAAAAATAAAAAAATAAAATAAAATAAAAAAAACCCCAAAACAAACAGTTTGCATAATGACCAACATTGCAGAAAACATAGGACAGCAACAAGGCACCATACAGACAGCTGCATCTATTGGTGCTCTTCTGAGTTTGACTGGCCTCATCTCTGTGCTAATGATCTCAATCAAACCTGAGATGAGCTAAAAGAACCAAACAAAACTGCACAACAAAGGCTCTGATTACCGTGGCAACCAAAGTTAACCACACAGGCGGAAGCCGACTGCCACATCAAACACTTGATGATCAGACGAAAACACCCCATTCATCTAGCAGCAGCATTTACAGCCAGCACGCAGATAGAGGTTATTAAGAGAGCTGTCGATATCTTTGTGTTAACTCGTTTATTTGTGGAGATGAGAAGGACTGCAAAGTCTGAACAACAGGTAAAAAGCTTGCTGAAGACCCCAGCCGCTTTCATTGAAAACGCCTACAGGCTTGCTTAGTTTCTTAAGCAAGTACATTAAATTCTGCAGGCTTCAGAGGTTTTCTAAAGGAACATCAAATAATTCCTGATACAAAATGAAACCCGTTGCATGCTTTGTAATTGGTTAGAGTCAGGCCAGTGTGCAGAGTCAGACTGAACTTTGCCACGTAAGCCTTTTACGGTGTTACATCCCCCGGCTATGTTGCGATTCACATTTCATGTCCCCAGCTATTCGTGAATTTTCTTAAGGAACATAAAAACTTTTCCGGATTTCCGTGGTATACTGCAGCATTCGCAAAGCCTACAGTGAATTGTTATGAATTTGTGTCAAAATAAGGTCATTTATTAATCAAATTAGAATTTATTAATTATAAAATATAAAAATGAAGGGAAAAAAAGGAATTTGTCAAATCAGATGTTTCCTGATTCAATTGTTTGACACGGTACCAATCGTTTATGCCAACTGTAGTGGTTCTGAAATATAGTCTGTAGCAGGTTAAATTACAGTACAGTATATACTAAGAAAAAGTGTAGGCCAGGCTCAATGCTCGCTATATTTCTATGAATTCTACACAAAATTCACATCACTACAGTATATTATATATCTATAAATCTTAAAATGTTTTCTTGATTTTTTTAATGTCTAGAATGTGTAAAGAGTGTAGGAGGGTAATTTAGGGCTTAAACAATAAAAAAAGCATTTTTTGCTGTGCTGTCTATGTATTGCCAATTATCTTTAACAGGAGGTTTTGAAATGTGACGCCCTCGAAAAATGAGGGACTACTGTACAGTAAGACAAGGCCACATGGTTCCAATACATTACAGAAAATTAGAGTTATAGAAAGACTACAAACAAAATCTTTTAATGACAGTGTATTCATACAGATTATTCCATTTCAAACAATGTAATCCTGGCCAATTGGGCAAATATACATATTTTACATATAAAATTAATTAATACATAGATAAATAAATAAAATAAATCTTTCATTACTGACACTTAAAAACTTTATTCCAGCATCACTTTTATATAATTCCAAGGTAAAATGACAGGTGTCTTTGACAACTGCTTTATACAGTATTTACAAGCCTTTAAGTCTTTATACATATAGGTTTATGGAGTAGGACATTTGTTTTAATGTGTAGAAAACTATGAGACATCAGTAAAGCTTTAGAAGCACCTGGAGTTCTGTATATCAACAGGGTTGATTCGATTCATTGTCTAAATATTAAGCCCTTAACGGGATAAGTCTGGTGTGTTAAGACACAAAGACTAAACTGAGTTTGATGCAACCATTCAACTTATATTACACACATACAATAAAAATGGACCCCCCCCCACCAATTTTTGGATTTTAAGGCAAAGTCACCTTAATAAGACAATCTGATTCATCAATTTGAGAAAACCTTTGACGTTAGGATTAACCTAAAAAATATGAAAGAGAAAGAGAGAGGCAAAGAGTCCATGTCTATCTTAGATCACATCACCCTAAAATAGCCAAATGTCTGATAGATGTACTAAAAGTGCTTCTTCTTTCAGTCACTCCTCAGCACTGTTAAAAGCCTCCACATGGCTTATGCTGATCTCAGGAAGGGTTCTAGTCCCCCCCACAGATGCATGTGTGTGCTGGGGACAATGCTGTGTCCTCATTAACAGGAAAGTGAGGGGAGAAGGAAAAAGACAGGGAAAAAAAAGAAACCCTGCGCTGAGAGGTCACCACACTCACTGTAAGGGGTTCAGCGCCAGCTATGCATTAGCTTTTAGCGAGCCAGATCAAGTCAAGTTTAAGAGTGCCGCATTTCATCTCTCCGCCCTCCTCTCTCTCTTTTTCAAAATAAAAGTATCAAAAAAAAAAAAGGGATGCACAATGCCATCTCATCGCATCATATCTCCAAAGAGATGAGGAGAGAGGGACAATGAAAGCACTCACACTTACCCCCCACCACACACACACAGTGTTTCTCTCTCTCTCACTCACACCCACACCAACACCCCCAACTCTGGCAAAAAGCTGCCCCCTCTCTTTGTTCCCATAGCATCAACTCCCACTTTTAATACTGTCATCTCAAGTAGGATATGGTAGCCTTGATACAATATGGTCCCCATTACCATTAAAATAGTTGTCGGGGAGGATGCTGTAGACTTTGGATTACACTTGACTGGGACTGACAGCCAGGCAAGCAAGCCATTTTTATTAATGGACAAGAGTGAGAGAGCGGGGGTGCAAGAGAAAGAGGGAAAACAGGGGGGGTTGAAAATGGAGGAGAGAATGAAGGGGGGGATGAAGAGGTGGAGGTGAGAGAGGGTGAGAGGGCTTAAAAATAAATAAATAAATAAACAGCATAAAAAGGGTTTTCATTCTCCTATCTGTAAACAAAGTAGGATCCCAAAGTCCTCTCCCATGCATTTCCAGTGGAGCCAAAAGGGGAGGGGTATGACTAGGGCCAGGTCTAATGCCACTCAGCTTTTTCATTCTGTAAACAAGTAGCCAAATAAAGGATGCATGCCCATCTAGAGAGGTCAATGGGAGAAACACTTCGAAATTAACTCTCTTTCAAATAAGCAGAGCTTTAAAGGACAGTTAGTTAAAACCATTTATACGATTTTCACAATCTTTCCCAAAATGAAGTTGATCAGCAAACAAGAACAACACAAAGCCACTGAAAGGGATACAAACTACTATTGCGTGTAAGCTATGTTAGCTTCAGTGCTGAATTGAAGTAAATTTTGGACCCAATGTTCTGGCAGACTACAGAGTACATTTGGGGATGAGGGAAAATTGTTGTTTTTTTTTTTGTTTTTTTTTTAAGTGTTTAAAACAACATGCTTTGTTTCTTTTGTTGGTTTTTCTAGTTATGCCTTTATGTGAATCCAGTGTCTTTTGTTTAGTTTCTTAGCTGGATAAACTAAAGAAAATATCATACTTCCATATTCAACTGATCTAGAAACAAGATTCCACAAAGAGCATAGTGGCAGATTTGTACTCCGGCTTAAGCCACACAAGTGCTATTGCAGTAAACCCTTTAAGAGATCAATAGAAGCAGAAAACTGCAACAGGTCAAAAGGGTCTCTTAGTTAACCTTCACTATAAAGCAACAGCTAAACATTTGTTGCCTTTGCAATTTCGCCCTGCAGACTGATATGGAAATTTCTTAATACGAGTTGGAGACCCTGTAGAGTAAAACAACTGCCCATGCCTCATTTATCTGAAGGGGAGACATGACACTGACCCAAGTCGATCTTGGGAGGACAACTGGTTGGAGAGGAGGGGGGAACCGGGGCTTCTGTGTCATCCAGTAAAGGGTGGAACGGGGGGTTAAAATGAGGTCTACCCCACCCCTCCATCTCCACCACTCATTCACTCCACTTCTCTCTCAATGAGGGGATTAAGAAGGCAGGCGCTCACACTCTTTCTCTCTCTCACACACGTATGTGAGGGTGTCCAGAGTGTGGGACATGAAGACAGCATGAACGAATTGGGGGGTGGACATACTGTGAAAGCTAGAATTCTGCAAAATGAGTGAAGGGAAAAGAAAAAAAAAAAAAAAAAAAAAAGAAGGTGCCCCTGTCACATGGGACCTCATAATCAATACAGGCACCGCTGTTAACTTCAAGCACAAAACATGCGTTTTCCCTCTACGGATAGCTGCACTTACTTCACAAGCAAATCAAAAGCTGACAGCTCCTCTTCTTTCTCCGCATCTTCAAGGCTGTAGAGAGGGAGTGACAGCGCTGAGAGGCGGGCGAGTGGGGCGCTCCCTTATGCAAAGCAGGGTCACCACGGACTCCCAGACACACAATAATGCTGATTACACGCATATGCTAATTATTACACGCTAATCAAGTACAGTAGCTTTAGATTCAGGCTAATGGCTGGCGATGGCTCGCTCTGTAGGTAGAGGAAAGCTATAAATACTATAGGAAAGCTGGAGGAGGCTGTGGTCCATTACAAGACACAAGAGTGTCTGTCAAAGCTCATCAGCTCGGAAAAAATGACTGCTTAAATAGAGAGGGCTGAGCCATCTTGAAACGAATCTTTTTATCTGCCTCCTTTTGGATCCCCACTTCACACTGAAAAGTATAGTGCAAGTCAAGAGAAAAATTACTTCTAGGCCCTTAACAAAGATGCTTCTCAGCTCTGTTGATTATAAATAACAGTAACTATTAAAAATTTGGTTCTTTTTTTTGTATTCAGAAATTTGTTAGAAAATTGCATTTTGAAAAAGCTTCTCAAACACATGGTTTTAGTTGACGTTATTCTTACTGAACTACATTTTTTCATTAAACTTAAAAGGCCCTGTCCTCTCATAGAATGTAGACTCGGATAAATGCTTGTTCTACCGAGTACCAAAACAGTGAAACAACAACAAAAAAATAATAATAATAAAAATACAAAATACAAGTGATTTATCAAATATTTCATAACAGTTCTACTGTACTTAATACAAAAACTTGAGCTAAAGACATCTGGGCTCTTGCAGATACCCGTCTGTAGATCACTCCTGCCACTCTTCTCCATCCATTCCAACCTGCCTGCACTCCGAATTACTCTGAAATGCTGACTTCCTCCTACCACAGCTCCTCTTCAGAAACCCTCTCATTTGCTTCCCCCCCCCGTCTACAAAGACACAATGCAACTCCTTCTGATCTTCACCATGCGTCTCCATTAACAGCATCAGAGGAAACATGGCATCTGTAGTGCTCGTTCTCAACATGAAGCTATAATGCTGCTCATCAGTTCTCGTTCCCATAACTTCATGATGTGGAAGATCACCCTTTTCCCCTCTCTAATTACTACAGCTCTATGCATCACCCTTATTCTTGAAAACTGGTAGCAGTACAGCAAGAGGATGCTTGTGTAGTGGAGCAACAAAAGCATCCTCTCACTTTCCAAGACTGAAGGACATTTGGACCAACAGCCTTTCAATTCTTCATCCTCTTCATTGCTGTCCTTATTTCCATCTTACTAATATTCTGCACTTCCTGGTTCACTCTACACCCTTCACCAATGCCTTCTTCAAAATATAAAAGTCTTCTGTGACTGCCTTCCTTTTGTCCATCATATTCATTTTTCTCCTTCTTTACCAGTCATGCTGCCAACATTCAAAGTTCCTGCCCTCACTTTCGCTCTTCTATACTTCCTGCTCTTCTCCTTCCTCCCATTCTTCACAGTCAGTTAAAAAAAAATTGCTCCATATAAATGGTTATACTGTTTCCACTGTCATCAAGTCTCAAGAAAGGGAGTTCAAGGAAGACACTTCTATGCTGTACTGCCACCCCAACACCTGCAGCCACATTTAAATCTAATCTGAGCCGTGTCAACTACAATACAATGCCACTCCAGGAAATGTACTGCTCCACCTCTTTTTTGTAATCAGGAAATGTAATTGTAAAATATCCCGTCCATTTACAAACTCTATATATTTTTTCCAAGATGATTATAAAGAAAGTATAAAAACAAGGACAACCACCATCATCTCTAGAGAAAAATAAATAAATAAGTAAATAAATAAATAAATAAAAATTTATGAAGAAAAAACAGGTGAGAGGTGAAGTGTATAACACTGGTTATGTTTTACAATGGCAATTGTCAAAGCATTGGAAACAGTTGAGTATAAAAGATATTTTGTAACCAGAAAAGGTGACCTAGGGTAAGGATGGGAGTAACTAGACAACTGGAAAATTGCAAAATTATATTTCTTGTGGGGTCGTACTCTAATATGCAACTTTAAGAAGTAGTTTAGGGTCATGGGTACCCAGGCTGAAAAAGAAACACCTTGGTTTCTGGCATTCACGTAAAGTTCACCTTGATACAAGCCAACTACAAAAACATTGTTGATGACCAAGTATATCCCTTTATGGCATTCCCTAATGGCAAGGACTTCTTTAAACACTGAGGTCTGTCCCAGTGCAAAAACAGTTCAGGAAGGGTTTGGGAAACAATAAGAGTTTAAGGTGTTTGTTAGTCCACCACACTGCCCAGATCTAAACCCAACTGTTCCTCTGTAGGTTGTACTGGAACAACTAAACGGAGGTTCCACCTCAGAGTTAACAAGCCTTAAAGAAACTGCTGTTGATGTCTTAGTGCAAGTTACCACAGCACATCTTCAGAGGTGATTTGGCCGCAAGAGTGATGGTAAACAATATCAAGCTCAGTTTCAATGTCAAGGCTTCGCAGGACACAGATGCACACACATACAAAAGGAATCAAAATGTAAAACAGTAAAACTAGTTGTAGGCCACAGCAGAAACAGATGCACCAAATGTAAACCTTAACCCATCATGGTAACAAAAAGTCATTTTGGCTTGATTTGTTACCTTTTCATTACTGGCCTTTTGGATAAGGGGCTGTGATTGCACCTTGGTAAGAAAATTCACGTGTGAACATTACATGTGTCAGTGTGTCAACAGGAATATACCCAGGCTGTACCATTGCCAATACATTCAATAAGCTGTTTATCCATCATGTTGCTATATAGACTATAACCAAGGGCTGACTCTTCAAAACTCTTTAGTCTTTAGTAACTGAATGGATACCTGAGTGGTTAGTTCCCTCTGCAATAGGGCTTAAACACTGTTCTATGAATATGTCTGAATTTTGACTTCCAAATCGCTCATCTGTTTGATATTATGGAGGATCTGGAGGACCATAAAAATAACCACCTACATTAATTCATATTTAAGAGAGATTGAATAAAACTTTTCAGCACAGTGATTTGTTAAATTCACGCTCTATTTATTAGATTTACCTGTATGAGTCTAATAAGACTGTGACCCTTATGTATTGTTGCCACACTCGCCCAACTGTCAGTCTGTAACCGGCACAGAAATTATGCATAATTAAAATTTATAAAGATTACTTAAGACTTAAAAAGGAGAGATATCTAGATCTAAAATTTTAAGAATTGCTAAATTACAGGTGGTTAAATGGGCTGTCACTTAATATCTAGTTCCAGACAAAATTAAGCATGAATTAAATCTACAGTCTATAAGGCTTTGTGAGCCAAATCTAGATTAGATCATTTCTTCAAAAAGAAGAAAAAAATCATTTGGAAATATCATTACTAAGGCTAACATACTATCCTTTGTAAACCTACCATTACAGTCACATTTCCTATCTGTGACAAACACTACTATCTTGGTCATGCATGCCTGAAGGGTGTGATCAGGATGAAGGAATGCATACTGAGCACAAACTGAATGAGACTAGCAAATTGGTTCCCTTTTCAGATGAAACCTGGTAGCTGGTTGAACTGACACCAGTGTGGCCAACTGATATGACAGGACTTTCAGATACATAGGAAATTTTAAACAACTAAGTGAAATGTAAAAGTGACTATTCTTGTCATTATGAGTACACACAGCACAGCACACTGTGAATCTCAACGAAACTGCATCTCTGCATTTAACCCATGCACCACCACACACCGTGCAGCAGGGGGCAGCTATGAAAGCGCCCGGGGAGCAGTGATGGGGACGGTATCTTGCTAACTCAGGGCAACCTACTGGTAAGGGGTTTGAACCCACAATCTTCCGATTCTGTGGCCAACTCCCTCGCCACTAGCCCACCGCTGCCCCTACAAGCACTTCCTGCGTTATTACATTTAAGGAAAGGGCTAAAAGGGCACAATTTCAGCAAGCAACAGATCCTTATGACACAAGGATGTAGCCAAAAACATACATTTAAGAACCCTCATAACCAGATAGCATCAAGTCTGCCTGTCATCCAGCGAATTAAAATGAGCAGTTTTGGCTGGAACATTCCACCACTGGAAATGTTAGCGTCTTAAAATCCGTTAATTTACAACATACACGACATAAAAATGCCTAACAGAGCTATACATATCTGTAAGAGGGATTGGTGGTCATTTTACTGGGGTGTTCAGCTATATAGGTCGAGAAAGAGGTTTGTTGACATGGTTAGCCTGCTAACACAGTTAGCCAACTTGATGTGAATTAGTGAAGCAGCGAGCTGACAGGAGCCACGGAGATGCCGTGGCCTTTGGGCCAATAAATACGTACAAATATTGCTCTCACACCTACTGAGAGTAGTAATTAATGGCAGTGTTATAAAGAGGTAACATGACCAGCTAACGCCCTCTCTGAGGCGATTTTGCAAGCTAGCGGCCCCTAGCTCACCTTCAGCCTGATTTCATAGGTGGTGAATCTCCCTCGACCGACGCCAACCGTTTCGGGATTGGCCACGTCGATCTCTAGAAAGTTACTAGGTGGTCCGTACGCATCGCTCAGGTTCTGCGGTTTTGTGTACAGCCTTCTCGTGTCCGCCACGGTATCGGCCATCGCTCCCCTTTAAGGCTTCAACCGACAACGCTATCGATTTGACTTCCGATCAGCTGAGGCGCAGCTGACACGGTGCGGTGTGGAAAACAACGTCTTTTTTCTCACCGGTGCCTCAATGCGCTCTACTGTGATTGGTTGACAGGAGAAGTGGCTCAAAAGCGAACCAATTGAAGAACTTCGCGATGAATTCAAAGGCTTGCAAAAAAAACCAAAAAAAAAAACCATTTCATAATGTTTGTAGAGCACATATTATGTAAACTGAATTAATTTTTAAGGTAAAATAATAATAAATAATAATAGATATTTTAACTTGAATGTGTGTTCAGTAGGTGCGGAGAGTGAAGCCGCGTGTTTCTGTCAATAAAATCGCTCGGTGTTTGAAGAAAGATGGCAGCGCACACGGCGGTTTCGATAACTGGACGCCTCGGGAGTTATTTTATAGGCAGACATTACTGGAAAAGGACAAAATTTCAGTTAGTAAGAGGTGAGCTCTAAATGCTATTTTGATACATCATGCCTGCTGCCCGCCACGTGCTCGTTCAGCTTGCTAGCCGTCTGTAACCACACTAGTGCAGCAGCGCTTTTCTCAGGTAAAGGTGGTATTTCTGCACATCTGCAGGAATTTACTGGGATTGTGAGGGATTTTCAGGGACATGATTAGGTAATGTTTCTCACAGCACCTGCACTAGCCTTTTGAATGTCTTCGTCTCTACACACCAGTTTACCCCTCTGTTGAAGTTCAAGTCTAGCTGACCATCCCAGGTTGTTCTTTTCCCTGGAGTTACTATGGACAGATTACCTGCATCGAAAAGAAGAGTAAAAGTTACAATTTGTCACCAGGTCGTACTTTGCTGCAGCACTAGCTCCTCTTGCATGAATGCATTTGGTTGATATAGAGAGAGGAGACTAAAGCCTCCAGTTTCCGACTGGAAATGTAGTGTTCATCTGATTTTTTTATTCTGAAACAGGCATCTGAGCCACATGGCCATGAGAAATTCAAGACACTCGATGATCACATTCAAAGAATGCAGACATTTGACTCGTTTTCTTTTCTTATTTTCTTTAACTTTCCATTAATCAAAACAGACTTCATCATTTATTTTTATTTTAGATCTATGACTGCAGTGATTATGCAAAAATTATGCAACACAGTTCTCACTCACTCACTCATTTTCATAGCCACATGTCCTGAAAAGGGTCGCTAGTGCCTATTCCAGCTCTCACAGTACACAAGGCAGAAAAAGAACCTGGACAGGTCACCAGTCCACTGCAGAGTAGAGACATACAGATGTACACATTCACACCTACAGCTAATTTAGCACCTCCAATCTATCTGACATGCATGTCTTTGGATGGTGGGAGGAAACTGGAGCACAGACAGAGAACATGCAAACTCCGCACTGAAAGGACCCGACCCATCCCATCTGGGAGTGGAACACAGGAACTTCTCGCTGTGAGGTGACCGTCACTGCACCCCTGCAGCCCAGTATTTTTGGGAAGAAGTGCAGGTAGTAATGATAGGCTGGTTAGAATTTTGCATGTGGCTATTTTTAAAACTGCATTTTTAAAAACGAAATCAAACTCCTTTAAGAACATCGTTCCTCTCTTTCCCTCACTAAAGTGTGTGTATATGTATGTGTTTGTTTTTGTAGATATAATATTACCTGCTAAACCTGCTGGTTCTCACTTGCATTATAATTTGCTGAGAATATTTATAATATTTAAGACATGATAATCCTGACATTTAAATACTGCCGATGTTTGATGTATTGATGAGTCATGACTTAAATGTTATACTGACAAATATTTGAAAGTGGAAAACATGATCGTAACTGAAATTTCTATTTTCCTGCAGGCTGTTTCACATTATCTCCAGGACATGTTT
The DNA here is from genome assembly GCA_017165825.1 of Hepsetus odoe. Taxonomy (NCBI): domain Eukaryota; kingdom Metazoa; phylum Chordata; class Actinopteri; order Characiformes; family Hepsetidae; genus Hepsetus; species Hepsetus odoe. Next base: position 7,450,596 of record CM029370.1, read on the forward strand.
CTCCCTCAGCAGTCTCAGGCGGCACCATGCACAGCGGACTCATTACTCATTACAATAAACTGGTGCACTCTGGTTTGCTTTGTGAAGACATTCAACAGAAAGCTGCACTTTGGCAGCTAGAGCGGTTGCGTGGAGTAATAGAAGGATACACTAATGTTCCTTTCACACAGCCAAAGACAAAGATGAACAACAGTAGTGTTGAATTGCGCAAAGTCTCAGAACCAGACGACAGACTTCTGGGAAAGCAAAGGATAAAGGATAGACAAGTGACTAAAAACTCTGAAGAAGTTGCATCAACAGAAAACTGTAAGGAAGAGGAAGGATATGATGATGAAAAGGTAGATACTTTGCTGGTTTTGTGATTTGGGCCAAACTCTGGTGCATTAAAACCTGCATCCTTTTTTTTCTCCTGTACTTGTTCCTGTTCTCTCTCTATATCTTTATATATTTTTTCTTCTCTTTCTGTACACCTGTCTTTTTTTAAGAGCCCTGTAACGCCCAAATTTCCCATTTGTGGGATAATAAAAAATCACTCTACTCTACTCTACTCTATCAAAGAAGGAGGGCATTTTTAAATGAAACTCTCTTGCAGGAGGCTGCCTAAAACCATGGACCAAGCCATGGTGCGTGCAAATGATGTAAAAGTTCTGTGACCTAACCTCAACCCAGACTTCACCGCTTTCAATATGTCTGTGTTTTACCCATTGGTGGGGAGGCTTGTTTGTTGTTTTTTTCTAGGTCAAAGCAGTTGTTTTGTAGTTTGGTGGTGTGGGTATATTGAGGGGGGCAGGTTCAGACACAGGCCTCTGTGGATCACAGCAGAGTCCCCACTGAGCCCGAGGGGTGTCTACAACCCCTCCCACCAAAAAGTGCTTGCTGTAATGAGGGGTCCCCATTGTCTGGGAAATATTTTTTTTTTTTCCCCTCTCCCCTGTTTGTCTCTTAAAATGGGAACATAAACACATGTATACACATAGTGACACAAGCAGTAGTGCTGTTACTTTCTGCACCACATATAGGTAACAGAAGCATAAAGTTTGAATGCTGACTGTATTACTGTGTAAAATGGGGCTGGAAGTACTTAATGTTAGTGATGAACACGTTTGCCTCAAAGTGCATCAGGTCCCTGCATCAGGCTCATGGGAACATTTGGGAACTTCTGAGAAGATCTAGTGAAAACTGAAAATGCATGCCTTTAGTGCCTGTTGTATTAAAATCTGTAAGCATTGTAGTAACATTTAAATCTTTACTTTCATTACATTTAATTTTGACTGTTAAGTTTGAAATTAAAATAATTAAACCAAATGATAAAAGGAAAATTTATTTTAAAAAAGTATTTTTATTTCTCTGTGGCATCTAGGCAGCCTCCTCACAATTAACCCCAAAACTGAACAGCTGGCCATACACCTGACCAACTATGGACATAAATAATATGTGGCTGTTGACCCAACAATAATGTCATCATATCTACTGCTATGGATCACTTTTGTAAAAATTTTTGTAATAATCACTTCAGGCACACCTACATGATAGATAATTGACTGCCAATAAAAATAGTAGCGAAATTGTTAAGCGTCTTTTGTGCGAAAGTGAAAAAGCGGTAGTTTATCGCTATATAAACTGCAATATATGAGATAAAATATGTTAATGTCTTAATAATGTAGCAACACATTTCAGTTATTAATATTTAAGATTGAGTTACCAAAAAAGTTGTACGTGCTCCACTGTTAGATTAACACTAACGTATCATTAACTCCATACATGGTTTGCATAAACTAGCATTGTTGTAGTTATTTTGACATTTTTGGCTCAAACTAAATCTATTCAGGTATGTTTAAAAGACAGTTGTACACAGTGTAAGAGGCACAAGGTTAAGCACCAGAATACAATCAGAACAGAATACAGGGCAGTAGAAACACTGTAGCTGCAGTACTGAATGTGAATACATTATCATGTCAAACACTGTAATTAGCAGCAGGTGAATAAAGTGCAAAAGATTTCTGAGGTCAGGAGTGATGGTATAATAGTATTGTATAATAGAATAATGGTATTTTGTAAAGTATAGCCAAAATGGTGACAATAAAAAAAGTAAATATGAATTAAGGCTATATAAGAGTCACATTCCTTGATTCGGACATTCAGTGATACACTATTATAGTCCATTTCTCTATATAACAGCATGTGAACCAGTGTCAAAACCACACAAGAAACTCTTTTAAGTGATGAAAGATGTCAAGCGTTTTGGCATGTGCATTGTTTTCACTTGGGAAAGGGGTTTTAATTCTGTTCTGAGGTGCCTGTAAGCCTCGGTTCAAGTGCTGAGCCAAACTAAGAACAATTCCTGTGCTGTGTAGAGAGAGTGGAAAACAGAACTCTTCCACATAACAGTGCTGGCATGTGATGTGTTGGCTCTCAGTCTCTGACAGTGCTCTGTGAGCGCATGAAGGGTGACTCCACCTTGTGGGCCGGTTCTCTCTCAGTCGGTCCGCTGTGTTTAGCCACTCTAGCGTGACTAGGCCGCTGAGAGTTCTGGAAGTCAGCAAGAAGTCACAGAGCTGTTATCCATGCACGGCTCACCTCATTGCTCAGCTGCCACTTCTGACCAGCAGAGGTGGGAAAAGCAGGAGAGTGAGGCTGCTTCTTTAAGTTGACTAAATGACTTTATTACAAATCCACCAGGCCTTTTGAGCTTAACGGGTCATTCTGGCTCAGCTCAAAGAATGGTCCACAGTCCACCATCTCATTTTGTGGCCTTTTGTTTGCCTAGGCCAACATGAAAAATCAAAAGAAATTCTCTGGCCTAGCTCTTAAAGTTTAGGAGTAACCCTGAGTTGAAATGTAATGAGATTTTCCTTTCATTTTCCAAAATAATTAGTTTTACATTTTTAGATGCCTGTTGAGCCATGTAATGTTGAGCCATGTGAAAAAATAAAAAAGTCTTTGTCTTAATTCCAAATTATGTATTTCTGTATCTTTATTGATCTTTAGCATTTACCCAACATGAAACTTGCATTTAAGCCCTTGCATGTACATTATCACTCCTCAAAACTGTGTGTGTCCTGTAATCCGTAGTGTTATATTAGTAAATGAACAACATTTATACTTTTTTTTTTTTTGTCTCTCAGGAAGCTGCAAAGCCACCTCCCCCTCGTGGATGCTATATTCATGGCGGTGTTGGTAAGTTAAATAAAGGAAATAAATTTTCTCAAATAAAAATAAGAGTGGCTAAAATTTGCCTTAGAACATGTTATCAGTGTTTTTATTTTTATCTTATTAGAACATTCAACATCATAGCATAATAAAACATGAATAAATTGGCCCTTTTTTGTAAATGATTCAGAAAAATAGTTTTGTTTCTTGGGTTTGGTTGCATGAGATATACTATATCACAAGACTTTCAACCCTCTATAGACCTTATTCTCTGAATTATGATATCTTAAATGAGGAATTTAAGAAATAAAATGATTTTCATAATAAGTGATCAACTAGCTTTTTATAAACCTAACCTTATTTTAGATGGATATAAGGAATAATGAAGTGAAATAGGATTTTGGGATTTATTTTTGACTCAATTCTCTAATTAATGACAAGCCTATGCTCGCTATTTTCAGGCACTGGAAAAACTATGCTGATGGACCTGTTTTACTCTAATGTGAGGAACAGCAGAAAAAAGAGGCTTCATTTCAGCAGCTTCATGCTAGATATTCACAGAAGTAGGTTCTCCATGCAGTGCATATACATGTATCTGTATATCATTTAAAGTAAAGAAATAATGTTATTAGTCATCCACCCAGGACTTGGATTGTTTTGTCTTTTTTTTTCATTTACAAATTATTTTTTATAAAAACTGCATGCTTGTGTTCTAGGGATCCATAGACTGAAACAGAGTCTGCCGAAACGACAGATAGGGAAAATGAAGACATATGATCCCATCTTTCCTGTTTCTATGGAGATTGCTGCAGAAACCTGCCTCTTATGCCTGGATGAGTTTCAGGTGAGGAGGGGGCGGGCTGAGGAGTTTGAAAAGGTGCTGAGGGCTCGGGAGCCTGGGGTAGGTGGGTGGAGGGGATCAACAGGTGTTGCAAATCAAGAACTAATAACACAAAGCCAATTTGTTAAATCATTAGCATGGAAATAACAACATTGAAATGCAAAGTAAAGCATGTGCGCTGTATAATGTAACATTCGTACTTATACTAGACATTACTTTAGTTGTCTCTCATTAGACATCACGATTGTTCACACTGTTGCTTTCCTGCATGCTTCTTAAATGTCTGCAAAAATGGATACATAGTTGAAGGATGAGAGGCAGTGCACAAAAAAAAAAAAACGGTATGCAACCATGTCAAAATCGTAAAACATTTCGTCTGCAAGACTGAACCAGCAACAGCTATAGTGGGTCACTTTAAAAAAGCAGTTAATGAAAGACTATAGCAAATGAGTGGGTTTTACTGTGAGGCCAGTAGGTAACCTTCTTTACAGTTTTAACAGTGTACATGAGTTGCATCCGAATTGGTTTACTTGCACAGAAAAGACAGGTTGCCCAGAAGGATGCCTGGAGCTGAGTGACAGACATGTACCTGATTGTTGTTTAGAAGCTATGCAGAGTGTAAAACAACTTTGTACAGTTTGGAGCCATCTAGTGGAGTTTGCTACTTACATACAAACCCAGTCTTGCAAACTGAGTTTAAGGAGTAAAGCAACATGAATGAAGTGGATAAGATCAATGAAACTAAAACTTCTGTTACATTAGTATGCTCCCGTTCTCAAGAGTACTGTAGCCAACGACAGTAAAGTAGCCTTATGAGACATAAGATAACTCCGAAGAAATCTTTCCACCTTTATAAGCTGTAGTCATATTTTTTCCATCATAAATATACTGGATGTTAGGACATTTCAGAGGAAAGGCTAATGTTTTCCATAGGCACTTCCTTTGGTGGGGTCATCCAACCCAAGCATGACATGCCCTGGTGTCATTAGATTTTTGAATTTTAGTCACAGACCTTAAAATTTCCCTCTAAACCGGACACAATCAAGCGCCTGTCTCTGCATGCACAAACACAAGCAGAAACACTCATGTTCTCGCTCTTTGTATCTGTCAGGATCAAGGGCCGCTCTTTTCATTAGTGCCTTTTATAATTTAAATGTTTACCTCAGACCAAATATTGCTCTGTGTGTGTGTATGTGTGTGTGGACCCACGTCATCGTCCGTACACTGGGGTTTTACTTGTTCTCGCAGAACCATGGCAAGCTTCAACATGGAACGCTCACACACATTTTGTTTGTGATGCATAAATGAGGAGCCTGATGGGCCCTTACCAATCAGGAGCCACGACCACTTAGGCATGTAAATGTGGCATTGGGTTTCAGCCTGCCCCTCTTGCTTCTTTAAGTGAGGGGTAATGGAGAGCAACCGCGGCGGGTCGCATGCATCCATGCCTCTTAAATGCTAATGAAATTTCTTCGTTCTCTTCATTAGTCCAGCGTCATTATCAGTAATTTGTAGCCTTCCCCTTTTGTCCCCTTAGCTCCCTTAATGAATGCGAGGTATTGAGAGAAGGGCAAAAGAGAGATATAGAGGGGAGAACTGGAGGGAAAAGAAGAGGGAGTAGCAACTGCTTGAGGCATTGTCTCAGCCCCTCAGTCAGAAATTACTCATCATAGGATTTGGGTAAGTAAAGGTTTAAGATCAAAAGAGCGTAATTTGGCACCCGTATGCGCTGCACAAAAGTGACTCTTTGCCTTCGTAATTGGATGCTCATTTGAATATCTACGCCGTTGTTTTCAAGGTTGTCCTCGTCAACACCGAAGTATTACATGCCGCTTTCTTCTGCTCAAACTGGCCAACAATACTCAGCGAGAGTGCACGTGTGTTTATGTGTGCCATGGCTCCTGCATGACAAACAAAAAAAAACAAACACAGGATGGATGAAAAGGTCATAATTAAATGACTCTTTTGAATTGGACCATAGAAAAGGCGGTTAAAGGAAATGTGATCCAATTTAGGCAGCAGCACCTCGCCTTTGTAGCACACACCTCCCCCTTGGTACCCACAAACCCACACACATACCCAAAAGTAAGATTGTGGCACAGATGCTAATGGGGCTAGATTAAGGGCCAAAGGTTTAGTATGCAAAAAAGAGAGCACTTCAGTGTAAGAAAACAACATATGCTGGGGGTATGGCAGACTTAAGTGTCTCCTTTTTCCCAAAAATGTCTGTCAGTGTATGAGGGTGGTCTTCTCCATGACAAAAAAAAAACATCTCTGGGTCCCTAGAAGGTATATAGAAGTGGCAAACAAGATCGCTATTAAAGACATACAGCAGGAAAGCAGGATAGCTGGGACAGAGGCTTGAAGGATCAATAATAGTCCACAAAATGACAGCATGGGACTCAAAAAGTGCTCACCATAGGCTATGTGTCTGCCCTCAGGGACACACATACAAACATACTGCTCACTTGAGTGTGTAATAAACATAAAAGATTGCAGGAATGGAATGATAGTTGGAAAATAGAGAGTGAGACAGCAGGAGCGAGAGAGAATATTAAAGAAAAAGGATCTCATTGTAGGTTATTGACTAAAGGCCTCCTTTTGTTCAGGGAGGGTCAGCATCTCCTATGTTTCTGCAGATGTGTGCGAGGCGACAGCTCGCTGCTGTGAAAAAGGCAACGTTTAAATGATAATAACTACAATGATGTTGATGAGAATGATAATGAAAGAACCACTCATCCCCCCCCTTTGCGGCTGAGATTCAGGGACAGCCATGCCAGGCCCTTAAGAGCACAATAGGGAATGCATCTGTGTATGTGTGTCCATGGGGCATGTGTGGCCATCTGGCTGCCATTGTGCCACTGATTTTGCTTCGTATTGCCTTGTTAGTTTATTTATTTATTTATTTATGTATTCTTTTATTTGTCATTTATTGTATGGCATTGTCTGGCTATCCTGACTTGATTAGCTCAGACCAGCCACCTCACAACACTTGTCCTTGTCTATGGCAGAAAGCTGGAGCTCCGTTGTGGCCATTTTGCCATCAGGTGGAGTGGCTTTGTGTACATGTTTGCGTGTGTGGTGGTCAATGGACCTTAGTCAATATGCAGGATTTGAAATGTAACAACACCTGGTATTAATTCAGTCAGCTATACAATCACAGTAATTAGCTCAAAGTAGAGTGAGTGTGAGGGCAGGGTTTTAGTTTGTCTTAAGCCTTCATCCACCTGTGTTTGCTCCCATAGCCCTCTGACAGTCCTCTGAAGAGCATTGATCTTGGGCTGGAGGAAAAAGGTGCACTGGATTATTAAGCCAGGGGTTGAGGTTCTAGATCTAGCTTTGTTAGATTAGAGGTTTTGTTTCATCAAAATATTCTGTAAATACATGTTAAAGTGATTTTTTTTTAATGAATTTGTGGCAATTGCAGAATTAAAATTGATTGAAGTTGAGTAACCATCTCTCTTATCAGAGTTTCTCTGTCTCTCTCTCACTCTCTCTTTCTCTGTCTCTCTCTAAAAACTCATTTGCTCAGGTGGTAGACATTGGTGATGCTATGATTCTGAAGCAGCTTTTTGAGGGCTTGTTTTCATGTGGCTTGGTGCTGGTGGCCACCTCCAACCGGCCACCAGAAGGTAAGGTGTTCTGCACAATTCATAGTGCAGTGATAGAATGTTTCAAGCATTGAAATAATGTTTGCCCCTTCCTGATTTTCTTTGTTTACTACATATCTGAGAGTGTGAATGCTTTTAGATCTTTAAACAAAATGTAATATCAGACAAATAAAACATTTAAATTTAAAAATTTAAAAATAAACATGTGAATCTCTCCCTTTAAAATAAACAGTCACTTTTTCAAAGGCTCCTATACTTCCTGTAATTGGATATCAACTTTTCACATTGCTGTGCAGGGATTTCAGCCCACTTTTATTTGCAGAACTAATATCTCAGGTACATAGGTATCTATTTCAGTAACTGCTTGCATGAGACCCTGCAACATCAACCTCAACTGGGTCGCTGCAAAACGTCCTTCCAGTCATTGAGATGTTGACTTGCTTTTTGGATCATCTTCATGGGCACTAATATTTGATTAATAAATATTGGAAAGGAGAGGGCTTTTTGATAATGTTTGACAGGAAAATATTAGTGCCTATTAATAAACATGTACCTAAACCTAATCTTTTATCTCTGGTTGGAATAAATATATTATTTCTCCCCATGCTTGGACCAAGTCTGGTGTCCTTGAAAAGCCATACTGGTCCTCTTTGCACCCTACTCTTGTTTGAAAACTGCAGGAGAAGTATGTGATGTTGAGATTAAAGTTGCACAAAAAACAAGGCAGTAAAATAGAGAATGAGAAAAGGCCAAATATTTTTTACTGCACAGTATCAACAGTTTCTTTGACATTACTGGATATTTGGGTTGTTAAGCTTGTATCTTAACTGTAGAGGAGCTCAAGGTGGTTTATACAAGAATGACATCTAGCAAGCATGTGTTTGACAGGCAGCTAATAACATTTGGACATTTTTTTGTCTTTGTGAAGATATAGCCAGGCACAGAGTGATTCATTAGAAAATGCTTCTCTGCAGTTAACGCATCACACCAAAGTGGGCAGCCACATCCAGTGCCCTGGGAGCAGTGGCATCAGGGTGCCCTACTGGTCTGGGACTTTCCGATCATGGGGCCACTAGGGCACCGCTTCTCCAGTGAAATTAAATCTTTGGAAATAATCTGGATTTCTGTCCATATAACTCCTAAAATACAATGTCCTTCACAAAGCGGTCTGAAATATTACACTGAGTACAAAATCCAAAAAAAGGCATGTTTTTCTACTCAGCATGTCCAAACTTCTACACAGTTCACACACATTTCAAATAAAAACCCAGTTCAAGTCATAGACTTCTGATCTGTATGTAGGCTACGCTATTGCACAAGTGGAACATTACAAGCTGTCATGTTCTACGAAAGTGTGTTTCTGATACTGACCTTATCACCTGCACAGCCCACATGACCTCACTACTTTCTTACTTTGTATTGTTGTCTTCTCACCCCTACACAATTCTCAATAATGGTTTGCCCTGTCACTTCAACTGCATTTTTGTTGGTGGAACAAAGTCAAACATGTTCCTAAGGCTTATGGCCTTCTCGTGTTCTTAATCCAGTTCCAAACCCTCTCATATGTCAGCCTCTCCTTTCTTTTAGCAGCTTTTGTTCAGCTCAACTATCCTTTTCACCCTTCCTCTGTTTCCCTAGCTTGGAGTTTGCCATGTCAGGATACTTCCTCTCAACAGCCAAAAAGACATTTTAAGGACCTAAAAATGTACATGACATTAACCACAGTCTCTCTTGTTCAGTCATGACTCTTCAGTGCAAGGTTAAGTGTGAAATGTTTCTGAAGGGTGTTGTATTTTTGAGTCTCATGAGGACTGACCTTCATATATATCCACATGTATTCCGAATTTCTCTCCCAATACTTAGATGTTTGATCTCAGTGGCTGGATTCTCCTTCTCAACCAGCTCCAACTTTATAAATCGGATATTGCCAAGGTGGTTAAAGTTTTTTTAGTTAGTTTAGGATTGTGTTCTTTGGTCTAACCTCAGTCTTCCACCTTGTTTTAAAATGGTTGAAACTAACAGGTTTACTCTTGTTTTAAATTCTCAGTAAAACACTGGATTCAAATATTGTGATTTCCAAAAGAACTCTCCCAACTCTCCTCTCTCTTTGCCTCCACACTTTTCATCATAAAAGACACAAGGTCCCTGCCAAGAACCGCTGGCAGTTACTTTTAAATCTCTCTCTGGCTTACTCATGTTCTTTTTCGCTCTTCCTCATTGCAGCTATTACCAAGCAGCAACTGTAGAATCAGCAATGTTACGTTAACATGGAGAGCCACATCGAGTAGTAAGGAGAAAGATCGAGACAGTCAGCCCTGTCATCTTTCTTTTTTCTTTCTTCATTTTAGTCGCTAATGTCTCATTGCATGAAGTGGCCATCGTATGGAGTGTGCCACAGGCAAGCGCTTGGATAAAGACACTCTCCTAACATTAACCAGCCACTGAGAACAAAGCACACACTAAAACTTAATAGCCAGCTTATTTCATTTTAATTAGGAGACTAATGGAAGGGCTGGCTTACATGAAAGACGGGGTGTGAGGGTCGGTGAAGGGAAAGAGCGCAGGCGAGATGATGGAAAGACATGGCGGTGAAGGACCGTCAAAGAGGCTGGCGCGTTTGAACCTCAACTTAGATATGCTCTCTTCTATCAAGAACAATTGCTTCAGCCTTTCTTCAGGGCCACTCAGGAGAAGCGGGGGAGTTGGGGCGGGGGGATGAAAAAGGGGGAGCCGATGTTCATTCTCAGGTATACCTAGATTATACCTTTGGCCTCAGGATCATGATCAGCTGTTAAGCAACACAGCTTAAATGGGTTTCTTCTCCTTTAGGAAGACAGTCATGTTACTGAGCTATAGGTCATATCAAGAGTGTATCTTGTAATGGGTTAATAGAGATTACTGTGAAAATGAAGGACATTGATAGTGGCTAGCAACTGCATAACTCTTAATTTAATATCTGAATATTGCTCTTAAGCTTAGGATGTGAAATAACTAGGAACTGTGAAATAACTATGCTCAATAACAGCTTAAATTTTTTTTTACCTTTATTTCTAATATCATTTTGTTGATATTTAAATCCTAAGGTCTCCACTAGATAAGTTTTTGAAAGGAGGCAAAATAAACAAATTCCCATATCTACTTTATGGAAAAACTGTAAAAAGTGAAATCAGAGTCAGTTCATAGGGAGCCTGGCAACTTTCACCTACTTTTCTCCCATTGTATTAGAAACATGCAGAATCTAGCGCATAGAGCATAACTCATTACCAAGATTGCAAATTAAACCAATAGTCAATATTGTGCAAAATCAGAAACTGATCTATTTTCACAGAAGTGGCTGACTGGTTTAAACAGAGAAAACACTGAATTAAGATGTTGTTTGTTTCATACCCATTAATGTTATATATTTAGAGAGAACACATAACTGTATTAATTGCCAAAAAGAGTAATGGGTTTGAGCTACCTTATGAGGTAAAAGGCCAGGCTAAAAACAAAATAGGTTACCAGTTCCAGAGATTGTAACTGTTTAAAACAGATGTAGGCCTGCTGTAGACAACAGGTTTCTTTCTTTGCTTTTCTCTGCTTTTAGGAATTGTCATCAGTAGCTTTGTACCCCTAAACAAGTCACCAATAATAGTATCGCATCATACTCTTTTTTTTATATTATGCAGCGTGTGTGTGGGGTGTGTGTATGTGTTATCAGGGTTTGTAATGCCTGTAGGGCTAATTGAAGTCTCTATTTGCTCTGATGTTGTCCTATTGTCTGTGCTGAAAGAGAGAGACTTCTTCTCCTGAGCTCATTGTTAGGGAATGTAATGAATTTCATGTGCTGTTGTTCTCCTGTGCTGCACACAGAAATCAATTTCTGCCTCTCCTTGTCCCTTTTGTCCCTCCTCCCCTCCCTACCTTCATTTCATCAATACACACTTTATTTGCCAATCACAGGAAGAAAATGACATTATGAGGAGGCTAAAGAGTGTAGCTGATACTAACCAGACCTGACCATCTCTCTCTCTCTCTCTTCTCTCTCTCTTTCTCTCTCTCTCTCTCTCTCTCTCTGTTTCTCTCAGAACTCTATAAAAATGGGCTTCAGAGAGCTGCTTTTGTGCCTTTCATCGGTGTGCTCAAGGTAAAGACAAAGTCATTCTCCCTGTTAATTTATTTATCCTTTCATATTCTTCGTGTCCCTCTCTCTTTATGTCGCCCCACCTCTTTGTCTGCTTTTTGATGTATTTTATAACTGGCGTAATACACAACCGTAGCCCAAGCACGCAAAAACACAGCAGAGAAAAGGTACCTTTGATCATACCTGGAGAAGGGAGAAAATATGAGAGACAGAGATGGAGAGAGAGATAGAGAGAGGGCTGTTTAATGACTAGCGTGGGTTGGCTGGAATGAAGCCGCCTGCTTGCATTTCAAAGTGAGCACTGCAGTGGACAGCAGGGATGCTCTGATCTGCTTTGTAATTTAATAGCATCATTGTAAGCAGGTATTGGCATTATTCTGTGTGCTATCTAGGTAATTATCACAGTTCTGCTGCAGCCTGTCATCATAAATAATCAGACCATCATTGCCAGGCATTTTTAGCAGCCCACATTCTTGCACATTTGACTGATCTTGATGTAATTGCTCAAACAAGGGGGAGATTGATAGGAAACCACAGGCTAAGTGGGACAACCTGTCGTTTATGCGCTTTCCCTTATTTAGGTACATGCTTGGTGTTAAAAGTAGGTTAAATTATTGCCTATGAATTGGATACTCAATCACATTATTGCCTTTAAAGCCCTTCAGGTTTATACAGCTATCAGCTGGGGCTGGCTTCAATTATTCAAAGAAGTAACAAGTGCTTGTGACATTGGTATTAAGTTCTACCGTTATTCTTTATTTATTGTTTAGAAGCCTTTTGTTTTTTAGTCCATTTTTAGCCTAAGCTACGACACACTTAATTAGAAAAGACTTCTCTACAAGGACAGTGACTATATGCAAGAAACGTGCAGTGCAACCAAATACAGCTCCAAATCAGAAAATGTTGACAGGGTAAAGGAAACAAATAATTAAGTGAGTGTAAGTTCCAAATTTATAAGAAAAGGTTGATATTAAGGCATAACAAGCATGTCTCTGGGGAGATCATCTCTAAAATCTGGAGCTTATGGCCTCCGAGCCTCATACGTGGGCAGTGGTGGCCTAGTGGTTAGAGACTAAGCCCCATGATTGGATGGTTGTGGGTTCTTATCCCTGATCAGTAGGTTGCCCTGATCAAGGTACTGTCCCCAACACTATTCCCTGGGCACTGGATATGCGCCGTGCTGAATGTGTGTATGGGTGAAAAGCAGAGGTTGCATTTCGTTGTGTTTCACTTTGTATTGTGATATGTTTCACAATGACATTCACTTTCACTTAATTTTCACTTTCATTCCGGTCAGATGTGATAAGTTCTGGCAGTGGATAAGGCTTGTTATTGCATCCATGGTGGTCCTCCTCACATTCAGCCAGATCTGTATCTTCAAAAAATCAACTTGGCCAAGCCTACTGCACTCTCTGTATTTACATTTACAGCATTTAGCAGACGCTCTTGTCCTAATTACAGGGACAGTCCCCCTGGAGCAACTCAGGGTTAAGGGTTTTGCTCTCAGGGACCCAGTGATGGTAGTGCTGGAGGTGGGATTCAAACCTGGGACCTCTTGAGCCATAGGTCCATAGGCAAGTACCCTACCTAGACCACCACCATCCCAGACAAAAAAACAGACAAATATAACAGACAAAAATGTTTTTTTGAAATCTTTCAATTTTTTTCTCTCTACCATCATGCCTTTAAGCTTCAGAACTCACTTGAGTATTAATACATTAGATATAGAAATATCTCCCTGCGATGGGCTGGCGACCTGTCCAGGGTGCGTCCCCCGTCCTCGCCTTGTGTGCGCTGGGTTGGACACCAGCACTCCCCCGCGACCCCGTTTGGGACAAGCGGCAGATAATGGATGGATGGATATAGAAATATATATTTTTTAAAGTCAGTCTGCTAAAAAGCAATGTAAGTAATGCTCCCTTTCTCTTTGCAGTTTTGAATTAAATTAAGTTCAAATGATCAAGCTTGATTAACTTAATCAAGCCTTTTGAAACATTACAGTAAAGCTCTATAGCTTTTTCAACATTTTTGGGTTGTTTCCCACCTTGGTGTATACAATTAAGAAAAACTAAAAAAAAAAAAAATCTTGATTGCAATAAGATACAGGAAGGAGACTCCCAGAGAGGCCTGGAAAAGTTTCATTCAAACAGCGATTCTACTCTGTTTGGAGCCCTGACTTCAGGGTCAGTGGGCCAGCACAGTGACATGCCTCTTCAGGTCATTCTTTCCGTATTAGAGCCACGAGGTCCATAAAGTCACCCCGTGCTGTGCCCCCCCCTAATGCTGCCTCATAGGGGTGCTGAATAGCCCATAGCCTTCTTGGGTTCTCTGCTCCTTTGTGAAGCCATCTGGGTTTGGTGTGTTTCAGCAATGCAGAAGCCTTATGCAGGCCAGGGTGGCCTATAAAAATTGTCTCATGTCCACTCAGGCCTGATGACTTTAGATGCATGGCAGAAAGACTCAAAAGCTTAGCACACAAATGCTTCTGGGTTATGGTTTCTAGGTTTTGTTGGAGCTTGAAGAAGGTCTGTGACCTCTCCTCCCCTGTCATTAGAGCTGGAATTTTCATCTGCAAGCTTGCTGGAAAACATTGCTCATCAAATGTTTGGGGGCACATTTTGAAATTTGAATTTATGTGCTGTGCCAGTTGAAGAAAACACCTTTACTAATAATTTGGGTGTGTTTTGCACCATTCAGTTTCATTGTTGTAAGAAGAATAGCCTACAACTAATTTCTGAATAAACTTTATAACGTTTTCCTTATCGCTCTAAAATCACGTAACCCCAACTATTAATGTTTTTACCAGTAAAACTAAACCACGAAAATCAGCTACCAAAACAAAATCAATGCAGAAATGTTCCACATGTCTATGTCTATTCCATGGTAATGTATCAGAGAAAGAGATGACTAAGAGCATGGCACAAGCAGAGAAAGGAGGGAGCAGGTTCAGGGACATGTAAAAAAGGGAGGATTGAAATACATGAAAAGACAATTCTGGTATTCATAGAAAGTCGGTTCAAAGAGATTAATCATTCCTCAAATACCCTCTGTTCTTATGGCACTTTTGGGATAATTCCTTTCACTGATAACAGCATTTTTACGTTTGTATCTTTCTTAAAAGGTCACATCTCTGTTTTGAAGTGTATTTGGAAAGTATTTTCTTCTTTTCTTTCAATATTATGCACCATATCTCGCTATCCAGAGCTTGGAATTATTGACATCAAGCTCTAGCTGCAAGTTGACTTATTTTTTCCCCCTCCATTGTTCGCTCATTAAGATTAAGAAGTATTACAGTATTGTCTCAGAAATACGATAACCTTAATTTAGCTCAAGTGTCTCCTTTCATTTTTCCCATTTTCCCATCTCTCTCTTCCCTTGTTTTTTTTTCCTCCTTCATTCTTTGGTCAGGACTAATTGGTACGTACAGTAAGCCAAGTATTTTTAAAAAAATACACAAAAGGAAATAAATATAAGTGGGGCAGGGCTGCGTATGTTTGTGTGTGTGTGCTCGTCTGTGTGTGCGAACACACGGTGAAGGACTCCTGGACAGTATCACAAGTATGATGATGGAGTGACATGGGTAGAGAGGGCTCTTCAGAAAGAGGGAACTGATGTTGAATGACTGTTATTGTTCCTCTGGCCTTTAGTTAGCCAACAATAACTCCTTATTTTTCATGTTTCATTTTTTTCCCCATTTCCTTTTATACAGGCTTTATTTTTTTATTTTTTTGCTTGAATGGAATAGGAATGTACAAACCTACATGGTAAAGTTCAAAGTGTTCAGAGAAATCGACTCAGCCTTGATAGTGTTTGAGAAGAGTGATTGAATGAGCGGAGGAAAGCGAGTGCTCTCTTTTGCTGTTGTAAGAAACGATGGCTAATTAGCGCAGGCGGTTAGTCTGAGCAGGCCACCTCAGAGAAAGATCTAATCCAATAAAGCTTTCAGAAAAAAGAGAGAGATCACTAGGAGGACCTCACCTTTTTTTTGTCTCTCATCATTATATCTTTCCCCAGCCAAGCTGCTCATCTTTCCATTACTAAGCATGTGTGGTTCTCTCTCACCTTTTAGCTTTGGCCAACCAGCATTTGTGTTAAGTCTATGTGGAGGAGAGGCCTTGTAGAAAGTAAGTGTGATGGGGTTTGTGCAAGTAGGTCCCGGGGTGGTCCAGGCTTTTTAAGGCGATGCAGATGTTCTAAAGGTGCTGCTTTTTTAAGAGCTGTGCACAGGGCAGTGTGAGGTTGTGAGAACGTTTCAGATACGTTGTAAGAACGTTTGAGTAGCCAACAAAGGCCGCAACATGTAAAAGGAATAGATAATTAGATGTAATTAGTGTGTTCACATCTTGAGCCACACACACGCACACACAAACACACACACGCACACACATACACACACCAGTCACTTAATCTCTGAATACACACACACACACACACACACTCTCTCTCTCTCTCTCTCTCTCTCACACACACACACACACACATACACACACACAATCACACACCACAGTGGTGAAAACACTTTGATGTAAGAGGAGTCGTCCTGGACTCAAAAGCATAAAGGCACTGTTTTAAGCTGTCTCTCGTTCGCTTTCTACCCCTCCCTCTGTTCCACCCCCTTTTTTCTTTCCTCTTTCCACAGTGGCTGTAAGACACACACAGATGAATGGACAACAACCTTTCCCCCCTTACCCCCCACTCCCTCCACCCCCTTCTCTTTTTCAGTCTTCCCACCCTGCGTTCTTTGAGCCTGGCTCAGTCAATTCTCTAGCCTGCAAAGGGGGAGGGATAAAAAAGCATCAAATGTTTTCGGCCGTCAGTAATGAGGTAGTGGACCTCATCAGGGCCCAATCGCCAGCTATCTTTGGCTTTTGTTCAGTCTCAATGGCAAGGCTCGCTTTGAAAAACTGAAAGGCAACTTTTTGAGAACGAGAGAGGGAGAGAGAGAGAGAGACAGAAATGCACACAAGCCCATTTTTCGTCTTTTCAATTCCATTCTAAACTGTTGTCCAGAAGAGGCTTGGACATCCAGTATATTGGCCGAACAGCAAATACATGTGTTCAGCTTGAAACAAACTCTTATGCCTTTGTAAAGGTGTATCTCTATTGTCTGTTAGCCAACTAAGGAGCCAGTTTTTTTTGGCTTCATGGCCGTAAAGGTCATGAAAGGCCACTAAAAACATCTTCAGATGTCACAAAGTAAGCTTTGCTTCAAGTGAGTGCATTGGTCCATCATGATGTACAAAATGTATAATGTGTGTCCTGCTGAAAGTAGGCTCTGTATTAATGACGTATATGGAGTGTCTGGTGGGGAAAGGTGACAAAGGGTTGAAGATAAAGATCTTTGAGGAGTTGCAGGTTTTTAATGAACCCACCAAATGCCATAATCAAGCAATGATCCACAAGAGGACACATCTCCAGCTGATTATATATAACCACATTCTGATTGTTTTTCTGCTCTCCTCTACTCACTCCTTGCTCCTGCTCACCCCTATGCCTCCCGCTTTTCTGAGGGATGTCTCAGTTAACTTACCAGCTGTCAGGGTACACTTATGAGGAAAAACATTTTTTTAGAAGTAGACAGAGGGGCAGGAGGTAAGACAGTGGAAAGGGAGAGGAACAACCTGATTTGGTGGCTGTCTGCACCATAGCTGCTGTTTACAAGGCGACTCGGTGACAAGGTCGCTTGGGGCTGATGAAGTGACGCTTTTCCCTTTTGTGTTTCGCCTCTCATGGTTTGTCAGCCTGTCATTACGCCTGATTCAGCCAATTGGCTTGGATGCGGAACTCTGAGCTCAAGAGAGAAAAGTTGACAGCATCAGAGAATGGAAAAGAGTGGAGAGATGGGGGAGAAATAGGAATATATCATTCCTCTCTCGCTCCGTGTGGTGATTGCTAATTATCCCTGGTTCAAAGAGGAGGGTTGTGAAAAATTCACTGATTTCATAATTTGCCGGAACTGTCATCGAGGACTGATTCAGGCAAAGGCCACATATTATTACTCCTGTTAAAAATAATCACTCATCCTTTTCATCAGCTCTTTTTTTTTTTTTTTGGTCATCTTGTGTCTCTGGCATTCTGCTTATTCTGAGTGTTCCTCAGAGCCTAAATGCATTCCCTTGTTTGATTGGCTAATAAACACTAAATAGATTTTGTGTTTTTCATCAGTCCTTACATACTCTAAACCTGAAATATCAGTATCTTTAGAAGTTTAAAGAAGCAACTATAAGTGAGTTATTCTATAAGCTATAAGTAATAACTCCCAAGTCCCAGGCTAAGATTTCACACTTAAATAACAGGTGCTTTTGAAAATCTTCAGTTAAACATACAGTGAATTAGTCTACACTATTCTCTGTTGTTTAATTAAGCCATAGGGACAGCCATGGTTCAGCTCTGGCAGCTTTTTAATGCATGACCAGGGTTTAGAGTTGCAGGACATGAATCACAATCACAATAGTGAATCCATACCTGGGGCATTTCCTGTATAATGCATCACACTGTCACTGGCAGGAGCTGAGTTTTATATTGCATTTGAGCAGTTTGGTTTTGCAGGGAAATCGTAAGAATCATATGAATTTTTTATATAGTGAATCACATCTTGTGTAACTTTGTATTAAAATTTTAACAACATGTTTTGATTTATTTGCAGGAACACTGTCACACTGTCAGTTTGGACACTGGGATAGACTATCGCAGAAGGAAGATGGATAAGCAGGGAAATTTTTTTTACTTGTAAGACTTTCATTTATCTGCTCTCTATGACAGTATGTGAATGTTTTTGTGTATTGACAGAAAGATCATGTTTATCCGTTAAGGAACGAAGAGGGCCATGGAAATGAAAGACCAGTTGAGCAGAGCATGATGCAGTGCGTATGCAGGGGAAGAGAGAAGAGATACTTAAAAGTAGATGTAGGGGATAAAAACATTGCCTTCCACTGACTCATTACAAATCTATGCTTCAGCAGCTGCCCTTGCAGTGTGTACTACTAAGTGTGTGTATGTGTGTGTAATGGACAGAACACAGCTCGCTTCCATTCACACTCACAATGTTTGTTTTGAGCCCAACATCCTGCTCTATTGAGTCGCCCTGAAAAGCTAAACACAGCCCTGCACTACTCTCTGTTTGATCTGAGCACTTCAGACCTGGTTAATTTCATATTCTATTCTTTCTCTTTCACTCCCGCTTTCCACAGATCGAGTGATCCCAATGCAGAGGTTGCTGTGAATACGCTGTTCGATGAATTGGCTTACAGACAAAATGATGGTACACAAGTTAATTTCCCTTAGTTAGAATGGAAGAGAGGCAGAGTATATAAAGAACAATTACCTGCGAGTCAGAGGTGGCCGTGTGTGTGTGTGTGTGTGTGTGTGTGTGTGTGTGTGTGTGTGTGTGTGTGTGTGTAGGAAGCTTAACTGATGTATTGCTTTCCATATATAGTGTTAGATTTATGCCCCTATGACGCTACTAGGGTATCTGTTCATTAATTTCTTGTGTGTACAGAGATCAGGCCAAGGGTGCTGACGGTCCAAGGCCGAGAGATGATCCTAAACCACACTTGTGGAACCATTGCTGACTGCACCTTTCAAGAACTCTGTGACAGAGTGAGTAAACTTCTTTTGCTCCTTTTTCTCTTGGTATGAAAGTATTCAGGGGCAGCGGTGGCCTAGTGCTTAGGGAGTTGGCCATAGAATCGGAAGATTGTAGGTTCAAACCCCTTACCATTAGGTTGCCCTGAGGTACCCTTGAGCAAGGTACCGTCCCCGTCACTGCTCCCCGGGTGCTTTCATAGCTTGCCCCTGCTGCATGGGTTAAATGCAGAGATTTAGAGATTTAGAGGTTTCAGATTCAATTTGGTTGTGGTGTGCTGTGAATTGTCACTTAGAAAAACTTAGATTCAGAAACTAATTAGGCTCCATAAGGATCTAAAAGAAAAAGGTTGCTTCTATATGTTATTGAGAAAAAATTTTATAGATGTTATTATTAGTAGTAATAGTAGTAGTATTAAAGGCACATGAACAGTTACATTTTAAAATCTAAAATTGTCATCACACTGTTAGCTCCAACTAGGGTTGGATGGGTGCTGGAGTGCAGTACCTCTTCTGTGGGATCAGACCAAACATCATAGGCCATTCCTGTTCCTAATCCTGTTGCAGGTTCCTTGATTGTTTTTCCTTGTCTCACTTTTGACAGATATCCAAAAGAGAATCCTGACAACATCTCAAAAGACCTTGCGTTCTGAAGATACTATGACCCAGTCTGTCCCTATTCAAATTTTTGCCCTTGCTCTATCAGAATCTCTCAGATTCTTAAGCTTAGCTTAAGTTTAAGCTTAACTTTAAATGGTTCAATTGCTGCCTAATCAGTTTTACAGTTTAATGTTGTGGCTTTTAGATTAAATTAGATTAGATTAGATTAGATTTTGGTTTAAGAGCATACATGCATTAAAGAGGTTTCAGTTCATTTTTCTGTTGCTACTATTGATACTGAATTTAAGCACAAATACTGTTTTATCCTTCATATATGGATTTTAAGAGAAGTGAATTGTTAAAAGACGTGTTTGAGGGTACTGCTTATTAGTTATTAATAACCCTTGGGATCAGTGGTTGCCAGTCCTTGTCCCAGATATCTTCTTACTGCATCTATCTGAATCTATCACTAACCACAGACCTGCTGCAGCTAATGAATTCCTTGAGATGTATTTGATACATTAGTTAAAAATAAGCGATGTTGGCAGCATATTAGATACAGGTTGGAAACTCTGCAGAAAAGTGCATCTCCAGGAAGGGTTTATTGACTAGTGCTCTGGATGGAGGCCTGAGTACTATACCATACCTGTTTGCTCTGTTGTAAGACACTTGATTCTTCCCTCCTCATTCCCTCTAGTTCATTTAGCTTGTTTTGTGGCTTATTTTTCTAGACATTCTAATGAAAACTGGAAACATTACATTGTTGGCTTACTCTTGCTTTATGGTTGACTAACTGACTGACTTAGAGGTGCCCATATTTTTTTCCTACTAGTAAAGATATAAAAATGGATGAATGGATGGATAAAACAGAGGGAGAAAGATAGAGGAAACTATTCTTTGTAGGATTTACAAGGGGGGTTTTACAGCTTGGTGCTATTCAGTTAAATAAATTTCACATTATACAGCTTTCTTCTTTTTAGTCAGCTTAAATAGGTCTGTTCTTCAATGTAGTGACAGCAGAGCTTCACAGCACATTGCACCAGTGGTTATTACACTTTCAGTTAAATTTTTTTAATCATGAATAGGCTTCATCTTTTGTCTTGTCATAGGACAGTTTATCATGGCAGCCTTGGTGATACTCATTCTTTGCAAGACCTCTGCAAAGTGCAAGCATTTGTGTGTATGGTGGACAGAGAGAGAACGAGAGGGAGACAGACACTTGCTAAAACCTTGGATGTGTATTACCAGTTGTGCAATTGCATGTCACAGTTTTTGTTTGTGAGAAGAGGAGAGAGAATCAGCAAGCCCCCTTCTAATGGAGCTGACGTGCTGTCTCTGTGTCCTTCAGCCTTTTCGAGAGTGCTGTTCACTTCCATCCGTGCTGAGTGTGTGTGTGTGTGTGTGTATGTGTGTGTGTATAAAGAGTCCTCAACTTCTTTGTCTTCATGGTCAGACTAATGCAGTCGGGACAATGTCAGAATGTTTTAATGTGCCTTCCTGCTTGGTTACCACACAGGCATACACATATGCACTCACACGTCACACTGCTACCTGGTTTTCCCAGAACACAGAAAAAAAGGTAAAAGAAATTTTCAAGAGGAAAAGAATGAGAGACATGCAGTAGATGGAAGAATAAAAAGGTACATAAAAGATTTCATAAACAGAGCCTGTGGAGGTTAAGGAAGAATAGCTAACAGATGAGCCATAGTTACTTGGAATCCACTGCACTTTGATTCTGTAAGTCTCTTTCTGTAATGATGACAAGCGATTAATTTAATTGTATGAAGTATCTAAAGCTTTCTTATGTATGATTGTGTGTTTCAGCCTTTAGGTGCAAGCGACTACCTGGAGATAGCGCGCCACTTTGACACTGTAATCATCCGTAACGTGCCTTGGTTGAAGGTCGGACTGAAGGACCAAGTCCGACGCCTCATTACACTTATTGACATCTTCTATGACCAGAAGGTAAAACACAACAAGCACAAACATACCTGTACAGAGTGCACTAGTTTGGTGTAGTTCGATGTCACATCAAGGGAGTTATCATTGTGGTTGGTATATCTAAACCCTGTCACCGATTGAGGAATGTATTAATATTCTAAAGGAAGACAGAAGCAAGGGTAGATTTATACTGTTCTGCAGCAGGGTGGAGGAAATACTGTACTGGACTATCAACTGTTACTTAAAAGGTGTTGTATTATGTTTTAAGGTTGTAAGGTGTACTATATATTATACCTGACATTACACAGGGCTTGTTATTGTGATACGGTGTGTCTTTCTTGAGTATAGTTCAATCCTGTACTTGATCTTGATACACAAATCTTGATTTATCTTTTAGGTGAGAGTGGTGGTGTTAGCTGAGGCCCCTCTGAACTATCTCTTTGCGGGGGGCCCTGAGACAGGAGAGGAGGAATGTGATCGCCTGATGCTAGATGAGCTTGGCTTGACCAATGTAAGGCTCAGACCCAACATTACCCCACCTCTTCTGCTAATTCTTTAGGTTTTTTTTTTTCATTTTAGCTGTAAACTTCTGTTTTTATTTAATGCTGAGTGTTGGGGGGGTTCCATTCTTACAGCCACAGCTCTGATTGTGTGCCTTTGTGTTAATATTTCTAGGAGTCATGGAAGCGACTGACACTGTTCACAGCAGAGGAAGAAATTTTTGCTTTTGAGAGGACACTGTCCAGGCTCACTGAGATGCAGACAGAGCAGTACTGGGCTCAGGGAGATCGAAGCAGAATGTGAAAATACAGACTCACGCAAAAGTTTGTATAACTGTGTATGTAGGGCATTTCTAATGTAAAATAGCAACTTTCCAACCCATAGTAAATACTTGGTAGTTCTTTGCTTTTCTGAGTAAAAGTAAAAAAGTATTTTTCTTTGTGGAAGCAAAAAGCTCACAAATGGCTTCAGTACATATAAAATCTAGTGTTGGATACATTTGATTCACAGTGAAATCCATAACATTCTGATAATACTTTCAGTTCAGTGGCAATCTTAATTGCCTTTTCCAAAAATATCTGACAAATTACAAGAAATGCTTTAACATTGTGTAAGAAATAACTCTGTTCTTCCCAACATTTACAAGAATACTGTAAAAACCGTGAATGATGATCATGCTGATTCATAAAAAGATTACACCTTACTAACAGAGGTGTCACAAAACCACTTTTTTCCTTCTGATACCAGTCACAAAACTGATACTGAAACCTGAGTATCAGCCATCAAGGTATACAGATTAAAAACAGGAAACGCTGCATGGCATGCATACATGAAATCAATTATTTTTAATGGCCAGTACAGTAACTAGGTAAACACAAAAACAATTTTTTATAGCAATGCCAGGACCCAAGGTTTCCTAGCAAAGCATTGTTTTGAGCATTTTGTTATTTCCACAAGCTTGCTTTCATATTTTGTCATGATATTATTTTTCCCCAAGCCCCAAACACAGCAAGAAGCAATGCACCATATGTTCACTGGTTGTCTTTCTTTGGTTCACCTTTGACAGGTTCTAACTGCTATATATTAGGAATACCTCACCGATACTGACATTTTGTAAATGTGCTGACACTCATCTACTTGTTACAATATGGCCCTCATATGCATTGATGTCAGTCGTTTCAGTGTTGTGGCTTATGGTTGTGTATATCACACAAATTAAGGTACAAAATTATAGCAACACTCCTTTTGTGAAATATTGGTATTAAATTATTTTAATTAAATTTTTTCATATAAAGAAATTATTACCCACCATGTATTTTGCATTTCTAAAACAAATACTGACAGGAAAATCTAAACATGCAAAACAGACTGCAGTTTAGTTCTGCTGACATCATTTCAGTGATCCTCTTGTTAGTACAGGTGAGAGTTTTGATGAGGACAAGGCTGGAGATCACTGTCATACTGATCGAGTTAGAATAGCAGAATGGATGCGTTCAAAGGAGGGTGATGCTTGAAATCATTGTTCTTCCTCTGTTAACCATGGTTACCTGCAAGGAAACACGGGCAATCATCATTGCTTTGCACAAAAAGGGCTTTACTGCCTTCACACAAAGATACTGCTGCTAATAAGATTGAACCTCAATCAACCATTTCTCAGATCATCATGAACTTCAAGAGAGATTCAGTTGTTGTGAAGAAGGCTTCAGGGCGCCCAAGAAAGTCCAGCAAGTGCCTGTAACATCTGCTAAAAGTTGATTCAGCTGCAGGATAGGAGAACCACCAGTGCAGAACTTGCTCATGAATGGCAGCAGACAGGTGTGAGTGCATCTGCACGCACAGTGAGGTGAAGACTTTTTTTCAAGCATGGCCTGGTGTCAAGAAGAGCATCAAAGAAGAGCCACTTATCTCCAAGAAAAACATCAGGGGCGGACTGGTTTCCTGCAAAAGGTACAGGGATAGGACTGCTGAGGACTGGGATAAAGTTATTTTCTCTGATGAATCCCCTTTACAATTGTTTAGGGCATCCAGAAAAAAGAATGCCAGGAGAAGAAAAGGTGAGCACTACCATCACTCCTGTGTCATGCCAACAGCAAAGCATCCTGAGACCGTTCTTCTGTGGGGTTGTTTCTCAGCCAAGGGAGTGGGCTCACCAAACAGTACAGCCATGAATAGAATGGTACCAAAATACCTTCAAAGAGTAACTTCTCCCAACCATCCAAGAACAGTTTGGTAAAGAACAATGCTTTTACCAGCATGATGGAGCACCGTGCAATAAGGCAAGAGTGATGACGAATAAGCTCGGAGAACCAAAAAACTAGGGTTCATGTCCAGGGAACTCCCCCGACCATAATCCCATTGAGAACTTGGTCAGTCCCCAAGAGGTGGGTGGGCAAACATAAACCTATAACTTCTGACAAACTCCAAGCATTCAAAATGCAAGAATGGGCTCCACCTGTCAGGATTTGTTTGATTGACAACATGACAGGGCGAATTGCAGAGGTCTTGAAAAAGCAGCCAACATTGCAAATATTGACTCTTTGCATAAACTTAATGTCATTGTCAATAAAAGCCATTGAAGCTTCTGAAATGCATGTAATTATACTTCAGTACCAAAGAAATATCTGACAAAAAGATCTAAAAACACAGCAGCAAACTCTGTGAAAACCAATACTTGCGGGTCGATGACAGTCAAAGCATCAGGATAAACATTTTTTTATGAAAAAAGCAATATACCTTGCAATAGATTATAAACTAAATAAAATATGAATAACAAATAGGCAAATACAGGAGAACATATTTGTAAGAAATAAGCTGAATGAAATGGAGTTAGCATTCAGAAAAGCCAAATGAAAACCTGCACTTCCAATGGAATAAAGGAACAGGGAGGGATAAAGAGTGTGGTTGGATGAATGGAAGTTATATTCAGTGATTAATTGCAAATCTGTACTGGCCGATTGTTCTGGTCCTTTTCTAATTAAATATAACAATGACTGAAGAAAACAAATTCCTTCTCTAATTATATGGACCTGTATATCAGGTAAAAAGACCAGAAATTTCTGAAGAGCAGAGTGAAAAATCTCTTTGAGAAAATTGATGATAAAAACAAGGCACATAACAAGGTTCCATCCTGCAAGCTTATTGGTCATGTGCTATTCAAATTATAACCATTTTGATAGGAAATAAAAATGTCCATTACTTAAAATGACTTTCTCCAAAGCCATCAACAACAGCACAAAATTGTTTAGTCATCTGATTTTTTTTCCCCAACAACTTAAAAAATTTAGGTGAACATCCTGTAGTATGTATCCATTAAGTGTGGTGTTAATTGTTCCCAGGGGTTATAGCACCATCTACTGATGGACTGTGGATTCACCAGAGAGAGCATAGAAGGAAAATTTAAATCATTTCATGTCTAGGTGATTAACATTACATTTAATGTAATGTTTGTGTGGCTCTCTAATAGTCTTGTTTAATTCGGTTGAGTTAAGATATAGATTTTTGCTAGATAGTTCATTTGCTGTAAAAAAATAAAGCTCAAGTAGTTATTTCCAGGCTAGTCTCAAGTATGACACTTCACTTAACCTGTTTATATTCAAGGCTAAATGCATTAGATCTTGAGCAAGTTCACCAAAACGTGAACACAACTAGTGATGAAATTAAAAATAAAGCCAATGGGGACAAGTTATTTTTTTAACCTAAGCCTACACTAGAAAGTATTTTAAAAATTCCGGAACAACACTGTATGCACTCTGTATGTCCTTGTGCTCTTTTTTAAAATTTTTTTAATTAAAGTAACCTCTGAAGTGTTGGGCTCAGTTTAAATGTGTATAGTTCATCTATATGCCTTTGGGAGAACTTTTACCATAAGCCAGGAGGAGAATTTCCTACTCCATTGTTTTCGAACAATGACAATGTAAACAATATTCTACTAAACAAAACAGCTTCAGGTTACCGACTATTGTTTCTGACACCAAGAGCTTTGTTTTTGAATGTGTGGTTATACCCAATAGCTTCCTTCAGTTTTACAGCAGATCAGATTGCTGAATTTCCTTTGTGTTGCTCTCAACTCAGAGTGTACTTTTAAAGCTCCCTTTCTCCAGGTTTATACAAACACTACTAATACTCACTACTGCCAACTGCCTGCACAGCAGGCCATTAGATGGCAGCAAAAGACAGTAATGTAAACCTCAAGCGACCATGTGTTCTGTGTTTTTGTTTGTGGGTGACGTCGCAGCAATGGAAATGCCACCACCAGGGACAGAGCATCACGTAAACACAATTTTCCAATGTGCCCGAGGCTAATATTCATAATCTGGATGGGCATTATGGTTTATTGTAATACATGGCATTATCAATACATGCAGTGTATCAGCACAATCTATACAAAGCTGTATGTTTTGTTGTGCTCAGCCAATCATAGCTTCCAAAGGAAAGCAAACAGCAGTTAATTCAGTTTACATTATGCAGGTTGCTGTGGTACCAACAGCCTCAGGCTCCACTTCCCTGATCTACATTTGATGATATGAAACACTAGTAGCATTGTAAATCGTGCTGTCAGCTTCATGCATATTCACACCTGTTGCTATGCATGATTGGCATGATGCAGATGCCCATTGTAACCATACTCCAGCTGTGCAAAACCACTGCATCCCCTACCTGCTGCCTAAGCCCTTTGCCTTAATTGGGAACAAAGGAGACCGAGAAAGGACGGTGGAGGGAGAGGTTTGACAGATACGGAAGGAAAGGAAAATATTTCATACTGATGGACACTGACATCATCGGGGGTGTGGTGGTATTATTAGTGCTTATTTGCTTATCAGCCAGACACAATCACTAAAGGACTTTCTGAAACAGATACGATTGTGCTTTACACACTATTGTGCATTCACTGATGGTACCGATGGTCAAACCGACGTGTATAAAGTGTGTGTGTGTGTGTGTGTGGGTGTGGGGGGGGGGGGGTCGCATTCCTCCACGTGCACCCGCAGCACGGAAAAAATACCGTTCGGGAACAAAGAGGTGCGAGTGGTCTTGAAGGAAGGGGGGAGAGTGTCCGAATCCGTCCCTTCGCCATCGCCGAATGACGTCATGTGTTACGGTCCACGGGAGAGGGGCGTGTCCACGTGTGCGTGAAAGAAAGGGCAGCCGTGAAGGTGAGATCGCTGCGCACTGTTGATTCCTGTCATTTTCACTCACTGCACAGAGCAACAGGCCCATCAGCGATCATCTTCTTATCCTCGCCCTCGACGACGTGAAGTGCGTCTGTAAAGTGCGCAAAAGATCAAAGGTGTCCAGTGTCGAGGCACGTGACATGCCTCCCTTCTTACACAACCTGAACTATATTTGGCCATTCAAATAGGCCGATCTTGCCTGGCCTGCCCGAACATGCCCTTGTGTGTGCTGACTGTACTGTGGCCCTTTAAAAGGCGATCCCATGCGAGGGGGAGGGGGAGGAGAGGAGGTCTGATGGGGTTAGCCTCTCTTTCTCTGTGTCTCTCTCTACTCAGATCGTTGTGAGAAGCTGTCTACTGTGTGTGTGATACAGTAGCACGTTGGTAATAGGAGCAGCTCCACGTTTCTGCTCCGCTCTTCATAGGGGACTCGTTGAAGTCTCTCTTTTCTTCGTCTGAATAACTTGGATGCTGAATGGGATTTTATTCTTCGTGACGTTGCCCCCCTCCTCCCCGTGGTTGCATTACATCAGTGCTCGAACTGATCAGGAGTGCGACAGCGAGGAGGAAGATCTTACAGGATCTGAACGACTTGTGAATGGTGTGTGCCTCTTTACGCGTCTGTACTTCCACCGTCAGAGTCCTGTGTGCTGATTGCATTCTGTAGCGAAATAAACTGTCATCCCGAGCGTGCAGTGAGCGTGTCTGTTGTCTCCACATGCAGGACTGTGGGCTCTGGGGGGTCTTCGTTATCGCTGACTGGTGCATTCATGGAACAGGACTGTGACAGCGCGCCTCTACCTGTCTGAGCGACCCCACCACCTCCTTCTCTCGGCGAGTCTAGCAGCGGGAGCGAGAAGCGGCCACTCGATGGCGAACCCGGAGCCCCTGGAGGTGGCCATTGACCCGGACTTCGAGCCACAGAAGCGTCCGAGGTCGTGCACGTGGCCGCTGCCGGAGTCCGGCTCGGTGAAGGCCGGAGGTGCCGACGCGGACATCATTCCAGAGGAGGAGGATGACGAGGAGGACGGGAGCGCGATGGCCGTGAACGCGAGCGGCAACGACGGCGCAGCGGCGGAGGCGAGCGGAGCTACGGCGGCGCAGGGCGTGCATGAGGTCGGGCAGCAGGGGGAATCGACGCCGCCGCAGCCGCAGGAGCAACAGCAGGGGCAGCAGACGACCCCACGCAAGTCGTCCTCGCGCAGGAACGCGTGGGGCAACCTGTCCTACGCCGACCTGATCACCAAAGCCATCGAGAGCACGCCGGACAAGAGGCTGACCCTGTCCCAGATCTACGAATGGATGGTCAGGAGCGTGCCCTACTTCAAAGACAAAGGAGACAGCAACAGCTCTGCTGGCTGGAAGGTATATTTTATGTGTGTCTGTGTGTGTTTGTTTGTTGATATGAGTAGTAAGCACGCACCCAAAATAACAAACTGCACAAATAGCGAGCGCGTGCGCGTGACGCTGGCACCAGATGACGTCATATGTAAACAAAAACATTCGTCTAGAAGGCAGAGGAGGACAGTTATCCAAATCAATGAGAGGCTAGGGTGATCAGTTCTTCCAGTCTGTCCTCAAGGAGGTGCAGCAGAATCTGTTTTAAAGACACCCAAAGCGGGGGCTTCTGCACAGCTGCAAAAATTATGCTCATCAAAGTTTGGGGAACCCATAAACACGCACACGCACACACACACACACGCACGCACGCACGCACGCACACACGCACGCACGCACGCACACACACACACACACAGGCTTACATAAGAGTGTATGAGGTGCGGAGAGCTGCCAAGTATGTTGATTCGGGGTTTTGAATTGCGCTCAGAGTAGTGGGTTGCATAACAACCCGGGGTGAGGTTCTAGTTAACCCAGGCCAGACAAGAGAGAGTAACTTCTGTGAGAATGTCTCCTGTGTACAGAAAAGCTCGAGTGTGTGTAAGAGAGTACATATTTGTGTGTGCATGCTAAAGTAAAACGGGGCATGAAGTGTCATGCATCAGGAAAGTGAACTGACAGCAGTGGCATCTCTATGTGGTTAAGTAGGGTCTATTAGTATACAGAGCAGTGTGTTGGTGTATGACAAGAGACCTTAGGCCACAAACTTCATTACATTCTGATAGCTAACCCCCCCGAAACCTCTGAGTAAAGAGTGCCCAGAATAGTACTCCCTGCCATATCTGGATGTGGAGAACCTGTCTGGCCTTGTTCCAGTGAACTTTAGTGTTATTTAACCTCAGCCTTGTGAAGCATGGCCTGCGTTCCAGCACTGGCGCAGCTGATGCACAGAGGACATGCAGAGCACAACTTTCAGTTTGGCTCTTGTGCTTGGAGGCACAAACCTGTTTGCATAAGCTGAGAGTCTCAGCACAGAGTTTGTGTTGTTTGTTTGACTCAGGTTAACATGCCACCCCCACGCCTCTGCAGAAGGTATTATCATTTTAATGTACCTTTTTTATGCAGACTTGCATGTTGTTTCAACACAGATGGCTGATCTGTGGTCTCCTCTGTTCACTGCGCTGACACAAGGGAGTGCAGGAAGTGAGGGGGAGAGTGAACTATCATTGTGTTTATCAGTTGCCTTTCTTTTGGAAGACAGAATGGTGTGATAAGGACATGGGGGCACTGATTCAGCCTGCACAGCTTATTTGGCACAGTATGAAACGGCATAAAAGATTTGACCAGGATCTATAGTAGCACCAATGTTTTATTCCAACTTTGACCACAATATATAACAAACTATTGTACAGTGGTTTTATTAGTCCATGTTCAGAGCACATTAGAAGACACAAAGGCACATGTTGTTTCATCTTTAGGATTAATTTCTCAGTCTAAAAGGCATGTCAAAAGCTGTGTGTAGCACTATACTGTCATAATTACACATCCGTGTGGAAAAGTTGGAACGAGGGACAATGCCCTGGGTGCTCTAGAAAATGATCCTTCCTTGAGCAATTACACAAGGCATGACACTGTGCCACCATGTCAATTTAAGCAGCAGAAACAATAGAAAAAGGAAATGAATTTGTGTCGAATGAATGATTGCACCTGTATGCATGTGTAACAATACTTCATATAAACTTGATAGTAATCAGCAATGACAGTAATAATATGATAAGATGCCTCTTAGGATAGACCTCTAAGAAACTGCTTGAATTTTTGCAATAGGATTACAGTAAAGGTGAGATATGAAAGAAAGGGAAACATAAATCAATGGCTTTGTCCATTGTTGATATAAGAAAGGCACACATAGATATGGCCACCAAGCAGAGATGAAATTTAACAAGCCTTTCTGTGGTGAATGGTCCCTGCCTTGACTAATGAGAGTGTTTGGATGTCAGGCAGGACTTTCCTTTGTTCTTGTTGGATCCACTGCAGTTGTAGAAGAGGGGGAGGGGAGAGGACCAGACTGTCAGTGTAGGTGACATTGCAGCGCCCATAACCTCGTAGTCACAATACCAAAGTAAAACAACTGTTATAAAGTGGTGCACAGACTCTGATTTCCTTAACAACCAAAATACAATGCTGGCTATAACAAAAAGAACTGACTAAAGACATTTTTAGTAACCACAGTATTTTTTTAAGCGACAGGCTTTTTTACTTTTTGTATACCAATATTTGCACTTTCACACTGATATGAAAACAGATTTTATAAGACATATTACAGTATTTCAAATGGACAATTTTCCCAATATTTAACATGCATTTCAATGAATTACCAGTCACATGCTAGAAACAGCTCTGGCATGTAAGCAGTGCAGTCCAAAACGGCTTTAGCAATTTTGTCACACTCTGATATGTATTTTTGTAAATTTTTGCATTTAGTAGCCTTAGTCCGGAGCTCAGACTGTGGGGGAGGAGTGAGGTGCAGGCACACTGATTTATGGGAAATTTTGTTGAAGTGTGTATGCTCCACACAGACAAAACGGATATTGGTATTTGTGAAAAAAAGCTACCAGATCACCAACTGAACTGAAACAATATATTTTGTTTATGATCACCACTCAGAGGATTAATTTTTAATTATCGTCTTCCTGTGAAAAAAAAAAATGCTGTGTCAATAAAATATGCCCAAGTGTAAATCTCAGCAATCAAGTTATAAAGTTGCATTAGCAATTAGATTACAAATAATAAATAATATCTACATTAGTAGTGGGTGAAATATCAGTTCATCCGATTAGAATTTGTCCCAGGTTATGGGTTTTGTTGTTATTCTTTTTAACAGGTAAGCCACAAAAAAAACACAACATGCAATCCGTGCAAAACAGGCTAACATTGATGGTCTGTGTGGCCAACTCCGGGATTGTTCAGTCATGTTTTAGTGAAAATGGAAAATAAGGCATTCTCTCGCTGGACACCTGCTGTGTTGAGTCTTAGGTAGTGTTAATATTATTGCAGTACTGGTCTTCATAAAATCATGCAGCCCTAGAGTGCTGCATTTCGGGATGCTGGATTCTGACTTTTTATTGTGTTTTTGTGTGTGTTAATTTTAGGCAGTATAGCCATCATTAAATGTTCATTAAAGGTTTTCACAGAAGTGGTAGAAGGGGTGAGAGATATTTTATTGATTATCATTCCATTACACAGTTTGAGGATCAACGCTCCAGTGCAAAATCATCTACTCTACACCTTGTTCAAAGCCAGATGTTCAATTATTCAATGTTTTAAGTATTAACTCAGAGACTTTTTATTAATTTTTAAGGCCATCTCTTTGGCTGAGGGTCAGACATGCACTATGCTAAATCATTCCCTGCAGCAGTCCCACACACAGTCCTCTGCTCATTTCTTTTTTTTTTTTTTAAAGTGGTTTTATCTTGTATAGTGTTCAAGCAGACTGAACACAGATTTAGCTGCTACTGGTGCTTCATTTAGAATCAAACAAGCATCACATCAAATCATGGTAGTTTATACTGCCAAGAGTAACTATGTCTTATCCACTTTGCCTAAATGGAGGCACCTAACCTGCTCCCAGTGCACTCCTGGTCCTTTTGGTCCTCATCTTCATCTAGGCTTTAAGCCATCTTTGAGAATACATATGATCCATGCATGAGGGCTAGATTTTCTGTCATTTTGTCATTGCCAAGTGGATACAGGCTTCAGATTTAGGGCTCAGCCTCATTCACTTAACACAGCTGTGGAACACCCACCCACAAATGAAAAAAGAACAATAACAGAGCTTAAAGAAGGTGAGAGACTACCCTAATGACTGTGTGTGTGAGTGTGTATGTGTGTGTGTTTGTAAACACAAGCCTTAGTTCTCCAGCAGCATCTGAGTCTAGGAACTATAGGATTCTGCCTGTTTCTTATGTGGTAACAATGATGGGGTGAATAATGTGTTCTTTCGTACTGTCATGTGATTGGTGGCTTGTTGCCATGTTTGCTTGCGTGTTGTGTAAGGTCACGAGAGGGTGAGGTGGGTTGGGCGCCTCACTGGCTGGTACTGTGGCCACAAAGCATATGTTGTGTGTGCATGGGTTATAGAAAGAGAAAGAAAAAAGAGAAAAGAAAAAGAGGGAGGGGCAAATGTTGGCGTGCAAAAAAAAAAAAAAAAAAAATTCTGTTCCTCCTGTACACCGTGATAAACATATGGCACAGAGGCCCAACTATGATAAACACATGCCCATGCATACACACACCCTCACACAAGAAACTTCAAACTCAGAAACTTTTTTTTAAAGTTAATATCCTACAGTTCATGCCAACAGGAACTGAAGTATATTAGAAATTGAAAGGCTTGGTACTGCTATACCCATTCTTTTAATGCCCCTAAAAGCCTCTTCTCTTCCCGAGTGGACGCAAGAAAGGTGTGCTGCCCTGCAGCTCTTGACCTGAGGCTTCTGAAAGTTTAATTTGTTTTCCTCCCAACCTGTCTTTTCCAATTACGGATCTCTGGCACAGCATCGGCGCTGAGCAGGGGAAGCTAAATTGTTCTTGATTAAAAATTTATTGACTACAATAAAGCTAGCTTTCTGAGTCAGGAGCTCCTGGCCACACAGAGACGGTGGTGATGAAAAAAGACAGCTTGCAGTGAAAAATGACTTCAACTAAGCAGGGAGAAAAAATCCCCAACTTACACATTCTATTTCATCTGCCTGGTGGATGAAGAAGGAGTAGCAGGTGATTTTAGGCCTACTTGATGCTGATGTTGTTTGTTTTTTTTTTGTTTGTTTGTTTGTTTGTTTTTTTTAGATGTTTGAGCAGAAGTGCATATGTTTGCTTTGATTAGCAGGAGGGTTTGGTTGCTTACCTCAGATTAGTGCTAGGATTTGGTAGTTTTCGAGTGTTTTAAAGTAGGTCATCCACCAATTTTTTGCTAGTGCATTGGTGTCACAAGGGATTATGCATTTCAGTGATTTCACTTGTAAGGTGTAACTCCACTACAGGCTCCTTTGCAATGGTAAAGCACCACAATTAGCTTTTAATAATATTTATAATAATTGCTTTTTTGTTATGGAACAGTATAAGGGAAAGGTTCCAGTCCCACCAATGGGATTCTAATGACCTGATCCACCTTATGAAGGGCTTGATAATTAGCTAATGAGCATATTCAAGTGTGCTAGCTTTAAATGCCAAAATCAGCAGAACATGAGGCCTCTATAACTGGTATTAGGAACCACTAAGCTTGGAGGATCATCTCACAATTTCTGAAATTGGAGATCCTGATCAGGGACAATGGTCTGATTAAGGATCACCAGCTAGTCATCATCACTGTCCCAAAACTGGGCACAGGTGCAGCTCTGTGGCTTAATCACTCTTCAGACAGGATAAAGATAGTGTGACCTACTAAAAAAGTGCTGAGCTAAGCAGAGTTGGACATAGAGAACAATGCAGCAAATTGGAAGATTGATGGTATTTGTGGTGTTTCCCCCAGCCTTGGTTTACAGTGGTTTAGTGCTTAGGGAATATGTTATTTAAAAGTCTGTATTTTAAGATTGATGTTTATTTTTAAAAAAAAACCTTGCTTAACTCGTTCCCTGTGTCTAAGAGGAATGCAATATTCATGTACCCTTCTATTTCCTCAGTCAGGAGTTCTCCTAAGGTGGACTTTGCTCAACAAATGGCTCTTTTTCGTTTATTCAAAGAACGCAAATGCAAGTGTGAAATTTGTTAGTCAAAAGAATTGTGTTTATATTACCTCATTTCAATTTCATATTACAGCTTTGATGACTGACCCATCTAATGCTGACTGGTAATGCTAGATTTGAAACCCGAACCAGAGCCAAAACTAAATCGGCTCACACACACTATTAGAGGTGGATTATCACAGAAGCAGTTTTACAGTACTGTGCTTTGTTACTAATTGCCTCAGTTGAGCGATTTGAAAACAAGTGTTTTACTCATCTGTAATACGCAGTATTTACTCTCAGTATATATTGTTGTGGAATTACTGATTGTACTTGGCAGAGAACAGCATCACCCTCCTCTGATCAACTGTTAACTCCATTGCGCTGAAGTTCCTCTCAATACTGGCATTAGCCTATATTTGTTCAGAAACACAATAAGTTGTTGGGGCCCGGGTCAGTCAGCTTACCCCTAATTCACTCATCAAATTCAGTTGAGAGCAGTAACAAATACAAATACTGTACACCCCAATATTAATAAAATAATTAGCTCCTAGAATATAGGCTTAATACCTTATACACAAAGTGGATCTGAAACCCTGGAAAAGAGTAAGTGACCTCACCAGAAACCCACGGTAATAGCTTTCTGATTATGTACTCCCTGAAGTTTTATTACAAGCTCTGTGTGTGCTGTGTTGGGGGTTTTTAATGTATACCAGCAATATTAATTAATCTGGAAAACATGGTTTGTATGCATCAATGTTAAATTGTTACAGCATGAACATCTGTTGGCCAAATAGCAACAATGACCCAGAAGCAACAGAGTAAAAAATATCCTGGTGGTTCTGAAGCATGACAAGCAAAAATCTATGAAAAGAAAAAAATAGAAAAGTCAGGAATTAACTGAAAGTATAGTAAATAAGTACTATAAAAGACATAAGTTATGTAACAAGTAATTGAAGTGTTGGCCCTCATACAGGCCAGGTGAAGCATTAGTTAAAAGTGGTTGAATTACACAGCCAGACCTATTCAGCTGCTTTACTGGCTTAATATTTATTACTTTATTGCTGTCTCGCTGATAACTCAATTGCATCTTGAAAATTCTGCTGTACTGACAGCAGGCTGCATGACTCAGCTCATGCTTCTTAACACTTATCTTACGGCATGTTCCTAATGACAGAGGCCAGGCTGGGGGTGAAGCTCCACAGGCTGCGTGGGCCCACATTGAGCAAGTGGCAAATGTGTGTAAGGCACCCTCCACTGAACACTATTCTCTGTGCCTCTAGTGTTTGCACACCTGTCTTTACAGTTCTGATGACATGGCTGTTGAGGGAGGGCTGTAGAGGGGCGAGGAAAGACTGGCCCAATGTGGGCTGTCCTAACTAAAGCAGAAATGTTCACGATCGCTCTGAACGGGCACTCGAGTTTGTGCCTGCAACACTATCGGCTTCGCGGAAACACATTTCTGAACAACAGATCTCTTCTTGGTCTTTATCTGTCTGTTTTATTCACTAATTCACATCCAATCTCCAGCCAGCCCCTCCTCCACTATCTCTCTCCCTTTCTCTTTTCCCTCTAGTCAATGTGCATTATACTGTTTATGGGGGCATGAAATCACTCCAGAGCTCTGAGCCATCTCGTAAGCTGGCTTACCCGAATGCCATCACTCTTTCTCTATTTCTCTGTCTCTCTGCCCTGCCTGTTAGCTTCTTTCCTGCACCCATGTACTCATGTTTAGAGTCACTTCTTTTTTTCGTTCTCCCACAGTATTTTTCCACTTTTTCCTTCACTTCTCAATACCCCAGTCTTGCACTGACTCACTTTAGTCACATGCTCCTTTAATGTGCCTAGGGTCAGAACTAAAATGAAAATAAACAAAAATATAACTCCACATAAATGCATGAAAGAATCTGAGTTAAATGGCTGACCAAAGAGATTAGTTTTCAGTGTGGATGACTGACCTATTGGAGTTTTCATGGGTGCCCATCGTATCTCTGAATACCTTGTGTGAGTGCTCACTTGTATGTGGTGGGAGTCTAAATGGGGGCCCTGGTTTGGCTGTTACAGTCTCTTCCTCCACCTTTTCTGTCTTTCATTGAGGGGCCCTGTGAGGGGTTGCATGGGTGACAAAGAGGGGCCTCTTTCTTTCTGTTCCCTTTCCCTTTCTTTATCTCTTTGTGGTTCACTATATGTATATGTCCTGGGGGAAACATACAGTTTGAGCCAACAGAGCCCATTACAGCACACAATAGCATGGGTTAACACTGCCTACTACATCATTTTATCTCATTTTATTTGTAGCCAGCACTACTGTTTTGAATACATAAACACACATTTTTTTTTTGTATGTGAGATGAATATCAGGACAAGTCTAACGTTGGAGATCCTTAAATGTGTGCAAATATTTCAAGTACCGTTCACAAGGGGTGTACTTTGTCTGCCACAATATTAAGGTGGGTATTACTTGTCAAATTACCATCCACATAAATGCCTGAAGGTTTATCAGGAGAAAACTGCTCTGTCAACTCAATTTAAATGTACTTTTTAAGTGCTTTTTATAACTGACATCTCAAAGTAGCTTTACAGAATCATGTTCTATGGGAGCAGTGGTGGACTAGTCGTAAGGGACTAGGCCCCAGGATCAGAAGGTCATGGGTTCGAATCCCAGACCAGAAGGTTGCCCTGAGGTACCCTTGAGCAAGGTAACATTCCCAGTCACCGCTCCCCAGGTGCTTTCAATAGCTGCCCCCTGCTGCATGTGTGTGTATTGGTTAAATGCAGAGGTAAAATTTCGTTGAGTTTCACTGTGTGCTGTGATGTGTTTCACAATGACAAGAAGAGTCACTTTCAATTATATTCTGAACCCATAGTAAACAAGACTTAAAGTGCAATTCTAAATTAAGAATTAATTCATGTTTTTATTCTTTATATTATTTATAAAGTTTTGAGACATTAAGAAGTTCTAAAAGATTTCATAGCTAAATTAAAATTATTTTCATTCGATCCTAGTTGTTCATTTGCTAATAACTGATTATTCAACTGAAAATAAAATACAAAAAAAGCTAATTATGACTGATGATTTCAGATTCAGGTCTCAGGCGCTATTATTTAAATGTTTCAAACTAAATTATTATATTATAAAAGGTCAAGATTTTATAAAAAATTTGATAACAAAAAAAGTCTTAAGTACTGATGTCTCTGTCCCAGCCCACTTAAGTCCATTTAAAAAAAAAAAAAAAAAAAAAGTATTTATTTTTCTTTTTTCTATATTGTGATTGTTAGAAAAGAAAGAACTGAAAATAAAAAGATGGAGAAAATCAGATGAGTAACATCATCACTGGTCTTAAGGGACTGGAAAACTATCTTGATGGTGACATCACTGCTTGTCTGAGAGGGCTTTTAGTCTGATTAATTTGTGTGTGTGTGTGTGTGTGTGTGTGTGTGTGTGCGCGCGCGCGTGTGTGTGTGTGTGTGTGTGTGTGTTTTGGTGCATTGGGCATACACTGAACTGCACTCCTGTTCAATGAAATGAACTGTTTTGTCCTGTATGTACAGTATGTCTGTGTCCTTGCACTCAACCCTCAATAAAGCAAACATCCAAGCTGTCCTTGCCTTTCTTAAACACATATTCGCACACATTCTCCCTCACTAACTCGACTTGATAAATATGGGTTAGTGTGCCTTTTCCCGTCTCTGTTCCTTTGTTTGTTTTACTTTTCCTTTTCTTCCAGTCAGTTTCTCTTTCCCTCTTTTTTTCTCCCTCTTCCTGCAGCTGTGCAGAGAGATCCAAGGTTTTTCCATGAGAACACAAAAACGCTGCGGCCGCAGAAGCACACAACCCGTTGCCGCCTCTGCTCACGACTATGCTGTTTTTCTGCTTCTACACAGAGATGCTTTGTGAGCCACAGCTAAAGACACATTATGTTGAGCGAGTTGAATAGTAGCTCTAATGTATCTTTATTAGCAGAGAATTTCTGTACACCAACTGTACGTTCCATGTGGGGGATGTACTAAGCTGTATGGCTCCTCTGTTCAGCAGATTTCTGCCAATGTAATGCTCCTGCTGTAGGAGGATTAGCGTTGTAAACTTGAGGCTTAGTCAGGTGCCTGGTCATATGAGCTCGGAGAGGGTGCAGTGTGCATGTGTGCGTGAATTCACTGGGTTGGGCAGTCAGTGTTTCATACATGAATCAGTCTGCTGTGCTCAATTATATCAGTAACACCAACTGTTCTGCATTGAAAAAGGAATGCAGTATACTTGATTTAGATTCAGAGGCATTGTGGCCTAGTGGCAAAGATCACTGGACCAACAGGTTACCCTGATGTTCCCTTGAACATATTAACGTCCCCCAACTTGTCCCTCTGTGCGGGATGTATGGCTGCATGTTGCTAGACTGAGTATATGGGTTATATGTAGAGAAAGCATTTCGGTATGGTATATTTACAATGGGGGGGGAAAGCCACTTTCACTTTCAAATGTGTAATTATGTTGTCGAAGTTATTTGGAATTATTTGGATTCATTAAACATTTGAATCAAGTCAACTGAATGTATCCCTGAGTGGAAAGGCTCACACTGTAGGGGGAAAGACAGAGATGGAAAGAGAGAGACTAACTGAATTCAGCCAAGGTAGAGACTTGGAAGCACTCTATCACAGTGATCTTTATCATGCACCAGTTAGACAGGGTGATGAGGCTGCTTTAGGACATATGACCTGTTGATGACCTTCTTCCAGTGAATGTGCATGTGATGTTAACTTTATGGTTTGACTGGTTTGTTAAGCAAGCCTAATGTATGTGAAACCCTACTGAAACTGAATAAGGGTTCTAGTGCAGCCCATGGACTAGGAAACTACTTATGCACCATACTTTCTTAAGTTCCAAATGCTGAAACTTCTCCTGTAATTAGAAAGTCCAGCTAAAAGGGAGGGGGTGATGAGTAGAGGACAGTGAAATTGTGTGGGTGTGATTGGCAGGGAAAGGGCATGGCCAGGCCTCTGTGTTAATCTTTCTGAGAGAGTGGTCTAGTCATTAGTGCTTTGCATTAGCGTCTCCCTGTCCTGGCTCACAATCAGCTCCATTTAGTTCTGTCATCTGAGCTCTGTGGAACTCTCCCTTTCTCTCTCTTGCTCTCTTTTTCTGTCTTTCTCAGTTACTAAGCCAACCTTCCACCTCTTTTCGTACCTGTCCTTTTCTCTCCTTTCAGAGGCTCTCTCCATCTTTCAGTCTCTTTCTGCCCGATAAAGGCAAAACCGTATGGAGACTACAAGAGCTAGTGCTGAAGTAGCGCGTGCTATTGGCTGGGCTGCACTCCTCCCCCGCATCTGATTGGCCTCACCGTTCAGTGGGGCACTCAATCAGCACAGTGGAAGTGTATGTAGGTCAGTGTGTAGTGAAGAGTGTGCGTGTGTATGTGTGTGTGTGCGCGTGCGTTTGTGACCGTGTACCC
Organism: Hepsetus odoe; assembly: GCA_017165825.1. Lineage (NCBI taxonomy): Eukaryota > Metazoa > Chordata > Actinopteri > Characiformes > Hepsetidae > Hepsetus > Hepsetus odoe. The sequence goes on from CM029370.1 coordinate 7,490,623, forward strand.
TGGCAGCCCTCCAGCTCACTCCTTCAGAGTGAGAGAAAAGCACTGAGGAGAGGGGGAGGAAGAGAAAGAGAGAAGCACAAAGGGGAGAGTTGACTCAGAGGCCTCCTACACTCTGCCTGTAACTCATAGAGCAATAAAAACACCAGTCCTCAATTCCTCACTACTGACTTACAGTATAATTGAAGCAGAATTCGCAAAGCAGGAAATCTCACAGTAATTTCAGTCTCATGGTCAATTGAGCCTTAAAGTTGAGTCAACAATCCAACATGTGTCCTGTTTTGCAGATTCATATTTGTAACTTGCATAGCAATAAAAACATACCAGTCCTCGATTCATTAACACTGAAAGTACAAATGAAGCAGCTTCTGCAGAAATTTTCCCATGCTCAAAAATTTCACAGAAATATAAAATTCTTGTTGCCAAGAAGAGAGTATGCTTATAGAAGGATGACCAGTTACCATGGAGATAGGTCAAACTGACTTGCTGCACAAAACTGAATCTCCTCATAGCCCTTCCATAGAATGTCATAGAATTCCCAAAAGAGCTACACAGTTAGGAAAGAAATGACTCCATACAGGGTCAGCGGTGGGGCTGAGCAACATGGACTGAATACTGAAGGTATGCTGCTTTTTACACTCTGTATTTTTTCTATGACATGCCCAGCACAATATCGCAAACCCATGGGGTGAATCAGTACTGGTTAAATATTATTTTCTTTTGTTGGACTGTGTAAACACAGATGCACATCCTAAAAGCCTGTCATAGTGCACTGGGTTCTGCCAATGAATTATTCACTGAGCCCAAGGGGCAGCGGTGTCCTAGAGGTGAGGGAGTTGGCCACAGGATTGGAAGATTGTGGGTTCAAACCCCTCACCAGTAGGTTGCCCTGAGGTACCCTTGAGCAAGGTACCGTCCCCATCACTGCTCCCTGGGTGCTTTCATAGCTGCCAACTGCTGCATGGTGTTTGCATGGGTTAAATGCAGAGGTCCCATTTTGTTGTGGTTCACTGTGTGCTGTGCTGTGACCTCGCAGTGACAAGAATAGTCACTTTCACTTTTTAAAAATCGATTCACCAGAACGGCCACATAAAGTGGAACTGTGGTCAAGGCACTTAACACACAGTACAAAGATTGTGGGTGGTTAGAGGGATCATATTACAGCGTTTTGTACTGCAAAAGGTAGAATTAAAAAAGTAATTAACAAACAATTATCTGTACAGCCCTAGTTTTAGAATTTCTAAATTTAGAAAGAGGAGCAGAGATTTTGGAGAAGACTCCAGTAAAACAGATCTCCTTGGAGACTTTGTGCCCTAAAAATGCCCTGTCTGCTGTGGCACTTTTTCACGTAAGTCTTAATTTCAAATGCAGTGAACTGCTATTGCTCTATCCGTGGGGAATTAATCTTAAAGCTTTCCCAATACAATCACACACAGCGTGGCACATGAGTAAACCTCAGTTGTCACCTCTTGGTATCCTCAGACAGTGGTTGTCTAGACTGAAAGCCAGACGGCCAGACTAAACACTCCCTGTCTCTGCACTTTACTGTGAACAAGCCCAAAAAGAAAACACACAGATGCACATCCTAAAAGCCTGTCATAGTGCACTGGGCTCTGCCAATGAATTATTCACTGAGGCCAGGCACGGTAGGCACTGGGTCTTTACCCAGATTCCATACGACCTACACACACAAGCTTATACACATGTACAGCCTTACGGTATCTCTAAAGATACCTGATTGTCAACCATTTGTGACCGGGTTATATCTTAGATCCTAGAGATAAATAATCCATCATACCTAATATAGGCAGACATGTTTGTTCATAAGCCACAGATGTGCATGCTCCACAAGCTGGTGAAGTTGCAGGCTTTTTTTTGCTTTTCAGTAGCCACATGGTTCAGTGTGGGTTCACAGTGAGCTATAAAAGCTGTAAACCAATGGTGTGAGAAGACTATATTTACACTGGTATTAAGCTCACACCTCTGAATACACATAAAGAGCCAGAACTAGAAAGAAGTAATTTGGGGCACACCTTTAATACACTAATGAACAAGCGGGTTTCTCTATACCAAAGCCGATGGGCAGAGAGGAACCGAAGAGCAAACATACATCACCCTTTGGTCAGCTCACTGGAGTCTCGTGATCTGATCACCACTTCTGTTTGTCTGGAAGCAAAATATAAACACATTTCCTTTTTCCATTGGCCGTGTAAAACCACAGTGAGGCAGCTATTGCTCTGGGTGCACCTAGGGTGCATACATGCAATGGTATACAGCTAACCAGCTATTAATGGGTTTGACTGGAGAATGTGGGTGGGTTGTAAAACTAATTTGTACTGCCTTTAGAATAATTGTCAGTATTAAAAAAAATATGCTTTTTCAGAAATTATGTGAACTATTTTACAAATAATTTTAGGTGTTTGAGACAAGCAAGATAAAATCATTAAAATAATTTCCCAGTTTATCCTATACTGAACCACTGAACACAGTTGGCCCACCAGGCATGTTGAAATTGCTTATAATATAATTTGTACATGTAATTTCTGTATGTATGCATGTCTGTAAATCTTGTCTTCCAGGTGGAAGGAGATCAGCACCCACATGCATGTACACATGAAATGATATACCTTGAAACATATAGTTGTGATTTATGAGTCCTCAGGGATGATGGAGAAGTTTGTTACAAGGGTTGATGCTTAAGGTAGCCACACAGGTTTTTCAGGTCATCTGCTAGTTGTGTGTTATGCCCTGCTCTGCTTAGCCTGAAAGATTATAGGGGCTTTGTTTTCTTTTTTCTATTTTATTTTTTTAAATTAAGATTAACAAGTATAGCCATTTTAGAAATCTCACAAAAGAGTCCTTTTTCAGCCTCATTTCACTCTTTCCTCTCCCATGAACACCAACATAATTTTGCACACACTTTGCATAGAGGTTCTGGGCCTCATCCATTTCCAAGAAAAGGGTGCAGCTCCAAAAGAGCACTGGCTTGTGTGAGTGTGTAACTATTCTGGCACTCTTCCAGCACAAGAAAGAGTGTGTGTGTGTGTGTGTGTGTGTCTGCCTGCTCTGGCACTATGCCAGCAAGCCCCACACAGAAGTGAGGTAGTTACTGGCGAGCTTTTATTAAGTGTTTTACCTCTGGGACGCCATCTATAGTCACCCTGTATTTGGGGGACTCCAAGTACTTCTGAGAATTCAAACAAGAGTTAGATTAGCAGAAATCTTTGAAGAAATATTGTTGCTTTCACATATACAATGTGCAGTATTGTGCCATTGATGGCTACAGACATAATGTGATGGATTTCCCAAATGCAATTGTAATACTTGCATTGTAAGTATGTCTGGGGAAACACACAATGCACACTACTAAAATTGGATGAGGAAAAAAGCTCCTGGTGCATTTGGCAATATTTGATACAAGGAGAGAAGAGTGAGGTCATGGCTTTAATACACTAATTGGCTTAAGGTCACGGGTGAGCAAAATGTGGATGCTACTGTGTCAATGGCCTAAGTAGAGACAATTCTACTTAGCGGCTTTAGTTTCTATTGTGAGATTATTTTCTTGTTGCACGCTTGAATGCAGGCATAACTAACATACATACGTTGCTGGAACTGTGAAGTGTTATGATATGAGAGCATGAGCGAGGCAGGAAAGTCAATGCGTGAGTGGTGGGTTTCAGTTGGTTTCATCATGCCTTGGAGCTGCATTAGTGAGAATGTGGCTAAGCCCTGTGCGCCTCACAGAGCCAGTACAAAGGCGACGAGAAGGAGAGATGGAGAATGAAAAAACGCAGAAGGAACAGAGTGAGAGAGTAACAAATCTGAGTGTCTTCTTCGGTGTACAAAAAAGAGGGTCTGAGTTATTGCACCGAGTTATAACCCCAAAAGGTGCTCAGTGTCCCGGCAGCAGGGAACCTGTTGGTCACCTTGTGTTTTGTTTGTTCTCGTTGTTTATTGAGCTGTTTGTTGTTGTTGTTGTTCGGCCAAAGCTTTACTGGTGTTAGATTGGCTTGTGAGGAACATGATGTAACAAGCTTTTCAATGAGCTTTAATTGGTTACAGTGGCAGCCAGGCAGAAGGAGAAAGAGCAAGATGTAGAGCTTTATTGGTATGTCTAAATGTCTGTGGATTTCTCTCACTACAGTTAAATTGTAATTTCCATTTATAGCCCACACATGCATTTACAGAGGAACTATGAACTAATAGAGCAGGGTAATGCAAAAACATGCCCTGACTTCAAAGCTTCAGAGAACTTCACTGACCATTCTTGGGTTTTCCACTGTTGTGTGCTTATATGTTTGTGTGCCTTGCTGCAAAAGTAGGTCACACGGTCACAGAACAAGTGTTCCCCCAAAGGGAAGGCATCACAGTATCACAGCTCTTTTAAAGGCACAGGAGATATTGCATGTTCATTCTGTGCTGGGGTGAATATGCCTTTCTTTAACCTCACACCACAAATCATCAGCAGAAACAGGAAGTCACATGACCTGAAAGTCGGGGCAAGCAGGAACTTGGGAGGGGGTGAGAATTGCTGCTACAGCAGAAATTCCCATGGCACACTTTGAACTACTAATCTACTGTCTGTATCCCACTTTCCATTTGGGCTCTTGTGTTTTAGTTCCCTGCTAGACTAGTACATGATTATACAGTAGGTATAACTTTGTGGAAAAGGGTGGAGGTGAATTCTCTATTGCAGATTTTTTTTTTTTCTCATTTATAAACAGGGAAATTATGTGTGTGCTGACTGGCTCAGCTTAGACCGATGAGCTCAGCAAAATGGAGTTAGTGCTCACCCTCATACGCAAATATTGAGCTACTGTTAGGTACTGATAAGGTGACAACTCCGTGACAGCGGTGATAGTGAGCTCAGTTTAAAAGGATACAACTAGTCAGAACACAGAGTTTTGATGACCCATCAAATGTGGACTCGGAACAATGACAGATCAAAACCACTATGTTACTTTATGTGCCTTGCTTGTTGACTTAGAAAAGCGAGCAATTTAAGCGCTTCTCTGAGAACTTAATTTGGCCCCTTAAGACAGCTGCATTTGGCTGCTATTTATTCTTTTTTTTTTTCCGTCCCTCTTGGTCAATACACTCAATCACACTCTCACACACACACACACACACACACACAGAGAGAGAGAGAGAGAGAGAGAGGGCCCTTCCTTTAATGGAGCCCAGATGGGCACAAGGGGAACAAACATACACACAAGCACACACACACAAGATCTCAGCCAAAAACCTAGTCACGTCATTTTCACAGCACTCTCTTTCACTGTCTGTAGCTACAGCACTACCACTGCACAAGTATAATAGAATCCTTAGGAAGATAAAATTTTTTATAAGATTAATACAAGAGGGCATTTACTGCACTTATTTTGTCTGTCTGTCTGTCTGTCTGTCTGTCTGTCTGTCTGTCTGTCTGTCTGTCTAATACTTCAACTTTAATTTAATAACACAAAAAAATCCCAACAGTTAGGATAATACATATACTTGCACAAATGCAGGTGTGTGTGTGTGTGTGTGTGTGTGTGTGTGTGTGTGTACAAATTATTATTTCAGCTTATTCAATATAAATTCTAGGGACAGCATCAAAGATGTGTTAAAAGTCTTTTTGGAAGTGTGAATGATATCAGTTTTATGTAGGAGAGTACAGGATGTTCTTGTTGAGTATCTGTATCTGTTCCTAGAGTGATGCTAAAATGGGTGAGGGGTGGTGGGACAGAGAAGCGGAACATGGACATACCTTTTCACACATGCATTGCTCAATCCATGTCTGGTAGTTTTTTATACAAAAGTAATAAAGCTTGTCTTACATTTAACATTTTTAAAAATATCTTGCATTGTGGGTCTTAGGCCAAGGATTAGGGAGTGAAAAGTAGTGTTTTTTTTTTTTTTTCCTTTTTTTTTTTTTGTTTTGTTTTGTTTTTCTGTTATTTCTGCTATTACTGCTAACAAAAATAAGATTTCTCCATCATTCTAAACTTCTTGATATGTGGTCAGCCCCCTTGGCCATTCATCAGCCCCTTGACAGGAAGGGCCCATTTAGCACTTCCTGATTAGCGGGAAGAGGGTGTCTCTCCCAGTGGATTGGTTAGACAGATTCCTAAAAACCTTCACTGCTTTCTAAACATTCCTCATCAATGGTGTGGAAAAAGCTAAAATATTTTTAACTATATTGATTGACAAAATTCCTTTAACCAAGCAAAATGGTTCTCCACAGTCTAAATATTGTTTCTAGTACCTAATACCTTTATAAAAAATCTTATTATTTGTCTTTTTCATGGTGCAGAAAAAGAAATTTAAATGACCCAAGATAACATCATGCATAGACTTCACAGAGCAAAATGTCTTTAACCATGAAATGTGAAAGGACAAAATGAATTAATACAAGGAGGATTGGAAACTGAAGAGCTTGTTTTCATGTTGTTCTCATTGTAAGTCTCACTCTCTTTCTTTTTTGTTTCTTCCTCGCTCCATCTTTTTTTTTTTTTGTTTTTTTTTTGTCTCGGCTAGCTCAATGCGTGTGTGTTTATACTGGATCACTCGAGAGGACGTGAGGTTCTTTGGCACGAGACCGAATTCCCAGCTATGGAACAAACTGTACCAGGGACGCCGATAATATTTGTCCTGAGATATTCCTTGCTTATTCCTGTGCTATGCTAGGAGTGCTTCTAAAGTAATCATGATCAAGTAGCTGAATGTAATAGATAGTAAATGTGTGTGTTGATTCAGATGGAATTGTCTCAAAAGTGCATAAAGATGCCTCTGCGTTTGCAAAGTTAAAAGCACCTGTTAAACGCTGCAGGGAAAGAAGAAATAGTGTATCTGCGTGTGTTTCGATTTGTGCAAATATGTGTCTGTTGAGTGACATAACAGTATGATGGGACAGAACTCTGACCCAGTGCAAGGTCACCCAAGCAACTGGTGAGCATGTCTCTATCCAAGCACTGTGATTGGGTAAAGAGGGTGGGCTGGGAAGGCTGCCACCACCTTGGTTCTGAAGCCTTGGGTAAACAAGGCAGCCTTTCAGCATGGTCCATTATGCAATGCATGCACACTTCAACCCACAGCTGTACTGAACCTTCTTTTGGAAAATATAAGGAACATAAAAGTCTAGCATCAAGGACATACTTCAGATCCTTGCCAATGTCCACCTTACTTGATAGCTTCATTTTATGTCAAAACCTCATAACTTTAATTTTTGTATTTATTTCATTTACATTTGCAGCATTTAGCAGACGCTCTTATCCAGAGCGACTTCCATGTCCTAATTACAGGGACAGTCCCCCCTGGAGCCACTCTGGGTTAAGGGTCTTGCTCACGGACCCAGTGGTGGTAGTGCCAGAGGTACTTCGAACCCAAGACCTCTTGAGCCATAGGTCTATAGGCAGGTACCCTACCACTAGACCACCCATTTCATATCATTTGAATTCATATTCGATGACTTTCATGATTGAAGGATCAATAAAAAGGGCTTAAAATAAATATGCAACAAATTGTTATTAAGGTAAATACAATTTCAGATGTTATTATTGGTTTTATTATTATTGTTTTTGTTTCTTTTAAAAATGCTTCCATTTTAGAAGTAGACTATTCAGTTACAGACTTACATTTTGGTTAATGGTATAGCATTGCATAATTCGAGTAATGGCCAATGATGTGCAATTTTATAATTCTAGATAAGATATTCTAAACAGTGAAAGTATCATGCATTGAAAAACAAATATAAATTATCTTCGTTCTTTTTTTATGAAACAAATTCTTTTTTCATCAAAGAGCGTGTTTGCGTGTTACCCTGAAATGGTTCTACATGATATATGAACTCCAGATGGGTTGCAAAATGAAAAAAAGACAACACACTGAAAGAGTGCCATTAAAAGGAACAAAAGCATTCTTTGCTGACAAACCATCACAATAATAAAATAATTATATATATATATATTGTTAGTGTGTGTGTGTGTGTGTGTGTGTGTGTGTGTGTGTGTGTGTGTGTGTGTGTGTGTGGTGTGTGTGTGTGTGTGTGTGTGGTGTGTGTGTGTGTGTGTGTGTGTGTGTGTGTGTGTGTGTGTGTGTGCACATACAGACACAAGACCAAGAAGCATGCAAGAAGGCCGGAAAACACACATTTGGAATGGAATGTTCTCTTCTACACTAAAGCACTTGCAGCAGATGGGAATTTGGGGAGAGAAAAAGGGGGAGAGAGAGAATGTACAACATGTCTTGTGTTTTCAACAAGTGTATATTTGTGGGTCTAAGCGTTCTTGTGCGGGGTGTGTGTATTGTATGTATAAATAACTCCCCTCTTCTTTGCTGCATCAGCGCCTGGTCTGAGTTTATTTATAAACTCCCTCCTACGTGTCAAAGGTCTGCTCTGCTCTCTCCCCTTAAATCACTTGCTCTTGCTTACCCAAACTCTCTCCCTCTTCCAAAGTTGTTCCCTCTAATCCTAATTTCAGTATTAATCTCTCTCTCTCCATGTCACATTCTCCTAACTGAAATCTCTCTGTCCCTAAATCTATCTTTATCTCTGATTAACTTTTGCTGTCTCTTCCTTTCTTTAACTTGCTCTCACCAACTCTTCATTCCTTTTTTTTCTTCTCTCTTCTCATTTTCACTCTGCTGGCTTTCCAAACACACCCACAAAAATGACCTCGCTAATGTGTGTTTTCTTTTCTCTTTGGTAATTCACAGGCTCGCACACACGCACATATCCATACACACACACACTCACATATACATACATACATACATACATACATACATACATACATACATACACACACACATGCGCAAACACACACACAAACACTTAAATCAGATGGTCAGAGAACTATAAACCTAATTTGGGTGTGCTGAGAAACAAGCTCCAAGAATTATTCCTGGAAATGTAATAGCACACATGCACGTACACACACTCACAGGACACAGTGAACCTCACTCTCTGTTTCACAGAAATTTCACTGTGGCAAAAAGTTCTGCCAAACCCATACATATAAAATGACCCAATCCCGACAGCAACAAGGTGTGCCCCCGCTTTTGTGTGTGTGTATCTGTGTGTCATAATCATTGCCTTCAGTTTAAAAGGAAAAGAGAGAAAGAAACTTCATTCATGATGGTGCAAAGACATGCATGTTATGAAGTATGCAAAGTCTACTGAGAGGCTGATGGAGGATTAGATACCTCCAGGGAACACATGCGCACTCAAACTGACCATGGCAAATATACAACACACATAAAGAACTAGATTTTTTCCATAAGTGATTGCCATCAGATCCACTGAGACTTTTGGACACTTTTAGAATTTTTCTCTCTGAATTAAATGTGTCTATCTAGAATGATTAGCAAATGCTAAGCTTTATCTTGATGTTCCAATGGCCTTTTTATGGATGCTCCAAAGATTTGCCTCACTAGAAGCTACTTTCTTATTAGTCAATATGCTTAGCATAGGCTGGCATAATAGGCAAAGGCCAAAGTCAGGTCACTAAAACTGCAGTTATAGAGGGTGGGGATCAGCAAACGTGCATTAGTTTGTGGACTGGCCATGACATTCCCTAGAGTGCTGCCTTTCCCCACTTCCCCACTGAGGGAATGAGCTCACAGCACTGTGTCATATTCTAGTATGAGATTCAGCATTTGCTTTTGGCCCTGTGGCTCCTTTGGAGTAGATATCTGCCTAATATCTGCAGACTGTATAGGGTTGTATTAAGGGCTAAAATGGAAATTGGGTTTTGTATTGAAAGCTATATGTTCGTCATATTTTGGGTGATTGGCTGAGGGTGCGTAAGAATGCTGGTTGTAGCTTGTGCTTTGAAGGAGACATCTATGATCCAGAGGGAGTCCACAATGCAATAACTTGAACAACACTGGCCAAAATGTTCTCACATTTACACACGTCTCTCACATTAAAAGAGTGGGAGTAAAGTTATAGTGTGAGTGTGTGTGTGTGTGTGTGTGTGTGAGAGTTTGCGCGCGTGCGTGTACTGCCTGGCTGCTGACATTGATGGATTGTTACCACATGTTGCTGACGGACAAAAAGGCCTCTGTGTTCCAGAGAGATTCAGTGTGCAGCTGGGCTCTCAGTTAACAGTGCTACACACGCAACACACACACACACACACACACACAGCATCGATTTAAAACAAGGAAGAAAAGAAAATATGCAGATAAACAGCTAAAGAGACACAAATTAATTTCTATCAAAACAATTTTTTAAAAGATACTTTGTAAACTCTTTGTAAATGGCAGCTGCTTGCATATTTTATGATGGACATGGTCTAAAATTACTTTGCTTATTACTTATTACATTCAAATATTAGAGATCTTTATTCCCTAATCAGTGCGTTTCAGTTGATGTCAGTTCTACACACTATAGCATGGCTGCAGAGATCAGTGCAACACCATGATGGTAGACATTACACCACCATAACCAGAGACCTTTTTCTAAAGGAGCACCGCTTAGAGAAGCACATTCTTCCTCAGAAGCAGTAACAAGTGACGTTTCTGTATTGCTTTCTGCTTTGTGGTGTCAACAGTGAAGGGACTTACATGCTAGTGTATATGTGTATAAAGCTCATGAGGCAATTGTTACTAACGCTCTGTTAGGCTTTTGGCATTAAACAATCTTGAATTATCCCATCGTTGACACAAACTGTATGTGCATCTTTTTGTAAGCCTCTGCAGGCTATAGTTTATTTGTACATGAGAGTACAGGTCAAGCATCTACTTACAAACAGTATTTTTGCATTTTATTAATGTTTATTAAATTCATGTATTTGTTTAAATTATCCATCTTTTAAGCAATCTATATTATAAATATATTCTAATAGTTTTTTATATTGATGGCTGAGCTTCTATTCTACTTCGTAAACTACTTTAGGTTTATATATGTCAGTATAATAGTTTTATACAAGGTTTTTTCATTACAAAACTCCTCAGGTGGGTGATGGTGTAAAAAGGCATGGTTGGCCTGGCCCTGCTATACTTTTGTTAATGGGAATAACTCCGAGAGCAAATGTTGTAATTACTCTCAGGTCTCGCTAAAGAGAACTGATGAATTGGAGACAAATGGCCTCCAATGCGCTTACACTCTCATTCAAAGCTTGCACTTGCCCAGAAGACCTGGCATCCAAAAGGCCTGAGTACTGGCACAAAGAGAGAAAACATGACTGTCAAAAAAAAAAAAAAGAGGTGGGTATAATTGAGTGAAAGAGGGAAGGGTGGAAAAAGAATTAAGCCTATCTGGTAATGTTTTCAGCTGCCAAGCAAAGAGAGCAAGGGAAAATAAACCTTAATGACTTCATTCACAACATGGTTCTCCATTGAGATTTTTGTCAGTCTCTCCCTCCTACCTCTCTTTTCTCATGACACATATGGATACACACACACACAGACACACACACACACACCTGCAAACATGCACACATTATGTCTTGTCTCTAGAGAAACTTTGCTGGGTAAACACCACGATTCTTGGTATCATTGTTTATCTTGGCTCACATGTTGAATTAAGTCATTTGCATGGAAAGTAGCACCAATGTAGGCACCAATAATAGGTTAGGATTTAGTTCATCTGTCTATAAGCAGGTTACAAGTGTCCTTGAAAAATAGACCTTTATGCCTCATTAGTTCATGTCTGCTTGTCAAATTAAACTGGATTTTTATACCATGTACACTGGGCACGATTATTATGCAAGTATTTTGAAAATTCATTTATATATGGAAAGGATACAGTGCTATCCAAGTCAATCCAAAATGTAATGTGAAACCTGAATGTTTTACAAAAGAAATGTGAGTGTGAACATTCTCGGGGGAATGTATACGTGTGCACAGTTATAAAGCAACTATTACTGTGCATATTTATTACGCAACTAAATTAAAATTCCCCTTTAAATAAAAAAAGAAATTCCCCTCTCACTTGTTTATTTTCATCTGTTAAAGTGAGAATAGTAAACAATGAACTCAAAATTTACAAATAAACATTTTTGACATTTCAAGAATCCTTCAATAATGCTTCCATTCATGGAGGTCAGTTTCTTGATCTGTTGACAATCAACCACTGCCTCCCAGACACTGTTCAGAGAGGTGGACTGTTTAGGTCAGGTGAGGAAGGGGGCCATGTCATTATTCTTTCATCTGTAAGGCTTTCCTTTACTGGTGAGCAACGCAGTGGAGAACTTCCATGCATGTGTTAAAACATTGTCCTGCAAAAAAAACATGGTCTTTTTGAAATATGCAGAGTTGTCCTTGAACCACTGCTTGAAGAATGTGTTCTAAAAACTGCCAGTAGGTTTGGGAGTTTATCTTCAACCTGAAGAAGTTTCAGCTAACTCATCTTTAATAATACCAGCCCATACCAGTACCCCACCTCCACCTTGCTGGTGTCAAAGTGGAGCTCTGTGTCTGCTACTGATCCAACCACGGGTCCATACAGGTCCGTCAAGAGTCGCTCTCAACTCATCAGTCCATCAAACCTTTGAAAAATCTGTCTTCAGATATTTTTTGGCCCAATCTTGACATTTCAACTAATGTGTCTTGTTAAGTGGTGGTCAGGTTTCAGCCTTCCTACCCTTGGCCATATCTCTGAGCATTGAGCACCTTATACGCCTGGACACTCCAGGTATGTTGCAGTTCTGGAATATGACAGCACTGGAGTATAATGGGTTCCTGGTAGTTTCACATTTGATTCTTCTCAAATCTTCAGTGGTTAATTTGCATCTGTTTTATCAAAACGTTTCTTGTGACGCGGTTGACTATTTGGAACAAACCGTATAATGGCTCTGTGATCATGCCCCAATATCTTAGCAATTTCAAGACTGCTGCATCCCTCTGAAAAACTTTGACTTTTCAGAGTCAGTTTTTTCCGGAAGAGGAAAAGAAGCAGCCTAATAAATATGCATACCTTGATTAAAGTGTGTTGATCTCCCTAGACCACACCTTCCCCCATTACACAAATACACAAATAGCATTCAGGTTTATACAGCTTTGAGTTGTACACACAGTGTACTGTAAAAAAAAAAAAAAAAAGTCTTGTTTTCTCATTATATTCCTGCAAATAATAGTCTCTTAGGCTATATTTAGTTTGAAGAGATATTTCGTTTTTTGGTTTTTTTTAGGAAAATGTGTTACAATTTCTAATTCACATTTAAATATGCACAAGACACATGCACATTTACTGGTAAGGTTTACATGTAGCAGGACTGTCAAAAGTTCAGACAAGCAAATCATTAATGTTCAGCTTGTTGTTCTTTTTTTATTTTCTGTGTTTGTTTTCATAAAAGGCTAATCATTTTCTGAACTTTTGTGTTTTGTGTGTATTTTTATGCACACGAAAAAGGATCCATCATGTACCCAGTATTGTGTGGGAGGGTGTATTTTCACTATATGTGTGAATGAGTGTGTACACTTGCTGGATCGAAGATATAATTAAAATTTAGTGCAGACATTTTCCCTTACTGAGAAACTACACTATATATAAGGCGTCATATTGTTCTATTCAGAAAACATGCATGCAAAAACCTTTGTTTTATTGCTTTATTGTTTTATTTATACCATTTTTATTGTTTGCTCCACCCTTTACACTCTGACTAGAGTTAGTATGATTTCTTATATATAGTGTAGTTTCTCAGTTAGGGAAAATGTCTGTACCAAATTAAATTATATCTTAACACACTAATTTGTGTTAAACACATCTTTTCTACCTTGCTTTTAAAAACAATATGATCATCTGGTTTTTTTTTTTGTGATTGTGTTATTTTCATCTCTTTTTGTTACATCAATGGGATGGTTGTCTGAGTCATATATGTTTTTCCATGTCTGCTTGTAACAAAGTCAGCATGTATGACACCATTATTGAGTCCCTGTTATTATACCTTTAGATGCTATGTCTGTATTTAGTATACATGACGTGATCAATAATAATTTTCTGTGCACTCTCTTTTGGCACAGAATTCCATCCGGCACAACTTGTCCCTGCACAGCCGTTTTGTCCGTGTTCAGAACGAAGGAACTGGAAAGAGCTCCTGGTGGATGATAAATCCTGAAGGTGGGAGAGGAGGCAAGGCACCACGCCGTCGTGCCGTCTCCATGGACAATGGAAACAAGTATGCGAAGAGCGCACGAGGCCGTGCGGCTAAGAAGAAGGCAGCATTGCAGGCTGCTCAGGAGGGCTCACTAGAGAATGTGTCTACAGGTGGCTTGTCCAAGTGGCCAGGAAGTCCAACATCACGCAGCAGTGATGAACTTGATTCTTGCTGGACTGACTTTCGCTCACGAACAAACTCCAATGCTAGCACAATAAGTGGCCGTCTGTCTCCCATCCTGGCCAATCCAGAGTTAGATGAGGTTCCAGATGATGAGGTTCCACCCCTCTCCCCAATGCTCTACTCCAGTCCCAGCAGCCTCTCTCCTCCCTCATCATCCTCCTCAAACTCCAAACCATGCCCAGCTGAGCTTCCACGATTAGGTACCATGAATCTTAATGATGGTCTGACTGATAACTTTATGGGAGATCTGTTGGACAATATAACTCTTGCCCAATCCACACAGGCAGGCCAGGGGAGTTCCACCTTCAGTTTTGGAAGTACCACTTCTTCACCAAGTTCCTCCTCTTCCTCACCAAGTGGAGGGAGCAACAGTGGAGGATTTGGTAACTCCATATTTGGGCCATCTACTGTTGGACTCCGGCAGTCACCCATGCAAACAATCCAGGAGAACAAGCAGACATCATTCTCAAGCATTTCTCATTTTGGGAACACCACACTTCAGGAGCTGCTGAATTCGGACTCTCTAGGCTCTCATAGCCACAGTGATGTCATGATGACCCAGTCTGACCCACTGATATCACAAACCAGCGCAGCTGTCACTTCTCAAAACTCCCGCCTCCGCAATGGCATGATGCTGCCCAGTGATCCCATGATGTCATTTAGTTCTGGGATCAAGGGTCAGAACAGCCTACTACAGAACAACCGGCATCATCAGCGCACCAACGCCCAGGGCTCACTGCAATCACTCCCCAAAAATAGCCTCCCAAGTCTGGCCAATGATGCTAATAACATTGCTTCTGCCAAGCAGCATCTTCAACAGCAGTCAATGCTGTTAAGTGAGACTTCTCTTTACTCTGGGCTAAATGGAGGCAGTGGAATGGGGATTGGTATCTCTTCAGATCGTTTTCCTTCAGACTTGGACTTAGACATGTTCAACGGGAGTCTTGACTGTGATGTGGATTCCATAATCCGCTCAGACCTTATGGACTCTGATGGACTGGACTTTAACTTTGATGCTTTGGTCCAAAATGCAGTCAATCTCAACCCTGTTGGCAACTTTAATGGAACGAAGCAGTCCAGTCAAAGCTGGGTGCCTGGCTGAAATTTGTTACAAAGGTAAGATTGATTGCTCTTTACTAATTTCATGCTGTATACAACTAGTCCATCAATCCATTCATTATTCTAACCAGGGTCAAAGGAGTGTCATGTAACTGTCATGTGCACTTCATGCATAGTCACCATCATGCGTTATTATTATTGTAAAATATCCAAGGTACTGCTTAAAGATGCATTTTCAACAAAAGGAAGAAAAATATATTGCATAACTTTGCACAGTATAGAGAGCATAGTACAGTAATGCATAGGGGTGATAAGGATGCAG
Organism: Hepsetus odoe; assembly: GCA_017165825.1. Taxonomy (NCBI): domain Eukaryota; kingdom Metazoa; phylum Chordata; class Actinopteri; order Characiformes; family Hepsetidae; genus Hepsetus; species Hepsetus odoe. The sequence goes on from CM029370.1 coordinate 7,506,268, forward strand.
TCTCAGTCCCTGAGATATCAATATTGTTAAAATAATTGTAAAATATAAAATGACTGAATTAACAAAAAAGAAAAAAACTTAAATATAGTAAATATCTAGGTATGCTTTGAGGGTTTATTTTTTTTATTATTTCTGCATTTTCTTATTTCATATGCATAATCAATTTACTGACATTCATTATAGCTAGCCAAAATAGTCCATTGTTTGCTTGCTTCTTTCTGAACTATTCCTCATCAAAATACATTTTGTACCTGCTTTTTGTCCTGAGTGGCAAAAGTGGAAAAGGCTACATCCAAGCTTATTCCTATGGAAGGCATGGCTTATTCCTTCTCTTTCTTCTTCTATTTAGACTGTTTTGTAAGTTAGCTGTCCTACAGTATTACTTGAGTGACCAATAATCACAAGTCACATATGTTTTGGAAGAAGTGATAGCTCTGGTTTAGGGCAATTTTAGGAAGCCAGACATTGTGACATTATAGTAAAATGAAAGATACCGAACTGGGAGAACCGTTCTTGTTTAACATCAACATGTCTAGGAACCAGATTGATCATTTTAAAAAAGCAATGATGAATACATAAAACAGAATTTGAAAATATGCTCAGACACACAATGAAAGCAAAATCACTTATCTGCCCAACATTCACACAATGAGACAAATGAGGCTACACAGCATGTGACTAACTCATCTCTCTTTTCTTACTTCTGATCCAGGCCCAGAACTGCAGTGCAAAAAACACGAACAAAATTCCATCCAACACAGACTCTCGCCCTCCATTGCCAAGCCTGCCATCAACACCAAGCACTGGATCATATGCCTGTTTACAGACTACTCTGGAGAACCTTGCTTTCTTGCAAACAATCCACCATGAGAAAATGACTGCAAAGACCCACATAGAAGTATCAGCCAGCTTCCAGATCATCTACAGGCAAACAAGAAAACTCAAATAAATGATGATGAAATTGTTTTACCACATTATGCAAGTCTAATGAAACCATTTGAATAGAAACTATGTCTAGCTACAAAATAAAGTGATTTGGATGGATGAACAGTAAGGAGCCAAGAATGAGTTAAAAAAACAAACAAACAAACAAACAAAAAAAACTTAATCTTTCAAAAACTAGTTTCTTGGCTTGTATTAAATACTTTCTACCACTTATTTACCTTTTTTTTCTTTTCTCCAAATGCTTGGTCAAAATTGACATCCTCCAAGCATTCACAAAATAATGATTAATAAAAAAATGGACATGATAAAAATTAAGACAAAATCACATTATTAATCACTATACCCAATAACTTAGCAAACTTCAGAACTAACACTCAGGAGGAGTAACATCTTACATTGGTGCACTTTAGGTTCTGCCTACATTCTGAATTTTATTAGCAGCATAATAAGTCTCCAGTTTGAAGTAGTAGCCTAATACCAGTACTGAAGTAATACCTTATTGTAGCACAACCTATAGAAGAAATTACTTTTGTTTGTGTGCACTGTATACTATAAAAACTATAAAAAGTAGACAATAAAGGTAATAAGTTCGGGCTCTTTTGTGAATGATTCGCGATAAGAGCTTAGCTGGTGGAAGAATGCTTTTATTGGCCAGCAAACATTGTGGGATCTTTGGCATATAAATGTAGCCAAATTAATGAATAAATAAACATGTAACATGAACATTTCCATGCCATACTGGGTGCTAAATAATCAGTGTTGAGCCTTGTCCTTGTTTGAGGCCATGTGTGTTTACAAGGCTTGAAGGACATAGCATTAACGATTAGCATTAGCAATTAGCTTATGGCAGCATTCAGTGGTGGGTAGGCCTTCCCTCTGGAAGCCATCTTTACTGAGCGAAAACAATAAGCTATCTTTTGTATATTTGCCAAATTACTTGAACATGTAGGAGATGCTGGTAGCCAAAATTAAGAGAAAATATACAGAGTTGAATTTAGAGACTTCCTGTCTCTATATGCAAACATCACAATGGCTCAGGGGTGAAAGGGGTCACCATGACATCAGGGTCCCCATTTACATCTATCTGCAACCTGGTTGTACAATTTGTTTGTAAAATAATTTTCAAAAAATGTTGCGATATATGAACATTTATACACCACGCAAAAATTTGACAAGAATATGTAACAAGAAGAAGACTTTTTTGTTTGTTTTTTTTTGTTCCCAGAAAGAGGTTGGGGCTAGAGGTTGTGGTTTTGCCTTTCCATTGAGATTCTGTGTGTTTGTTTCAGGAAGCTCACTTCCACTTCAATTTGATCATAATTGTGTAAATCCATTGAATCCCTAATTTCTCAGTGTTCTATGTGTTTCTCCCTCAGGAGTTATCCTCCTCTGCGTACATCCATGTATGCATGTATGTAACTGTGCATTTGTATCGTGTGAAATGCATATATGTGTACACATCCTACTTGAATTCATGTGATATTGTGATGGCGCAGTACCAGTTTTTTGAAAGTCAATGTTTGATAAGAAAAGTGTGCGCCTATTTGTTAAAGGGGTTTGGTCCACTCAAAGGAAGGTCAGATTGTAAAATATTTTAAAACTTCCTTCATTAGTTATTTTGAAGCCAGTGTAGTCTCTGCGTGCACAAGCCAGAGGCTGAATGCTGTGTAAGTGTTGTGGGAATGAACAGCGCGTGCATGGCTGGCTACACAATATTACAGTGCCATCAGGGGTTTATAGCATGATCCCGCACCCTAACCCTGCTGCTCTATTCATTCTCATTTTACAGACACACACCTAATCATGACCTCATGGAAAATGATCAACCCCACAGAAAGAGCTGACATCTCATATACATGGAATAACTGACATTTTTTTTTTTTTTTTTTTTTTTTGGGAAAATCCTTTATGGACAGCAGCACTTAGGAGCACATAGAAATACCCCAAATCCTTTTTCTTTTTTATTGCCCGTTGTTCTTCAAACCAGTCCTACATGTGTTCTTTCCTCCCCTCTTTATTTAAAAATCCCTGATAATTTATATACCACTGCAACATTTTCAGTGGGAATGAGGCAAGAGTGTTGCCTCACTACTTCAACCCAGCTTTAATAAATCAAAGGTGTTACATACCCATGCTAAGAATCAGCCATATGAGTACCAATACTCTCACCCCCCCCCCAACACACACACTCTATAGCCCTATCTTTCGCTTCCCTCACCAATTTTCTTTGCCCCTTGAACTCTTGATCCTGTAATGGCTTCTCTTCTTGGTGTTAGTGGGTATTTTTTTTCCCTGTGTACTCCATTTTGAACTGTAATCTAGTTTGTATAAGAAATGGTGCGCATGTAAATAAAGCTTGGTTGAGCTGTATTGTGTGTGTGTGTGAAGTGTGTTACTTATAAATAAATGCAGTTAGCATAAATTAACATATTTTAACAATTTCAGATCTTTGTATGATTAAAAAAAGCATAAACGATAGGCTGAGTAGCTCAGTCTGTTATGCTAATCTGAAAAAGCTCAGAAGAAGTGCAGCCATGGCCAAAAGTGTGGTGAATGACACAAGTACGCATTATCACTAAGTTTTGCTGCTTCAGTCTTTTTGTCAGACATTTCTTTTCTTGCTACTGACGTATAATAACAAGCATTTCATAAGTTTCAAAGGCTTTTATTTACAATTACATTAAGTCTATGCAAAAAGTCGATATTTGCAGTGTTGGCCCTTCTTTTTAAAGACCTGTGCACTTCGCCCTGGCATGCTGTCAATCAACTTCTGGGCCAAGTCCTGACTAATGGGTGCCATTCATCTAATCAATGCTTGGAGTTTTTGTTTCGTTTTGCCACTTAGTTATCACTTTTGCCTTATGGCACTGTGCTCCATCATGCTGAAAAAGGCATTGTTCTTATAATAATAAAAATAATCATTTCTATTTAAATAGCGCCTTTCTCAAACCCAAGGTTACTTTACACAGCAGAGCAAAACAATATAATTTAGCAATATAAAAACAAAAAAAAGCAATATAAATAAAAACAGTTACAAGCAAACACAAAAACAGTGACAAACAGCAGGATTAAGAAATCAAGAATGGGGAGAAGTGGGTTGGAGTGTATGAATGGAGTAATTCAATGGGGGTGATAAGTTCAGATTTTTTGGAGAATGTGAGAACATGAGCTGTAGAGTTCTGTGCGTACTGGTGCCTAGTTAATATTCTAGTTAGGAGACCAAAGAGTAAAGCATTACAATAATCAAGACGCAACATTATAAAAGCATTAACAACTATTTCTGCGTCCTTCAATGAAAGTAATGAACGTGAGACGTGAGATGTTTCGGAGGTGAAAGAATGCATTTTTGCACTTTTGCGGGCCAACGGGGGCCTAGTGGTTAGGGAGTTGGCCCTGGCTCAGAGGATTGTAGGTTCGAACCCCTTACTGGTGGATTGCCCTGAGGTACCCTTTAGCAAGGTGCCGTCCCCGTCGGTTCGCTCCTCCCTGCGATAGGCTGGCGACCTGTCCAGGGTGGACAGGGCCCTATGTGAGCTGGGATGGACTCTCCCCCCCCCCGCGTGACCCTAATTAGGACAAGCAGCCCAGAAAATGACTGACTGAAGAATGCATTTTTCACAACTGTGTTTATGTGAGAGTCAAATGATAGAGTGGGATCGAATATAACACCTAAATTGTGGACAGTGGGTGAGGGTGTAACAAAAGCATTGTAGCACTGAAATTTTGGAGTTTAGTGATGAGAACCTTGTTATACCTTGTTCTTCACCAAACTTTTCTTGGATGGTTGTGAGAAATTGCTCTGACAATGGATATAGCTGCCCCAGCTGCACATGTGTGTATGAGTGAAAAGCAGAGGTTGCATTTGATTGTGTTTCACTGTGCTGTGTTTCAAAATGACAAATCATCACTTTCACTTCACTATAGGGGAGATTCTAGATGCTGGAACACAGGCTATAATATGCTATTTAACTGGATGGTGATGAACCTGAAACTAAAGATCTGGACCATAAACACTGCTAAATTTGATTGTAAAGGTATGGTATGGTTCTTTATCATTCTAGAGGAAAACAATGTCACTGGACCCTCAATGCTTAGCTTTGAACACAGTGACATGGCTCATGTGTGGCTCCTCCAGAGCATCCCTTTTTATTAACAACACTTTTATGAAGATTATACAAGAATGAATTAATAGAAACACTTGCACGTAGTTCAGTAATTAGAAGAGGTATCTAAAAGCTTAGAACATAAAGTGCATATAAAATCAGCCAATCAGATTTTAGTACAGAAAGTACTATTATAAGAACAGAATAACCACTGAACAGAAGATTCCTGCTTGTCAAAACCACAAGCAATGCCTGGAATTCACCAACCCTTCCCACACAGAAACACACACACACACACACACACACACACACACGCACATACACATAAAACCCTGTCCAAAAGGTCAAGAGTTCTTACATAATAAGTTCTTAAGGGCAATCTTTGTTGTGACAATACTGCGAAAAAAGTGCACGTGTGTATGGAGGTAACAACTGGTTACAACAAAAATAACTTCAATCATAATCAATAAATAATTATTTAATAATTAAACAATTATTTTAAGAGTGAAATATTCATTTTTCAAACAGAAAAATGGTAAAATGTGTGTGTACGTGTACAATTTCTGTATATCTGCTGAATTCCTCTCTCTCTCTCTCTTTCTTTCTCTCTCTCACCTTATATATGAATATTACCCATTTGGAAAATTCAGCAAATGGATGGAAATGGTTTGCTAAATTGTGTAAAAAAATGCCTTTTTAAAGTTTATTCCCTGTGCTAATACACATTCACATTACATTTACATTTATGGCATTTAGCAGACGCTCTTATCCAGAGCAACTTCCATGTCCTAATTACAAGGACTGGAGCAACTAAGGGTCTTGCTCAGGGACCCAGTGGTGGTAGTGCTACAGGTGGGATTCGAACCTGGGACTGCTTGAGCAGTCAAGCATAGGTCCATAGGCAAGTACCCTACCACTAGACCACCACCACCGAAAGTTACAAAAGTAACAAAAGTAACAAAACGTGAACATGATTTGACCGGGACGTTCAAATATTTGCAAACACCTATAAGTACAGATGAAATTAGCAGGTAGCCTACAAAGCTGTACTTATTCTGAAGTTGCATATTTAGAGTTTTAAACCCATTGCTAGAAGGGAAAATTCCATCAATGCACATATCATCATGTTCAGAACAAAAACCTATGTTTTTTTTGTTTTTTTTCCCCACCTTATTTAAAAAATGTAGCGAACTACAGCGTGTAAAAATGTATGACTAACTAACCAACAGAAGTGATCAAAAATGATTTGGAATTAATGGTACATTTTATTGGTTTACTTTGAGGAAATTTAGGATACAAGGTTTTGTTCATGCAGCTAAAATATATGTATTTTTGTGTTTTATCGTGTGTGTATGTTAGTTCACATGTCTTGATCTCTGTAACTGCTCAATGAAGTCATCACTGCCTCTCTTTAGTCTGACTTGTTGCTGTGCAAGGAAGGATCAGTGACATGGGAGATTTGAGAACTGGGCTGCAGTTTGGTGATGTCATTGCTGAAAGAAGGCTTTGTGTGACCCGCAGAAAGAACGAGAGAGAGACAGAGATGTTTGATCTCAGGTTCACTGTAGCTCTAGTGTCCATTAGGCAGTAGAATATGATCTGTCTTTCAGCAGTGTGAGGGACTGCACCCTCAATTCTGTTACTGGAAACACCATTAAACTTTATTGAATACGGCACATGGGCACTACAAAGGCAAACACATGGACACTAGGGAATGGCAGTAACATCAAAAACATAATTAATTAAAACCTAATCTTTCTTTAGCATCACTCTTTTTTATTCCTTTTGGTCTGCCTTTCATAAGAGCTAAAAATAAACTGCAATAAAGTACTGCTTGAGATTTAAGTGACTAATTTAACTATAGTTATATGTATTGTCTATACACAAAGACCCCTATTTTAATTCAAATCAACACAAAATTATATAACAAAACTGGCACGACTGTATATTCACAATCATGAAAGTATGCATTTCTAAGTTTTCAATTTGTACACCGACTTCACTCTTTCTTGATGAAAATATGAAAGCCATGCAGAGTTTAACAAACTGACACCTCATTGTGGTGTTGACTTTAACACCATCTTTTTCTGGAAGATTTAAAAAAAGAAAGGGGTGAAGAACAGAGGCGAAAAGGAATAAAAAGGTGTTAATTATGACACTAGGAACTCGAAACTGAAGAGTTTTTGTTTGTAGAAGAATAAAAAAATACAATTAAGAGAAGATAATCAGTTTTTATGCATATCATGGCCCATTTATGTCAACCTTCTGTATTCTTAATATAGATGTGGTATATATAATACCAACCCAACCACTAGGGATGCACAAGCCAGTGTATTTCTTTGTGCCGGTCCCAAGCCCAAATAAATAGGGAGGGTTACGTCAGGAAGGGCATCCGGTGTAAAACTTTGCCAAATCAATATGTGGCTAACGAAACAGAATTACATACCGGATCGGCCCCGAGTTAACAACGACCGCCACCAGTGCTGTTAGCCTACAGGGTGCTGGTGGAAATTGGACTACTGTTGGCCAAAGGAGGAGAAGAAGAAGAGGAGGAAAGCATGTCCGAAGGGATGAGGAGAGAAAGAAGTGCAGGAGAGTGGAAGTGAGGGTAGGAACTTTGAATGTTGGCAGTATGACTGGTAAAAGTAGAGAATTAGCTGATATGATGGAAAGAAGGAAGGTTGACATTTTGTGTGTGAGAGACTAGATGGAAGGGTAGTAAGGCCAGATGTATTGGAGGAGGGTTTAAATTGTTTTACCATGGTGTGGACAGAAGGAGGAATGGGGTAGGTGTTATCCTGAAGGAAGAATATGTGAAGTGTTTTGGAGGTGAAGAGGGTGTCAGGGAGGGTGATGAGTTTGAAGTTAGAAGTTGAAGGTGTGATAATGAATGTTGTGCTTATGCCCCAGAAGTTGGTTGTGAGAAGGAAGAGAAAGAAGAAATCTGGAGTGAGTTAGATGAAGTGATAGAGAGTGTATGCAGGAGAGAGAGTGGTGATTGATGCAGATTTTAATGGACATGTTGGTGAAGGGAACGGAGGTGATGAGGAGGTGATGGGTAGGTATGGTACAGTATCAAGGAGTGGAAAGCTGACGGTCAGATGGTTGTTGATTTTGCAAAAAGGATGGAAATGACTGGAGTTAATACTTATTTTAAGAAGAGGGAGGAACACAGGGTGGTGTATAAGAGTGATGGAAGATGCTCACAGGTGGATTATATCCTTTGCAGGAGGGTCAGACTGAAAGAGATTGGAGACTGCAAAGTAGTGACAGGGGAGAGTGTAGCTAAACAGCATAGGATGGCGGTCTGTAGGTTGACCTTGTAGGTCAAGAATAGGAGGAAAGTGAGGGCAGAGTCGAGGATCAAGTGTTGGAAGCTGAAGATGGAGGACTACAAGGTAGAATTCAGGCAGGAGTTAACACGGGCACTGGGAGGTGTTGAAGAGCTACCGGATTGCTGGGAAACTACTGCAGAAGTGATAAGGCAGACAGCTAGAAAGGTACTTGGTGTGACATCTAGAAGGAAGAAGTAGAAACCTGGTGATGGAACTGAGAAGTCCAGGAGTGTATACAAAAGAAGGAGGCAAAGAAGAAGTGGGATAGTCAGAGAGATGAAGAAAGTAGACAGGTATACAAGGAGATGAAGCGCAGGGTGAAGAAAACAGTGGCAAAGGCCAAAGATAAGGTGTTTGGATGAAGAGAATGAAGAGGTGGCGGTGGTCTAGTGGTAGGATACTTGCCTACGGACCTCTGGATCAAGAGGTCCGAATCTCGGTTCGAATCTCACCTCTAGCACTACCACCACTGGGTCCCTGAGCTCTGGATAAGAGTGTCTGCTAAATGCTGTAAATGAAGAATGGAAAGGCTTTTGGACCAGATGACATAACAGTGGAGATGTTTAGGGGATATGGCAGTTGAGCTTCTGACCAGATTGTTTAACACAACCTTGGAAAGTGAGAGGATGCCTGAGGAGTGGAGACGAAGTGTACTGGTACCAATTTTCAAGAATAAGGGTGATGCACAGAGCTGTAGTAACTACAGAGGGATAAAGTTGAGTTAGAGGAAGAGGTAGAGGTAGGATTACATCAAGGATCAGTGCTGAGCCTATTCTTGTTTGCAATAGTAATGGACAGGTTGACGGATGAGGTTAGATAGGAGTCTCTGTGGACAACGATGTTTGCTGATGATATTGTGAGTGAGAGTAGTACAGTAATAGCAGAGTGCAGTGAGAGTAGGGAGCAGCTTGAGGAGAACCTGGAGAAATGGAGATATGCTAATATAAGAGGAGAGGAATGAAAGTGAGTAGGTCAAAGACAGAACACATGAGCGTGAATGAAACGGAGGAAAGTGGAATGGTAAGGATGCAGGGATTAGAGGTGATGCAGGCATATATATATATATATATATATATATATATATATATATATATATATATAGTTAGTATATATAGGTCCATAAGTATTTGGACACAGACAACTTTTTCCTAATTTTGGTTCGGTACATTACTGTTCTTTACTGTCCATCTGTATTATGAAACACTGCCCTATCAATTTGACTCAGTTTAGCTGGATTTGAGTAGAGAGTATGTATTTGAACACCTTAGAATTCATTCGACTGCTTCTTTCCTGTGTCACATCATCGATAAACACTAGTGTCCCAGTGCCACTGGCAGCTATGCAAGCCCAAGCCATCCGGGCCTCCGCTGTGTTTTACAGATGATGTGGTATACTTTGGATCCAGGCAGTGGTGGGCTAGTGGTTAGGGCCACAGGATAGGAAGATCATGGGTACAAACCCCTTACCGGTAGGTTGCCCTGAGGTACCCTTGAGCAAGTTACCGTCCCTGTCACTGCTCCCCATGCGCTTTCATAGCTGGCCCCTGCTGCACTGTGTTTGCATGGGTTAAATGCAGAGGTCCAATTTCGTTGTGGTTCACTGTGTGCTGTGACTGCGCAATGACAAGAATAGTCACTTTCACATGAGCTGTTCCATGCCTTCTCCATACTTTTTTCTTGCTATCATTCTGGTAGAGGTTGATCTTGGTTTCATCTGTCCAAAGAATGTTTTTCCAGAACTGTGCTTGCTTTTTTAGATTTTTTTTAGCTAAGTCCAATCTAGCCTTTCTATTCTTGAGGCTTATGAGTGGCTTGCACCTTGCAGTGCACCCTCTGTATTTACTTTCATGCAGTCTTCTCTTCTCTTGTCAGACTTGGATATCGATACGCTGGCCCCCTGGAGAGTGTTGTTCAGTGGGGCAGTGGTGGCCTAGTGGTTAGGGAGTTGGCCACAGGATTGGAAGATTGTGGGTTCAAACCCATTACCAGTAGGTTGCCCTGAGGTACCCTTGAGCAAGGTACTGTCCCAGTCACTGCTCCCCAGGCAGCTTTCATAGCTGCCCACTGCTGCATGGTGTTTACATGGGTTAAATGCAGAGGTCTAATTTTGTTGTGGTTCACTGTGTGCTGTGCTGTGCTGTGACCTTGCAATGACAAGAATAGTCACTTTCACTTGGTTGGCTGTTGTGAATGCGTTTCTCTTCACCATGGAAATGATTCCGCGATCATCCACCACTGTTGTCTTTCGTGGATGTCCAAGTCTTATTGCATTACTGAGTTCACCAGTGCTTTCTTTCTTTCTCAAGATGCACCAAACTGTTGATTTTGCCACTTCTAACTATTGTAGCAAATTCTCAGATTTTTTCTGTTTTCGCAGCTTAATGATGACTTTTTTCACCTGCATGGAGAGCTCCTTTGACCTCATGTTGTCTGTTCACAGCAAAATCTTCCACATGCAAGCACGACACCTCAAATCAAAGCCAGGCCTTTTATCTGCTTAATTGATAATGAATAACAAAGGAATTGCCCACACCTTCCCATGAAATTTGAATCAATTTGAATCAATTGCCCAATTACTTTTGGTCCCTTTATAAAGAGAGTGGCACATGTTAAGGAGCTGGAACTCCTAAACCCTTCATCCAATTTGAATGTGGATACCCTCAAATGAAAGCTGAGAGTCTACACATTGTGTCCATGTCATTATATAACTATAATTGGAATATGTTTCAGTAAACAGGTACAAAAGCAAAACTTGTGTCAGTGTCCAAATATATATGGACCTAACTGTATATATATATATATATATATATATGAGTGGATAACCAGACTCTGGTGGAGGTGGTGTAAACTGCAAGGAGAAAGGATCCCTTGCACAAAGGTCACCCCTGTGGAAAGATGATTAAATTTGGACTTTTGTCCTTGCCATGTCACTTTGATAGAATTCCCGGTGAGGTAAGACTGAAACCAAAAATATGCTTTGCCTGAGATGCCTAGTTAGAAAAATATGGATACCAGAATGCTAGCTGCTGATGTAACCAGCAGGATAAGAACTTAGCACTGAGCTGCAAATCTAGCTGATCCTGGAGCCTTAAGCCCAGACAACAGGGCTGTTGCAGTGGAAAGACTGCTCTTGAAGCCAGACTGGTTTAAGTCAAGGAGAGGTCATTCTGTGAGAGGAACCCTGAGACCTGCTTGAAAACTACATTGCAATAGTCTTTGATAGGAATGAAAGTAGTGAGGCAATCCAGCTAGTTTAAATGAAGTGACTAGTTGTAGGTTCATGTCTAAATGAGTAGTATAGTAGAGGTTGATGTCATATTAACACTACAAAGAAATTGTGAATTATAAAGAGGAGAGGAAAGAATTCTCAAGTTCTCTTAAACACTTCCAACAGCCACAGATAAGGAATTTTTTCCTTTTTCCTTCTCTCATATTTTCTGTCTGTCCATTTCATAACAGTATTCTTTCTACCACTGCATGGAATGGGAATGGAGAAATGATCTGTCATAACTAATCAAGAGAATAAGGAGAGTAACAAGTACTAAGGATGAGAGAGATTCTCTTATCTTCCAATAGTGGGCTTTCCTAAAAATACAAAATCTAGGTAAAGTTGTTTGGGATTAATGGGTGAATGGTAGAAGTCCATTGAAAAGTCATTCAACTTATTATTTATCATTTTTATCATTTATTTATAATTTTCTCTGTATTCAAATCTTAACCATCTTCTTTTAAAGAATGTAGGAAAAACCTGTCCTCTTCCTGGATGGATTAAAACAGTCTCCAGAGAAGCAGTGAAAGATTTTAATTATTGCCCTTAAAGTGGTTACAACTATGATAAGGCTCATGACCTGTTTTAGCGCCTCTTATGAGCCTTTTTCCATTAGATGACTTTTTTTCATTAGTGCCTTGGCTTTTGCTACGGTAAGGGATTCGACATATGTTGAGATTTCATTGAATAACTCACTAAAGGAGTAAAATCATGGCAGTTAAAGTCCATGTATTGATAAGGATTTAAATGTGCTTGTTGGTGGTTTGGTTAAAAGTTTAATTTATATAGAAGCTACCAGCCACAGTGCTGGTGGATTATATATCACTCTTTTCTTTTAAATGTTTCCCTCACTTTAGCCTTATTCCCTAGGCAACGCTAAAGAAGCTGGCAATACAGACACTAAACATTTAAGATGATCAACTATATTTTGAAGTAAGGCCAAAACTATATGAATAAGTCTCTGTTCACATGTCTTCAGTACTGCTGGTGAAATACTAATGCATTATTCAAGCTTTGATGACTTTGTACCTTTTGGAGTAGATGGATCAGAAAACATTTAAAAGTTGAATGTGAATCAATCTGACAACAGAGGCTGTGTGTTTTTGTAGGCTATAAGATGAGGTAGAGGCTAAGTGTGTGTATAAGATGGGCTACATCACCTCCTGTTCTATGTGCTTGGTGACAGAGCCCTGAGGAAACAAAACAAATGCCTACCCATCCAGGCAGTGGAACCATGTCAAATCCCATCACATTACACTGCTGCCACACTTGTTTCCATTAATTATCTGTAAGACATGGGATTAATTACATGAGAGCACAGTCATGCCAGTGTGTTCCTGGAAAGGTTTTTTTTCCCACTGATAAAAGCCAGTAATGATTCAAAATGGACAGACAAACATTAAAATAAAATAAAATTGTTTTAACTAAAGATTTCATAGACAGTAACCTGTTTAGTGGACTAAAAGAACAGTGAAAACAGATGGTTCATTCTCAAAGGAGGATGTTGTAAATGCTTTCAGATTTTTTTTCACATTTAAACAATCATTTTCCATTGGCTAATCAGTAATGCAGTGTAGAGCACAGTAATGATGCAGTATTTGCTGAAAATAAATACAAGTATCATTCTACTGAACAAAAATGAGGAAAATATTATTTGATTGTCATCATTTAGGCAAATTCCAGTCATTTTACAACTTTTTACAACTATACTGTTCCAGTACAATTGTATTTCAGAAGTTGCATAAAATAAAAAAAATATTATTTGTGACAGATGGGTACCAGCGAGAGTCAAAGGGAAGGCACTGATGAGAAGACAGGAGGCGGAGCTGGAGGTGTCAGAGTTAAAGATGCTGAGGTTTTCATTGGGTGTGACGAGAATGGACAGGATTAGAAATGAGTATATTAGAGGGACAGCTCAGGTTAGATGTATAGGATACAAATTTAGAGAAATATGGTTGCGTTGGTTTGGACTTCTATTATATTGGGAGGAGAATGTTGAAGATGGAGCTGTCAGGAAAGAGGAAAAGAGGAAGACCAATGAAAAGGCTTATGGATGTGGTGAGAAAGGTTCACCAATGTGATCATTTGAAAATAATTTTTATACTGAAATGATCATTATTGGGGCAGTGGTGGCCTAGTGGTTAGGGCGTTGGCCACATGATCGGGGGTTCGAACCCCTTCCCGATGGGTTGCCCTGAGGTACCCTTGAGCAAGGTGCCGTCCCCGTCCCGCTCCTCCCTGCGATGGGCTGGTGACCTGTCCAGGGTGCGTCCCCCGTCCTCGTCCTGTGTGCGCTGGGTTGGACACCAGCACTCCCCCGCGACCCCGTTTGGGACACGCGGCAGAAAATGGATGGATGATCATTATTTATCAGCAATAATCTTAAGATCCAATAAGGATCCAATTTGAGCATTCACTCCAACTACTGATTTTGTAAAATTAAGTGTGAGAAGAAAGCAAACAAATCTTTTATGAGTAATTAAATTCCATAGCACATGCTGACAATAAGCCTATGCTCCTTAAAAAATCTATATATATTTGTGTTAGGTGTCAGTTCCCTTTGTCCCTTTGTCTTAGTCCTAGAGTCACTGTTTCGGAGAAAATTTTTATAATCCCTGTATGTGCAAATTAAGTAGTATTTAAAGTTCAAACTTTAAATACTACTTAATTAATCCTTTTTTTGTCCATTTTGTTATGTTGAGTGCAGCAACATTCTGAATAGATCCTCTTATTTTCAACTTCCTCATAATGTTTGTGTTATGAGGTTACCAGTACTCAAACCCAATCAGAAAGTACTGGGAGAAATTGAGATTTGGACAAAATCAGCTGACAAGATTTGTGTGTTCAGCACAAGAACAAAGATAAGCATGCCTGAATAGCGAACGCTGAAGACAAAATAAAAAGCTATTGTGTGTTCATAGCCAGGTTTTTTGGACTGCTGAATATGAAAATATGAATCAACCACCAGTCTGTTGTCCTTGCGTCATTATCAAAGCCACTGTGAGAGAAAAGAAAAAGGCAACAGACCAAGCAGTCAGCTGTTTGCTCTTGCTCTCTCTCTCTGTGACAATGCTGGACAGCAGGAAAGGCTCAATTAAATGCAAAGCCAAAAGCACCACCAACAATATGTATCGCCCTGTTACAAATCCTTGTTAAATATATCCCTTCAAACCACTTCATTAAGAGAGCTGGTGGTAGTGAGCAAGAGAGAGGAAGAGAACTAAAATATCTAACAAAATTACTCATAAAATGCAATCTGTTTGTTAAGCTTTCCAGTATCCCTATGATCCCATTTTTATAAAGATTTTTATTCTGCAGTGAGAGAGAAAATAATTATTATACTTTTTTTAAGATGACGCGATACTGTGTTCATTAACACCCCTATCATGTGTTTGTGCAAGTTTTATTTGTTATTGCTGGTTACTTTAGCAAGAGAGTGTGTCCAAAGACTGCACACAAGGAACTTGTTACCTAGGAGACACACCATCAAGAAGGAGCACGGACCTTGCAAAGCAAACCAATTTACCTCCCTGAGTCAGTGGGTGCATGAATGAGTTGACAAGATGATCAATACATTTATTCTTGTGGTGTGTATACATATAAAACCCCCTCTGTAGTTCTGATCAAATTAGTTGCCATCCTCTTTGCTCTTCTAAATGTTGAATGTTTGCCATGCTGGCATGGTAGTTGTCAATTTACCATCCTGGCTACCCTGGCACTATGCTCGCCCTCCCCTAGTGACAATGAAATAGCAGCAACCATCTCTGTGCAGCCATTGGCCTATAAGCACCATGGGTAATGACTCCTGATTGGTCAAACCCTCCAGTTTCTCTCAGCCAATAAAATTCCCTGTATCCATGAGAATGAAGCTTTCAGAGCTATTTAAAAACCAACCAGATAGGCACAAGATTGCTCATATGTACAT
The DNA here is from genome assembly GCA_017165825.1 of Hepsetus odoe. NCBI lineage: Eukaryota > Metazoa > Chordata > Actinopteri > Characiformes > Hepsetidae > Hepsetus > Hepsetus odoe. Next base: position 7,521,843 of record CM029370.1, read on the forward strand.
CTTACATTGAGCAGAAAGAAGAGAGGTAGAGGTTAAAAAAAGAGAGATTTGTATACAGTCTAGTGGACAAATCCAGTCAGTCTTGCTGGTTATAAAGCTTTCCGACTTGCACTGTCCAGGTTAAAATAGTTTAGTACGAAGAGAGACAGAGTGAACTCATTTCTGTATGCTTCATTCTGGTCCATCTGTGAACCTTTCCATTTGTATGGATTTTTTTTATGAATATTGATAAATCTGCTGTTTGTTGTAACAAGTCTCCTGCTTGGCTTGTCAGATGGGAAATTTTATAGTGGGCACCAGACGGATGGTGAAATCGGGTGGACAGATTCTAAAGACTTTGCTGCTGCGTCAGAGACAGAGGACACAGATCAGTGAGACAGAACCATGGTAAGAGAAATGACTACGTAGACAGGACGTAACATGGGCTCCATTTTGGGTATATCCTGTTTTTAAAAATGCGTCACAGCTGCAAAAATGGTGGCTTGGATGGGATGATTTGCACTATGTAACATTGGTATATGCATGCAGTAAAATTTTGTTTGAAATAAAGGCACATTTCTGCAAAACGAATCACCTTGTTCCTGTGTTGTGACTTTAGAGATCGAACTACAATGAATTTGAGACATGTATTCAAAAGCAAACCATTCTGAACATGAAAATTCAAACAGCATCAGATGTTTCCTTTATGTGTCTAAGCAACAATTAAAATAAGATTTTATATGGGATATAATACAATGTTTGGCACTACGCACATGATTGCTTCTTTAACTTAAGTACAATGTGGAGGAAATAAGTAGATATTATTTTCAAATTAGTAAATGCAACTTAAAAATTACTTATTCCCAACAAAACAGTTTCTGTTTAGATGTGATCACATTAAATGATAGCTTAGTGATTACTCAAAGTCAGTCCTTATATTAAGAAAACAGTGTATTTTGTGTGTGATTATATTTACGCCAATCAGGCATAAGATTAAAACTACCGGTCTAGTAATGTGTAGGGCCACCAAAACAGATAAGACCCATTAAGGCAGTGGTCCCCAATCTTTTTGCGCCACGGAATGGTTTCATGTAAAACAGTATTTTCACGGACTGGCATAGAAACAGCTAAAAACAAACTGCGTAAAATGTACTTATTTTTGCTAGTTTGTGGGAAGACAAGCATTTTTTCTAAATAAAAAATTCTTTTAGACTCTGATTATCAATAAAATATTTTTTAATCAGTATTTCTATGCGGCCCGGTACCAGTCTGTGGCCCAGTGATTGAGGACCACTGCATTAAGGAAAGGACTTGACAAGACCTCTGAGGGTGTGCCGTATGTTCTGTAAGGAGCAAGAAAGGGCCTACATGGATTGGACCTGTCAGTCCAGCACATCCCATGATACTTGACTGGATTGAGATCTGGGAAATGTGGAAGACAATTCACTACTTTCAACTCTTCTCATATTTTTTAAACCCTTACTGAAGATATTTTGCAGTGGTACCCTGCTGAAAGTTAGGGACTGCCATAGGGAATTGCCCACAGTATAGCACAAATATTGCTTTCTTCAAACTATAGACTATGGTGCCACCCCTTCTTCAGGTAAGTGACATCCACGCACCCTACGATCCAAGGGATGTAAAAGAGATACATCAAACCAGACCACCTTCTTACATTGTTTCCTGAGAAACACATGCCCATTATAAGCTTTCTAATCAGTCTGCATCTATGATTTCTATCATCACCAGCCTTAACCTTTCTGGCAATTTTCTTCCATCAAATCAGACCAGCTGATTCCCCCAAGCCCACCAAGGACCCTGTTACTTGTTCACTGGTTGTCCATCATTGGATCACTTTGATAGGTAACCGCAACATACCAGGGACATCTCACAATTTTTACTTTTCACATCAGCTTCAAAAACAGACTCCTCACTTGATGACAATTATGTCACCCTTTTTCCAGCTATTAATGATGATTGTTTATGGACCTGTATGCCTTGTGTGCATACCTAGCAACAGTGTCTACTCACCTGTGGTGTCAAAACCTGCAATGCTTACCCTGAGGTCCCTATCAGGCCCTTAAAATAAAACAACCTACACTTAGAAGTAGGTTGTCCAAAAAGTGTTTCAGGGATACATTTCATTGCTGGTTGTGCTTACATAACTGTGTAAGTGACAAATAAAGTTATTGAATCTTGAATAAAACTAAACAAAACGTGTCCAATACTGAGTATTTTGACATGGCCTCACGCGCTAAATCGCAACTACAACTCCTACAGGTGTACTAGTAACTGTTTTGTTAATTCTTTCTTTGTAAGATATGACCTGCTTACTAGTTTCTTTTCTGCCTTAAGTGAACTCACAAGCAACGCGCGAGCCACTCTGCAGCACCGTAACCATAGAGACAGCGCGCGCTGGTGATGACGTGGTGCGGCGCGTGCACGTCTTGGAGTTGCTAGGTAGTTTGTGGGGAGCGCGAAACGAAGGAACAGCTGACCAAAAAGGTAACTTATTTTTTTAACTGTCCCATTTTCGCGACACTTAAAAAGGTAACTTTAGTCGCGTATTATTTCACCTTTCGGAAAAGCAAAAGTGCATTTTAAGTTACTTTAAACGTGCCAGCTGGCCAAGCAGCTATTGTTGAAGGCGTTTGGTGTTTACTCCCCAAGTCAAAACATGCTCAGTGGCAAACCACACCAGGTAAATGAGTGTTTTGGATATTATGTTTATGTTTTGTTTAGTCTGCCGTGTGCTTCTCACACGCGTTTCTCGTTACTGTTTTGTTGTCCTGCTCTAGACTGCCTGCAACCGCTACACTTGTTGCCAAGGGAACGAAGCGTGCACGCGCAAGACGGTCGCGCGCAGCACTCTAGAATGAGACTTTCGAGGGTCCAGCAAACTTTTATTTGCTCTGAAATTAAGGTCTTTTGCCCCATATATCCTGCAGAAAACATCAATATCTTTCAAACCTTTGTGAAACGTGAGCTCAATCAAGGATGGTTTGGTTCTGAATGAAGAATTTTGGTTAAAGTTTGGTTTAAGCCTGGTTTATCTCTAATGTTGCCTCACAGTGAGAATGTCCTGGGTTCGGTCCTGGTCTTTTATATGGGAGATTGCATGGTCCTCTGTCTGACTGTGTTTCCTCCAGGTGCTTCGGTTTCCTCCCATCATCCAAAGACATCAGGTGTTTTGAAGATGCTAAATTACCCCCTAGGTGTGTGTGTGTGTGTGTGTGTGTGTGTGTGTGTGTGTGTGTGTTTGTCTGTGTGTCTGTCCTGCGATGGATTGGCGATATGTCCAGGATGTTTCCCCACCTTTCGCCCTGAATAAGCGGCTACGAAAATGAATGAATGAGTGATAAACTTCTATAACCAAATGCAGAGATGACCTCCAATTTGAGATATGTCTTAGTCTTTGTCCTTTTCTTTAACATTATGTTCAGATTTTATCTTCTGACAAGGAACTAGAAACTAGATGTTGGGCAAGATGTTGGGCAAAATGTAGAACATGTGTAAGTTTGTAAATGTAGTTCTGTTTCAACATACAGTATACAAGAGTTTCTTCCTATCTTGACTTACACCATAGAGACAGATCACAGTATAATTTATTTATGTGATTATGTGTGACTTTCTCAGGTTCGGATGTAGTAGAGTTTTAACTTGACACAACAGATCAATTGAAATGGCACCTTTCCCTTCTCTTCCTTTATTTTTTCCATTAGGCATGTAGAACACTTCTTAGTCCTTTGTGCTGCGATCTTTAGGACTCAATCCTAGGGCTAGTTTAGTTGTACAGACTGCATATGGCCTCAGTGGAGCGCAAGCGGGACAAGCAAGGACCCTTTTACCTCAGCAATGGTGCTAGGAGACAGACCAGTGCGGAGATAGTGACAGAAGCTCGACGCTCTCTCAGGATCCTTGACACTCAAAGGCCCTTCACCCCAAGGGATGAGCTCCGGCACCTCTTTGGAGATGCTTCAGCTCGCACACATGACAAAAGACCACCTTCTTCATTCAGGTTAATGAAGAACAAAATATCTCAAAGCAGAACAACTCATAGCAGAACTATTCAACTATCTGAATTCAGCTTATTATATTCATATACAAGTATATATAGACAGTTTATCAAGCAAACAATCATTGCATTTTTTTCAAAATATGTTCAGTACACATACACCCTAACACACAACAGATAATACAAGTAACAATAACATCTTGAGTTATTTTTGTACAGACATGAAAAATGACATTTTATTTTTTAATTTTCTTCTGCAGTCTCCATGCTCAGAATTTCGACAATCCTGATTCAAGACCAAGTTCTGGAACCCGTCTCTCTCCTTTAGAACATGTAAGATTTTTTTTTATATTCGCTCTGTAACTAAATTAATATGATCTCATTGTGAAGTAAATTTTACCACCCATCATTAACCAGAAACGGAGGTTGCCTCTTTCACTGGATGATGATTGTAATGACGGGGGAACAGCTGTTCCAAAACCTCCAGCTGAGCACCTGGATAGGAGAGCCTCAGGAAAGATGCGGCCAAGACATCTTAGAGCACAATCCCTCACCCGACTACCTCCCGTGCCTCAACGTTCCAAAGGTATATGGGAGCATATGTTAACAGTAAGGATGTCAAGGGTAAAAAAGAGACATATTGTCTCTCTACTGATAAAGACCTGAACCTGGATACTCCCAGTGATGTATTTGCACTATCAAATAAATAGCATTTGGACATTTTATAGCAGAGCACAACAGAAATAATATAATAGGAATTTGAGTTTGAGTTTGACTTAAAGCAAAGGAGGTGGTGGTAAAGAGAGGCAGACCATGAGTGGACTAACATTCTGTCATAAGGGGACTGGCATTTAGATTCATTTGAGGTGCAAGGTTCTTTAATAAAGAAAATAAATAGCTCTGAGAGATGGATGAAGAAAAAACTATTGGAGAAAGAAAGAGAAGAAAGGTAAGAATCTTGCTGAATGAGAAATTTGATTGCTGGCAATGGAACAGTAGTTTTGTGTAATGCATTCACTTCTCTCTATTCATGTGTCAGTCTATTTTAAAGGCAGATTGAACCCCTTTTAGAGTAACATTGTCCCTGTCCCCATCTCCCTGCACTTTAAAGACACTCTGACAGCTGTTTAAGTGCTCCCACTCTGTGGAAAGCCAAAATGAATGGACTCGTTCATAGTCTCTGTTATAAACAAATTTACATCCACAGCTTGGAACATTGCCACCCAGGCTGTGTATGTGTGTGTGTCCATGCAGTCATTTTTTTTCCTTTTCTAATTCTGATACAGCCTATGCAAATAATGAGAGGAAATGCTGAGGGTGTACAGACAGATTTGAAAAGGTTGTCTTTACTCCACAAGAAATAGTTATACACATTTACATGCAGAAAGTCTGAAAGTTTAATCATATTTTATTTCAATACACTATTTATGAAACTTTATTGATAATTGGCTTCACATATACGTATGTCTGCTTATGACTGTGTATTTGTTTTCCCATAGTACTTCAAAATGAGGATTGTCAAGAGCCCCAAAGATCACAAAGATCAAAGCCACCTCAACAATCAAACACAGAAAATATCCAGCATTTTAATGCCAGGGGAGAAGGAACAAGGGCACCTCAAAAAACTCAGGGGGTACCTACCAAACATAGGTATGCTGTTACATCTAGTACATTCTCTTCCCCTTTCATTATTTCAAGGGTCTACCCCATACACATGTAGGTTTATTGATGAGGCATTGTTAAAGTCTCTCAGTGAATTGATCTCAGGTCCAAGAGCAGCAATAAAACATTTTTATAGATTCTATCTCTCTGCCAAGACTCCACCTTTCAAGGAATTAAATTTGTTCCAAGACACCACACTCTGCAGGAATGAAATTTGTTTATGTGTTTGTTTATGATGTGGACTGTTTAAAAAGATTAATGGGATATGCTGATAGGGTTCATTGTAAAATAATTTCTTTTAGCTGTAAGTGCATCCACAGAACCTAAGATTGCTGGGAATCACTGACCTGATCCTGGGAACCACACATCTGCAAAGTATTGTTAGGTGGAACCTTTTCCCTTAACAAAAAGACAGTTAAAAGGCATTGATTATATGTGGTACCACTAAAAGCCTCTGCAAAATAATGGAATATGTTACAATACAAAGTTGCTATTGCATCTACTTTTCTAAGATATTACAGAGAGTATTAACAAGAGTTTAGAAAGTTTCACAACAGGAGGCATATGCATATGAATATGGTCTGATTTGTACATGAAGCAAGTTGTAGACAAAATATTGCTTCAGGCAGACTTTCACATCAATCTGAGCCTCTAAGGACTCTCCAGGACCCAGACACATGCATGGATGAACNATTAGGACATGGAAGTCGCTCTGGATAAGAGCGTCTGCTAAATGCTGTAAATGTAAATGTAAATGTTCCACTTCGGTGTGTTAAATGGGTTAAATGCAGAAAATGCATTTTGATGTGTACATTATGTGTGTGTGTGTGTGTGTGTGTGTTTTTTTCTAGATCTGATTTATAAAATAGCAATATTTCTAAACAATTAAAACAAAGCTCTCTCTCACACACACACACACACACACACACACACACACACAGTCAGTATAGAATAAATATATTGCTGTCAGAACAGAACTTCACATTTCCAAAATTATTTTTTACAGGAGAAGGCAGAACATTAATAATGTACAATCAGTAAATTTAAAACGGTTCCATATTTCTTTGACATTGATCTCTCTCTCTCTCTCTCTCTCTCTCTCTCTCTCTCTCTCTCTCTCTCTCTCTCTCTCTCTGATATAGTTGATAATGGAGCAGTATTAGATTATGAGAGCAGTTTGTGGCTGGCTGGCAGGCTGCACTGATGACCACCAGTGTAGCTTCGCTCAAGAATCTCACGATGAGATCACGTCTCAGACCAAAAAAGCCCATCAACAAAGAGGCATTATCAAGTCATTACCAGGGCTAAACATAATCAATGACCCAAATAAGCCTGGCTGTCACATAAAAAACGTCTCTGCAAACCATCAATGCTATGTCACTTTGTACCTACAACAAGTTTTAGTTTCATTTTGAATATGAAAAAAAGCTGATATTTTTTAACAAGTAGCATGCACATCTGCAACATTTTAAAGGAGACCAATGAATTGTTGTTACCAGGCATAGGGCAGCCACACTAACGGATATCTCTATTTTTAAGACTCAGCATGACATTGCATGAGCTTGGACGCAAGCATGCAGACCTGTGGTTTCCTGTCTGTTGCATACACCCTTTTTACAAAGGCAAACCTGTATGCATTCACGTAATGTAAACTGTTTGTTGGAGACTGATTACAGATTGTAAATCTCTACTGTTAGGATTTAAACTGTAGGGGCAGAACTGGACTAGATCAGACCTGGAGATGCTTTAATTCAGAGACTGGTTATTGCAAGAGGGACACCTTGTGGCATGCTTGGGAACACAAAATTCATATATTTAGATAACCAGATATTTAAACTTCTGTACTAAAACTTGCAATCTCAAGGCTCTACTATGTGCATTAATGTTTTTTTTTTTTCTGAATAGAGTTTTGGATTGGGCAATGTTGCTGTAATTGTACATTTGAATACTACAGTCCTCATTTAAAAGATCTAAGAAAACATCTGTATTCCTTTCTGTTTGCAATGTGTGTGTGTTTGTGTGTGTATCAGTGAGATTTCACAGCCCAACAAAGCCGAAACTCATACAAGGGAAATAAAAGCAGGTTTGTTTGTTTTTTGTTGTTATATCTTATGTTTATTGATATTAACTACACAGCAGTTCCAGTGCATGATTTGAAGTCAGCAAAAAGTCTTCCATTACTTCGATCCAAAACAGTGTTAGTTTGTCAGATCTCTCCTGCTTGTAGACATAGCTTCCGGCATGGCACCTCTAATGCAAATCTTCAGTGACAGGTGTCTGTATGGAACACTAGCTAATCAAAGGATGTGTGGGTGCAACATATTGACCTTTTCATACTGTGCTGAACAACCTGCATTTGTATACATTTGGTGGAAAAAGTGAGAACCACAAGTGAGTGGGTGTGCAGAATTAATGTTCATGGTCCATGCACATATTTGTGTGTGTGTGTTTGTGTGTGTGCATACATTTGTGAATGCAAGCATATTTATGCTTCCTTCCCTGTTACTGGTACTGATGCAGAGGATGACTATGGCTGTGGAGACACAACAGATGAATCTCACTTCTGGAACTCAGAAGTGCTTCCTCTTCTCCAGGAGCTTGAGGCTGTTACATCAGGTGATCATAAAAAATGTTTATGTAGGTTTGCTTTATGTCCCAAAAATATTTCCTTAATGAAAAATTTGTTCAGGATGAAAGAATCTTCATAACTTCAGTGTAAATGTGTGAACAGTGAAGTGAATGTACTGCACTGAAGCTGTTTAAACTAGTCCATTTATTTTAACAAAGTCAAAGTTTCTTTAATATTGGCTTTTTAAGGTAAATGTTTGAAGCGCACCTCACAGCCACTTGTGGAAAAGCAAAATTGTCCTTTCTGTCATTTAACAGAATAATTTTAATATATACATATTAAACATATATACGAAACAGCATTAAACTTGTTATTTTTGTTAAAACTATTGGCACTGAAAATCATCCGGAGTCTCTCTCAAGATTAAGAGTAATGTAGTTTTGAGGACTGCTCAAAGTTGAACTGAAAACATTTGTTTTTGGAACATATTTTTGAGACGACAGGGAGTGTGCGACTGTAGAGAGAAAGAAAACATGACATTTGAGTCCAGAGGAATGAAAAAACACATCTGCGTTAGGTTTGGCATAGCCTTGAACTTTCAAAGGGAGTGCAGGAAAAGGAGCAAGAACCACGGAATGAAATCTAATGGCAGTAAATATTTTAGCACTTTAAAAATTGAATGGATATTCATTTGAAAAATAAATATCAAATATTTATTGTGCCCAAGTGCCTCTCAGCTCATGCATAATAGAGCATTGACAGTCGCGACGGCGTCATCAGACAGGGCAATGCTGCAGAATATGCCAGCCTTTTGGAAACAGCCGAGATCAAAATAGAGGAGCTACATTTATTTTACCCAAAATAGCTTCAGAAACCTCAGCTCTTCCCCTTTCCACTCCACCAACACTTTAAAATTGGAAAGAGTGTGCATGGTTCACCTGGTATTTTATGCTCTGTTTGCAGACTCAGGCTAAATTAGACATAAATGGCTTCTAGAACATTCTGGGTCAAGTAAAATTTAGTAGAAGTAAATGTACAAAACAATAACAAAAGATCATGTGTTCAGTTTTTTACATTCACCTGTGTTAAGAACAAGGCACCTTTTGTATCTGTCCATCCAGTTTTTCAAGTAAGTGTTTATTAAAGTAAAAGTTTGTTAGATTGAGTATTTTAGATTGAGTGTTCATCTTTATTCAAGTTCAGAACAGCTGAAATCAGGAAAAGTAACCTGAAGTAACTTGAGTGAGGATTCACAAGACATTTCAGTCTCAAAACCTTATAAATACATGCTGAACTCCACTTCCAGCAAAAATTACTTAGGATATCAGATTGAAAGTGGTTTGTTGAATCACATTCCAAAAGAACAGCTGGAAGTAGCTATGCATTTTGGTAGTCCTTTGTGATCTGATTACCTCAGATATATAGAAATATAGCATATAACTCCCTGGTATGAACAACGCAGAGGCCATCAAGTGCCATGTATTGGATGGAAAGCTTTCATTTGATACAATAGTACATGGTTCCTGAACTTAAAGCCCTTTCCAATTCATGGAGCCACTGAGTGAAAAAATCTGTATGTTAACTGTTGAAAAGTTGGAGAATGTGTTTTAAATACCCTGTATGAACTCTGACAGTGGGTGTTGACATTTGGGATGCATGTCAGTGAAATGTCAGCAGAATTTTGGCCTCATCTCAGGTGAAGATAGTGTGTGTGTGTGTGTATATGTATATATGTATTTTATTTATTTATTTATTTATTTATTTATTGAGCACTGTTTGACTAGAGAAACATTGTCTTGAAACCTCTTTTAACTGCACTGTAAACAATTTATTTATAAACAAATATAAATATTTCCGTCCCCTTTCTCTTTTTCTGTCTTTCTGTCTGTTTTTCTGTCTATCACACATTAATCTCATATAGGAGAACATGTGACAGATGACACATTTCAGCATCTGTGTGATACCTGTTCTGCCCTCTATGATATGCTGGCAGAGAATGGCATGCTTGGAAGGAGATTCAAAAAAAGGTCCTCTATTCTCCGAGTACTGTTCAAACTCATAGATTTGGGATCAGACAAGCTCAACCTGGCCCTGGCCAAACTCATTCTGGCAGTGAGTAGCGCAAAGCTCTCTTAAAATGCATGCACACACAAACACACCGTCTCAGTAAAGCTTATGAAACTTATGAACTGAAATAACTGATACATTGTGTGTGTAGTATACTGGACTTTAGTACATAATATTCTCAGAAATGTTGCAATGTTTAATGTACTTCAAATGCTGTATTATATACTTTATGAATATGAAGATATTATGAGAGATATTATATTTACTCATAGTTTAATTGCTTTTTGGACTGCTGTGTAATTTCAGCTCAATGTCAGTGGCAACAACTTGCTCAACATTTGCAAGCTTATCTTCAAAATCAGCCGGAGTTCCACTAATGACGTCCTGTTCCAGAACAACATCATTATAGGTGCAGCTCTGTTACTGTACAATGCAATGTAATGCAATCATTACATAGTTATTGTTACACAATCATTACATAGTTCACTGTGTGTGTGTGTGTGTGTGTGTGTGTGTGTGTGTGTGTGTGTGTGTGTGTGTGTGTGCGTGTGCATGTTTATCTGTACATCAGATTCTCTCCTAACACTGCTGGAGAGTGAGGATATGTGCAATAGTGGAGAAACTGTGCTGTACACTGTGGGTTCCTTGAAGCTCCTCTCTGGAAACTGCGCCCTCTCCAGGCTGCTCGTGGCTAAAGACTTCATCAGAGTAATGCTGCAGCTTGCTCAGAGGCTTGTCCAGTTAACTGCATCTAATTCTCCATCTGACACTGATCAAATATCAGCAGGATATGGCCAACATGCTATAGCAGGACACATTCTAGTGCAGGTAAATGGCAAAGTAGAGTAATTAGTTTATTACATGTTACGTGCAACATGGTACAACACACCCACAAGCCTGAAGGTAATATAATTCACTAGTCTTTCAAAAAAACTATTTAGAATAATGTACTTCTGAATTGCTTAACACATTTACTAAAAAAGTTAAATATGTTTTAAATATGTAATATTGCCATGCACCTGTTATTAGACATAGAGATAGTCTTGTAACAGTCTTGGTCTTGGAAAATGACAAAACGGACAGCTTTTATAAAGCAATATAAATGTACACAGGCTTAAAACAAAACTATAAAAAGTCATCCTTGATGACTTGCTGAAAAAGATTGTATTTTAAACATTGATTGCTTCCTATGTCTCCTTCAAAGGTCTTTGCAGACAAAAAACAATTTTTGAGTGAACTCCGCCCAAACATTTCTTCGAAACTTCTTCGAGCTAAACTGAAGAATATGCAAGCCTTTGGGAAGGGTGGGGTAGTTCAGGGTCCTAACACAGGGTGGATTGTTTTATGCGCATTTCCTTGGCTTTTGTTTTTGCTTTCGTCTAGTCTGTTTCCTTTTTTCCTTTTTCTTCCATAATATGCTTTAAAGCTCAGCTCTGACTCGCAGCTTCAGACCAAAGTACATCTTGTTCTATAGGAGCAAGGAGCACAAACTTTGAAATCAGCCTATATAAACTTCCTGAGCTTGGCATGCATGGCTTGTCAAACGTCACAGGCAATGTCTTACATTAACTTGTGGGCAGGCGTAAATGAGGGTATTTTGAGAGTGGAGTATGCCAGGCCAGACGGACATTAGCAGACCCAGACAACTCTTAATCAGTAAGCCAAGCCTTTGGTAGTGAGATTTATGATGCAAGTCTAACAACCTTCTCAACCTTCTTTCTCCTTGATTATTAGAGGGAGGTGGTTGCATATGTGTCCTTGTGGCATTAATTAGGCTTTGACTTCTTTTGTGGATTACTGTCAGTTCAGTGACACAAAATGCACTGAATTATTTTTACATGTTTCAGGCTTAGTTTAACGTAGACTGCTTTGACCTTCTTTGATGACTTTGACCTCTCATCCCTGTCTAGCTGACAGCAGCTCTGAGAAACATGGCTGACCTATCTGAGTCCCGTTCATCCTTTTTGTCCAACGATGTCTTCTCTACAATGTGCACAGTTATGGATCATCACCAGGATGACCAGGATATCTGTCTTAATGTGGCCAGGATATTTAGGTAAGAGATGAGAGTCTGAAATAATCATCAGCAAAGCTTTTTTAATGCATCGTGTCCACTGTGTAGCTCTGTTTTTGAAGGCCTGTTCAAACCTGAATGTTAAGTAGATGCATGAATGGCTCCACTTGCACACTTGAGCAGAGCTGAACTGATGACAACTTTCATACATGTGACACGTAGTTGTAGGTCTAGTCACAGAGTCTGGTGTGAATGCTTTGGTTTTGTGTATGTTCTGCATCCTTTCTCCAGTAAGCTGTCCTCTTATGCTGTGTGCTGCTATGCACTAGCTGAGACACCGTGCTGCTACAGGCTATTTTTAAACTTGTTGAGCAAACACAGCAAAAAACAGGTGAGTCTAGTCCAAACATATGTACATTAAACAAGTATGCACACATGCACGCTCACCATTGCTCTGTAAATGTGCATGAAATAAAAAGCTGAATGGAAATATGTGTGTATATGGTTGTGCATATTTGTTTAGCAGCACAGTAAGATTAGAAACTGTCGATTTAATAAGCATGTTCAGTTAAAGCATCATAAAGATGTAGTGTATAGCCCTCACACTAGAACATCCTGTCCATTTGGCACCCATATTGCAGAGAACACACTGATCTCTCTGTCTCCCTCTAAGTAAAGAAAACGTTGTTTATATAAGGTCGGCAAAGGCAATTGAATCCACCGATTGAATTTAATGGCCAATGAATATACTGTGTATATATACTGAATTATCAGGTGAATTGTAGAATGTGGTTCATTTGGACTGACAGCATTCTGTGCCATAGACAACCATTTGCACTTTACAAGGGAGTTCTTGACATCTTGTGAAATCATGTGATTTTCCACCCTTCTCAGTTACCCCATTAGCTTCCACTGTAATAAGCACCAACGTTTTCCCACAACCTGCTATACATCTCTTCTGTGTCCTTTGCAGGATCTGGTGGTACGTCTCCTGTTCACATTAGGAAATCTGGCAGCCAGGAGCAATGAGGCCAGAGAAAGATTGTCTCAGGAGGAGGGGGCAATTGACATTCTCTTAGGTCTTTTCCAGAGCTACCAGCAAGCTGTGACTCCTAAGAACCACCAGGACTCTCAGAGTACTTTGCATGAAGATGAGGATGTTCTGGTGAAAATGATTAGGGTCCTGGCCAACCTGTCCATTCACCCTTCTCTAGGAATAACACTGGCAGGCAATACATTGTGTTTGCAGCTACTGCTGGGGGTGATGGGTAAGAGAATCACAAACGTGTATATACTGATATTGAGTGTTTTTTAACAGGTATGTACATGCGCCTTTGTAAAGCTGCGTCAATGCGCTGATATCCTGTCCCATTTACTGAAATGACTGGTATGCATAGGCCAATAAGCCACATGTAGAACTACTGATAACAAGTAGCTGACAATACTGGTGTCATTTCCCACAGCCTGTTTCGAAAAAACACATCCCTGCTGTTCCTTTCATATTTCGGTGAGATGGAGCAAAATGTTTCTGTGGGTTTTAGGTTTAGACAAATAGTCAGTTTCAGTGCTGCGTGGGAGTTATTGTGCTAGCTGGAGCAAGGTGAAGAGGTAGTGATCATTTCCTGTTCATGTGCATTTTTATAAACAGTTCATGTTTTTAAATAAATGCACAAATATATCTCTAATGATTTTGCATACCCAGGCAGGAAGTGGGCAGCTGTGTGACTCCTAAAATTTTACATGATCAAAAAGGCAGTTTCATCAAATCAGGAAATTGCATCATGACATGCGGTACAATTAAGGCACATACCTGCAGTTATGCTCAATGTTAAACAGTTTATTTGGCAAAGAGGGAAAATCTTTCTCTAACCACAAGATAAACGTCAATCAGATAAAAAAAAATCCAGTCAATGCCCTTAATTAACATGAATTAATTGATAGGAGTTCTGTGAATTACATTGCTGTTTACAAGAGGTAAACATTCTGAGTAGTAAGGAACAAGAGTGAGTTAGAGAGGCAGGGGGAAACAAAGTGACACTTATCAGACATCTGGTCTTTGTCTAGTTAAAATGACTTCCTGTTTTGATGACAATAAGAAAGACCGAAAATGACACGGAAAAAGAAACCGAGAGCAACAGAAATAGCGAGAAATGTTTTGTGCTGAGCAGGACTTCTGAAAGGCACATAGTCACTTACAGAGTGACACCAAAACTGACAGTAAAAACCACAGCTCTCTGTTTGAACAGGATCCCTCAGTGCTTTCACATGCATGTCATATTATTGTTCCCTCAATATCAGATTAACTAGTGAGGACATGGATATGGAACCACAACCAACAGATGTTGCCAGATTAGCCAAGGGATATTGTTTTTTTAGCATGTGATTTCAGCTATTTTAATTTTGAAGTATGAGAATCAATATCATTGCATCTATCCTATGGTTCTTGTTGAATGATATTTGCATTCTGGCCTAACTCCTCTCTAACCTTTGCTCCTGGGTGCCTCAGAGGTCAGATCAGTGGAAGAGAGTACAGAGTTGGTAGTAAATGCCTCAGCCACTATCAACAATCTGTCATTCTACCAGGAAGAAAGCTCACTTGTCCGTGTTCAGCACACACACATCTCTGAGTGTAAGGGAAAAAAAACATGTTGATTATGTGAAAATAAGGCTTATCATTGTGTTGGTATTCCTCTTAATAATTTCTTTTTATGTATGTGTGTGTGTGTGTGTGTATATATACAGTATTGTTGAGGTTGCTGTTAAGCTCTAATATGGATGCTGTGTTAGAGGCCACCCGTGTGTTTGGTAACCTCTCTCAGATCAAAGACGTAAGGCATTTCATCATCAAGAACAAAGGTGAATTTCACACAGACCTTTCTCCGTTTCCCAGCCAATGAGTCTGATGAATGAATGAATGTGTGTGTTCTTGAGTTGAGTTTGTGGGGTGTTTTTTGTCAGTTTTCCCAAGACCAAAACCATTTTTGTTTACTGAGTTTAAGGTTATGTTTTAGTTAATGGTTAGGCTTATATAATTATCATTGCATCTATACAAAAGACCAAAGACTTCCAAAGACTTTATGTTTATGAAGCCCTATGGAAGTGGAAGTATAGAAGTATAGAATAACTAATTTTCTCATATAAACGTTTGAGTGCAATTTACCATTTCCAAACTTCTTGTTGCTATTATCTTCTATTTCTTAAGTGCTTAAAGTGTGCAGAGATATTCTCCCTTAAGGATGTGCACTTATTTGCACTTAGAAAATCAACAAAATGTTATTTGACCAATGGAACACAATGTATGTCATGACATTCCTAAAAAGAGATGTATTTTTGTCTCAGTGCACCAGTTTGTGGTGACCCTGCTGGACTCAAAGAACCCTGATGTATGTTTCTCAGCATGCGGAGTCCTCATGAACCTCTCTGTGGATCCAGAAAACAGAACCATACTGAGAAAAGAAGGAGCCATACAAAAGTAACACAGTCAGATCAGTAACAGGATTTGATATGAGCAATTATCGTGTCCAGTTTTTCATTTTCTCCAATTCTTTCTCCTTCCCTTTCTGTTTTTCTGTCTGCAGGTTGATTGACTGTCTGCGGGATTTCGGGCCTCTAGATTGGCAGTTAGCTGGTCTAGTGTGTCAAACTCTCTGGAACTGCATCGAGGAAGGAGAGACACAGAACATCCAGGAGCTTATGGAGATACTCTCTCACTATTCAGGTACACACGCACACACACTCTTCCATACACATGCTGAAGAACAGAATGGTGCACTGTTGGATCTGCTGTTTTTGTATTTCTGGCCAAACTGTGAACAGATTGGACAGCTATAGGGGATATTATTTCTGCACCAAAACTAATATGATGAGACTGAATTAATGCTTCAAAGAGTCTACTAAATCCAACATTTCTCCAAACTATTTAAGCAGCATTTGGTGTTCCTAACATTAGATAAATTTTTACATTATATATATGTATGTATAATATATACACACTGTATATTCACTTTTGTAGGATGTGCTGAACATCACATAAAAATAGGATTGTGATGGGATCTGTTGAATAAATGGAATGTGGGTCATTCTTTGTTTTCTCCTATTTACAGATCAGAAATTGTTGCAGTGGCCCTCTAGTGACGATGTTAAAGAGTACCAGGAGTCAAGCTGGGAGTTGGACTTCTTGCCTGTTGCACAGAAACTGAGAAAACGTCTAAAAAGCCACATGATTGTAGGAGAACCAATCAGAGGGTCCTCCTAATCACTATATCAGAAGTGTGGTGTGTATGACCGAACAAAAGACTTTTCCAACATATTTACTGGCTGCACTTTAATGTTTACAATGTTTTGAGTCTGCCAACAAAAATGACATGCTACATTAACCATCACTGCACAGAAACACTAAAAATAATTCCAGGAAGCATTTAATATTCTGTGTACTGAATAAAAACTGTGAGAACTATACTAAAATATGTAGAATAGCAAGACCCCAGTGAAATGTTCATTATGTTTAATTGCCTATATTTGGGTTTTGTAACGCTAATACAATAACCATATGACTTTATAGTCCTTCTTTCCACTAAATATACAGAGCATATGTAGAACATCACAGTGATGTAAAAGACATCCAGGACTACTGCAATGATCTCCAAAGATTTATTAAAGAGATACAATGCCAAGAAGCTCAGAAGGAAAACAGCACAGTTATAATCTCATGAAACGGTTACATCAAAGTAGTACAAAATGCCACGGTCTTCTTCCCGCCCACAGTCTTTTAACGCAAGCATTTAACACATAACACATTTGCAATTATCTGTCACGGCACTGAACCACTACTCTGCAACTGCTTTTTAGGACTGAAAAGGATCTAATTCACAGGATTAAGACTTAATTGAAATGGCTAATGTCTTTCATTTTCTCAGTTGATAAACACAGAAATGACTTGTGAAATGAGAAGAATGGGAATATTTTTTTCAGGACTATCGTGCATCAGCACAGAGGGATTGAAAGTCCAATTCAACAAGGCAATAAACATGATCCTCTTCACAGGAGGACAGATTAGTTCTTGCATGTGTTAAATTTTACAGCATATGTAGCCCATACTCTGTTTTGGTGATTTGGTGTAAACTATACTGTGACTTTTTTGGGACTCATGAGTATGTTTATCACATTTTGTGATATGGCAGAAACAAATGGGTAAATATACATTTTAATTTTTTTATTTTTCTATTACAGGTTAAGGGCTGTAAGTAAATTATAAGATTGTTCAAAAAATTGTCACAACTTGCACTGAATGTTTTGTCTCTGATGTCCCCATATTAATACTGAATGCGATTGTATTTGATGTAACCAAAATTTGTCAGAGGAAAGAAAAAATACTTGCTGAAATACAAATGATACACATTAATTAAATGTCATGTTTTTATTTTTTTTTTTATTTTAAGGTTTTGTTTGTTGAATTTTATAAAAATGTCAATAACTGACATCAGTCTCTCAAGATTGATAAAAAAAAAAAACATTGCTTCTTAACATCCATCTCCAAAAGGAAAAGTACCATCCCTCTTTCCCTCTCATCTCCATTTAGCCACTCTACACCCGACTGTTCCAGCCATCATCAGAATGCAGTACTTGATTGGTTTTAGTAAACAAAAATAGAAGACAGCAGAGATATATCCTGCTTAAAACACACCAACACACGCAACATAACAAAAAATGCTTAGTTATACTGGTTAAAGTTCTGAAAAACGAGAACAAGCACTGTCTGTCTCACATCTGCACAGTCGTTTAGGGGAGCTTGGCTTCAGCGTCAGTGCAGGATGAAGCCTGCTCTAGGCAAAACCCACAAAGAAGAAAGTCCTGCTCACCAAGAGCACTTAAGATACCTAAAAAGATACATAACAGGAGGTATTTTATTATACTGACTCCAAAAAAAAAAAAAAATACAACAATAGCTTTCAGGAGTTAAGATGACCATGCTGTAAGGGAAGACAGGTGAGGGGTTGGGGGTAAGGTCCAGAGCAACAGGAAGCACATCACAAAGGAAGACTATTTTCTTTTTTCCTTGAAATCGCTATTTGTCACTCAGACAACACAAAGTGAATTTTGGGAAACGGTCATTAAACCCAAAATGGCTACATATTAGCTGACGCATATCTTGATAGAAAAGTGCCTTGATATTTTTTATGCCTGAAATACCAAGAAAAAAGGCTAAGATAAATTTTGTTTAATATTTATATTTCGAAACACACACTGGTAAGCGGAGACAGATTGGTGACTTACAGTAAACCGAAACAAGGGCTCAGACAGCTATTTTTTTTTTTTTTTTATCTCTCTCCCTGTGTGCACACACTCTCACACATACATGCTTCACTTCTCATTCGATTTCTCTCCATCACAAACGTCCTCGGGTTAGCTTATTGAATGGGTAATGGTTTAGGTGTTTGGAGGCCTGTGCCTCTCAGCTGACAAAAGCAGCATTAACAGACAGCACTTCTGCTCATCTCCAGTGCTGTTCACGACTAGGCACACGTTCATGCAGCTTCAGTAATGCTCTTCTCTCCAGTCACCTGCACTACAAATGATATGAAAACAAAAAAAATAGTATATAGGCATATTTGTGCAGTCTGCCTGCAACGATACTGGAGCTGTGATTTTTTTTTTCCTTCTCATCTCACAAAAAAGAAGATATGATTGAGCAGCATCCTAATGCAGATGCATTTAAAACACTATGAGGAGGGCTGGCCTCCATACACTTGCAGTCTGAGGCTGTCCCAAAGCTGGGGAGGGGTAACATACACACTTCTCCCCATGGTGGGCTTTGGCACTGCAGGCCGAGCAACCACACATTTCAGTCAGCAAGTATGTTCAGATGTTGTCTCATTTTTTTTTTTTCTTCCTCATTTCCAGCATCCACCACAAAGATGATCCTCCATGTTTGGCCTCTTCACCATTCTTTTAGTTTTTGTTTTTCCTCTTTTTTTTGTTGTTTTTACTTTTATTGAATTGTCCCACGAAAGCAACAACAACGACAGTGAAAATACAAGGACAAACTATAATAGCACTTCATGTCATGTAGCGGGTGATAGCTCTCAGAGCATAAAGCAGTTCTGCCTGCATGCGCGCTTCCATAAGAAGCAAATTAACATGGACCTGTGGAAAGGAAACAGAAAAAAAAAAGACATTAATAACAGAGCTTCCCATTCAAACTGAAACACTTTTTTTGTCCACTAGAGTATTATACTGACCTTCTCAGAGTGCTGAAACTGCCTCCAGAAACTCTCATACATCCTCTTGGTGGTCTTCTCTGGACTACACACCATTGTCTTAATGTAGACTTTAAAACTGCGGTCCAACAACTCATTGATCTCCCCATAATCATAATCATCATATCTGCCAAGTCAGTGGAACAAAAAGAGAGAGAGAGAGAGAGAGAGATCAGCATCTACCTTAATGTGATCTATGAGATTCTAATCAAAATAAAATGAAGCAGTGAAGAACTGATTAAAGAACTGACCTGATGCCAAACATGCAATGAATGTAGTTCCAGATGGCACGGCGGAGCATAGATGTGTCAACGCCCTGGTGTGTGGCCATGGTGTTGTAGGTCAGATTGTATGCAATCTGGAACTTCTCATCGAGCAGCTGGCCGACATCCGGATATAGCCGATTCACCAGGGAAAAGCCATGGTCCTCCCAACTGTAGTCCTGGAAACCACATACAACATCTCGATCAGTCCACCTTTCCGTCTCATTAAACTAATGAAACCTGATTGAAAGAAGCCTTTGCTGACCTTCATTTCGTCTTTTCTCACTCACCTGGACTCTAAAGGTAGGGACATGTTCTCCCCTTCTTGAGAAGTCTTGGTAGCCGTAGCTGGGGTCCTCAAAGTGTCGTGACACATCCCTGGATGGCACGCACTCCTCATCCTCTGTGGGTAACACAAACAGTCATTTCCAGCAGTGTGGGTTGTTCATTAATTTACACAACCAAAGTCTAAGTATCATGCTTTTACATGCACTTTTGTGTGTGGTGAAGTTAGTCCTTACCGGCTGTTGCCACCAACATGCTCTCAGTCTTCTCCCGTTCAAAGCGGGTGGCCATTTCTTCTTGGCTTGCCTCTTCTTCATCACGACACTCCTGCAGTTGTTTCATCCTCTCCATTAGGACTTCAACCTCTCCTGACACTTCTGTGGCCTGGGAATGCACAAATCCACCAGAGTCTCAGCAATTTGTTACACAAATATAGGCTAAAAGGAAAAATCTAGATCTTATGCTGCTCTAAAAAGACCTGAATTGTGTGTTTGTCTCTGTGTGATTGTTCGCCCTCACCTGGTGGTTTGCCAGCACCTCCTCCAGAGTGCCATTGCCGTTGGCAATGTCACACACACAGTAGCTGCTAAGTGAGGGGGGTCTAAAAGTGTGTCCTCCATCGGTGTGGATGTCCGGGGTGATCCCACAGCCGAAAGTGAACGAGGCCAGAGAGTGGTAGTGTGTCAGTAGCACTACAGCATGGATCAGCTCTGCCAAAGACCAGCTATGCTCCTCTGCCTTCAGTAGATTCTGTCAAATTAACACAACATTAAAACACACTGAAATTCATAGCACAGGTGAAAGCCAACAGGTTTTGCTTAATAAAATAGTAACTACTAACAATGTTGAAAACCAAATGGCAAATTAGTAGGGAGTTCCCTATATATTAATTTTTTATCACTACTTTGCACTAACTCTAGAGCTAATGTGAACATATAATAAACTTTTATTGCAGGTGAAAAAAGTTAACCAACTGATCTACTTCAATTGGTTAACAACTGACCTATAAGTAATAAAACAGCTCCAGTTATAATGATTGTCAAGGCTTTTATAAAATGGCCCAGTGGCCATTTAAAAATCTCTGCGAGGTGATTGCTGTTGCATAACAGCTGTGGGCAGAGGAGAACTTGTGCCTTTTGCGGCATGTGATGTCATACCTCAATGTGCGTTTTGGTGAGAAGCCACGGCCTGTGCGCCAAAATCTTGTTAAGTTCCCCAAGTGCCTGCAGCTTCTGTGGGGCTCCTTCAAGACCGTTCAGCCACTTCGGGTCCCCCCCAACTTGCAGGAAATCATTCACATGCAGGTTCACCAAGTATGAACACTGGTGCCTGGCTGCAGCCTAAAAGAGAACAAGAAGGACACATTTAGACATCTTTCAGTTCCCCCTAATGCATAATGCTTCACAGACAACTACTTATCCAGAATTCCATTTGCCTCACCATTATGCCAATGTAATGCCTGTAGTGAAGGGACAAAGGGCCGTCCATCTGAAGCAGGTAATGCTGTGTTCTCAGGAAACTCTCGAGATACTGAGGATGGAAGCCCATCACAAGGGAGATGTTATCAAGGTGACCGAGGGAAAAGGCCTCCTGAAATATGGATTGCGTTCTGGCATCCACTTTGCTGACTTGAAGGATCTGAGAAAAGTTTGAAGAAAAAAAAAAGAGAGAGAGACAAGATGGACTGAGTTTGTGTGCTTACTGGTATAATGTTACAGAAAAATCTGCAGGGGTGTTTTATTTATTACCCCCATCCAGTGTGTGTTTAAGCTAACCTCTTTCTCTGGGATGAATCGACTTGGTCCGTTTCCCAGTGGTCTGGGGATTCGTACGCCAATATCCTGCAAGAGAAACAAATCCTATTAAGTAAAATGAAATCAAAGCCCCAAATGACCAACCGATGCGTGAATGCATCTGAAAACTGCCTTGAAAGCTGGAAACTGCTGGTAGAAAATCTCGCCAAGTGTTTCTGGCGGCTTGCCCAGAGCCCAAAACCTGCATATCCTTCCTCACACCAAATGGGTCCCCACCCCCAAAAAGGCTAAAATCTAGATTTGGCCTAAAATGAAGAAAATATCCTAATGGCCTGATGCAACACTGGGACCTGGAGGAGCTGCCATTACAAGAAATCAACTTCAAACAGCACAAAAAGAGCACGACCCGAAATACACCTTGAGCTTTTTCCACCCTGTGATGGTATGACAGTCAAAGGTGCAAAAACACACATCGAAAAAGCTTCCACTAAACTACACTGTCAAGGAGTTAAAGTTAATGGTTCGGTTAATGAAGCCCGGATCATCTGCTCGGTTCTCCGAAGCTGTTCATCCAGGCTGGGCATATTATTCCGAGCGCTGTGCTGAATGAATGGGCTGCAAAAGGCTGATCACTAAATCCATCAGAAATACATGACCAGTCTTGTAACCTGTCGAAAGCCTAAGCTGCGGCTGAAGAGCGGAAAACATGCGAGCCGCGATCGCGTAAACAAGCCGACACAAAGAAAATCTGCAGAGCCGCTGCAAAGCCAGCAGCGTCCGCGGAGCTTGAACTTGACTGACAACCGCAATTCATGGAGAAATAGACCATCAGAAATCGTGACAGGCGTCAAACAACATCGTTTGTTAAAACCCTCCTTACCTTTTTACTAAGCCGCTCGCAGTTTGTGCAAATTTTAAAGAGGTCTGTCACTGTGAGAGACGTGTTTTTCACTGTGTCGTTATCTGGCGACGCGTGCCTCATCTTGGGCTCGTGTTATTGCTTTGGTTCTCTAATTGTCCGGGGGGAAAAATAAAAATTACTGAAAAGTTGACCATCGGACTTTGTCTTAGCTCCGTCTTTTTGTTCCTTCAGGCATCGGATCTCTTCGCCCTGCCAGCTGTTGGAGCTCCGGAGCGGAATGGCCACCGATCGGCGGCCCTCTAGTGGTAAAATAAAGACGCTCACGCTCGACTGACGCCTCGTCGGACCAATCCCCTTTCGAAAACAACAAGCGCTCGTCCAATCATGGGCGCCGCGGGGCGGGACTCAAGGAGGGGCCTAAGACAACTAATGGATAGAAACGTGAGCGGAGGAGCGACTCTGATACCATGCACATCTAACATCCTCAGTCTTTTGTTCACACATTTTCAACTTGGGTTCTGCTTTATGTGTTATCTATTCCTGCACTTTTACAGCCTCTCCAGCAAACCAACATGGTCCAATCCAGCCCCCCCAATCCCTGATTGGGCCCTCCATATGTTATCTGAGGTGATTTGGTAAAACCTTGCTTCATCTTCCCACAACATGATCAAGCAATCATTGAAAGAGTCATTTGCTGAGTCTACAGGGGGTTGTCGCAGAAGGCAGGTGACTTAAGTCGAGGAAGGGGGGTGCAAACAAAGCCGTACAAGGCCGAGTACCCCAACAGGTTACCTGCAGCAATGACTGAAAAACAAGCTGAGATCAATGCTTGCTTCCCGCTTTATGGCACTTTCAGGCAGTAGGCCACCCTCAGATAAGGTGATTGATTCTTCTGGACCACTGATTGATTCTTTTGTGGAAAGAATTCACAAAGAATTCAGTGGGGGCTGCTTTCCTTGAATGCATGCAATTAACCATTGTTCTTCCTTAAAACAATCTTCCTTAAAAACAAATCACCTTTCTTCTCTTGTTTTCCTCAGCAATCCTGTTGGGGCAGATGTTTTCCCCCTTGAAAGTCTATAGTCTATACAGAAAGGCAATGATTAGTCAATATTTTTGGGATCATTCTAAATTGGCTCTCCATTATGTTTATCGTCACCTGAAAAGGCAAAAAAAAAAAAAAGTCCCATAATGACATCACCTATCAGAATGCCATCAACGTAACATCATCTTTTAGGACTGCCGAGATAAGACAAGTTTTTCAACCATTTCAACCTCTGTAAGTCCATTCTCACCTACTTTTACCTACCTACACCTACTTCCCACTTACTCAGTTTTCAACAACAGCCTACTACAAAAGTAGGGCAATGAGCCCAGAGCATTAAAAATGCGAACAACTAAAAGGTATGAGTGGTGTGAGGTCGATAAGATGGAAACATACACTGTCCATACGCATCAGTCCGGCACATCACTGCCGATGGAGAGTAGCTATTCAGCATGTTCATTGTGTCTATGGGCTCCCCCCACTTCACTCAGAGGGTAAAGGGGGGTGTAAACAGACTGGAGCCAGAGTCAGCACTCTCTGAGGGGTGGTGGGTGAGCCCCACTGAGCCCTATGGCTCAGCAAACCCGCAGAAGAGACCGGTCAGCGTTTGCCTAACCCCTTCCCCCCGCCCTCCCACCTATCCCTTTCTCTCTATTAAAAAAGGGCTTGTCCAAAACCACTGTCTGTGAACAAACTCTGGGCTTTACTGTACCCAGGCTTTACCACAAAATTAAGCATCCACTTTGTTAGACCCATGTGCTGCAATAAGGCTCAAATGAGGATGGCCTAAAGCTTTGGAGCTCGAGGATAGCTTTCACTTCAAAATGCAAATGAAATAGCACTGAATGAAAAATAGTCTACAGAAACAGGCATATAAAAGGTCAGTGTTTTGAGTGATTGCATCAGTTCCAAAGTGTGAAGAGATTACCAGCACACATATCAAATGATTAAGTACATCAAAGCAAGGCTTCACATGAGTTTGAAAGAAAATGCCATTGTAAGATATAAGGCTTATAGCCACTTTTCAAAAGTTGAATAATCAAAGCCTCAAGCCACAAGAACTACTATTAAAATACTTCAATATAATATTGGTTTTACATACACACCCTGTAATTTATCTTAATAAAGATGATAAGGATGTTAAATAGTGCTGATTATGAAATGCCTTGTAACTTTTTTTTAAGTGCCTAGGCTGCAGGTGGGCTCCAACAAAGCAAGTCAACAATTGCAGAACAAAACGAGATGTGTCTCTGCAGTGGTTTAAGAGGTCTCTGGGCAGGAGCGTATCTCTGTTTGCAAAGGTGGATCTCAGTGTGAATGTGGCTCTCAACTCTTGTTTTCTTTCTCATGCTGAACGAGCAGCCACGCTAAAACCACAGGCTGTCGGATGTTCAACAAGTGGCAGAAAAAAAGTTGTCTGACGCAGCCCTCCTCTCAACCAGTTCCAACCTGACCTATCGCAAAGCTGGGGGAAGACAGAGAGAGAGGGAAAAAAAACAGAAAAGCCACAATGACATAAGCCTAGCAACAGGAGTCAACCAATCACAGGCCAGAATAACAGTTTCAGGGACCAATCTTCTTTCATGTCTCGCTCCCCCACTCTAGTTCCTGAAACGGGAGGAAAAAAAAAAGTTGAACTTCAATATGAAGTTGTATGCACAGGCCTAGCCACAGTCTCTCTAAAGAACTGATTGTTTTTTATGAGCAAACGAGCCTGCTGCTTACTTAAGGGCTTTTGTGGGCCGCAGGAGCGTTTAGAGGTGGACCTAAAGCAGTGAACTTTAGACTGTATGGTGTGATAATCCCCAGAATAAAAATGAGGAAGTAAAAAGTCCTTCCAGTCGACCTCTTCAACTGCTAAACTTACTGTTTTGCTTTATTGCATACGGCTTGCTTCACCAGGCCTCAGACCTGACATTCTTTCTAGAGACAAGGGTTTCGAACAGTGGTTGGGGGTAATTCAATACTTTGCATTCATACATGTTCCCATTGCAGTTGCAATCTCTTTGGTTCTCTCATTTTCTTTCTTCCTCTCTCTCATAGTGTTCAAAGTGAATGAACTTGCCAATTTGATGGCCCTCCACCCCTCTTCCATTGTTTCTGTCCCTTTCTCTCACACACACACTCTCTTTGTTTGTTGAAGCTACAGAATTAGGCTAATGGCTTTGAAATGTCATGTACATGAATGAATACAGTTTCACTGACTGCTCAGACATTGGACAAGTTGCTGGGATCCACTATTGTTCATCAAACAGATCAATAAGAAGTCAAATAAAAAGGGGCCAAAAATGAGGCAATTCTTAAACTAAATAGAAAACACTTTGAATACACATTTATTCAACCTTGTCTTATGTGAAATACCACTCCGGAGAACACTTCACAACATAGAAGCTTTGAACAGAGATGTCTAGCTCATTTAAAAGCTACTTCACCAAAAGCATTTAGATTAAAGGGTTATAAACTTTCCCTTAATTGTTTTATGATCATTTTGGCCTAAGGGTTTTGCATAAAACATATTTTTAAAGTTAATTAATGATGAAGAGGTTTAAGTCATTTTGGATCGGTAATAAAATAGCTACATTTGCATTGTAGACATTGCAAACAATGGTTCCAGTCATGTGAAGAAATGCAAGTCATCCACGTCGCATCATTTCACATTAAAACATCTTGAAAGACCTCTGTAATGAAATTGTCAAAATTTCTGATGATTATATTTAGTTGATAAATCCTATCTGTCACTTCTAATAGTTTCAATTTGCTACTTCATATCTCTGTATCATATTTATTTGATGGTCTTTGACACGACAGCCTTGCTCCCAATCAGCCTTTGTCTGTAACAGCTGATCCACCTTTTCCTCTCCTCCAGTCTCACATCCTTTGTCCACTACTCTCTCTAGTACCGTTTTTGCTTGTCCACTGTTCTTCCTTTCCATCCTCTCTCTCCTCCCTCCTCATTTTCCTCTCCAACCCCCCTCCACCTGCTCTCGCCACTGTTATTTGGCTGTGGGTCCTGAATTCTGACAACCGGGTCTGATTGGAGCAGCCCAGCCTTGCATCTGTCTTCCTGAAAGGTGCGGTCCACTAGAAACACACACACACACACACACACACACACACACACACACACACACACCCCTAAAGGAAACGGCACTCCCAAGGCCTCACAAGACTATAGCGCCCACTTGCTCAAAAAAGTTAACAAAGAGGTTGAAACTAATACACATCCACTTCCTAACTGTGCTTATGATTTTCAACTTTAATTAAATTATTCTCATTAGGCAAAAATATAAATAATTTACTTAAAACATCAAGGGAAAACAGAACAGCTTACAAAGAATAGAACAGAATAGAATAATCATTAATAATCAATAACTGCTGTTTTCCCAAATGACCAAATGTGTACTGTATATGCGCCTGGTTTTCATATGTTGACAAAGTACTATTGCTGATTTTTCCTCATTTTTGGAATTTTTCAAAATAATAAATGGCGTTTATCTGCATTCTGTCTGTGGGCCAAGTAAGTTGCATTAAGTGAAAATGTTAAATGGATCATTATCTGAAGTTATGAAAGCTAGAGCTGCCAAGGAACTGGTAGTGCAACTATTTTTAATGCACTCACTGTATGCTGTTTATTGATGTGTGATAAAAAGCAAGTGAACTGTGCGTAAATAATCAAAGCCTTTTGAAACCATAAGTCTTCTTGAGATAACTGTTACAGCTCTTTAAAAGGTGTAATGTGTAATCTATTGATGAGCTTGATTTCCTAATATGTTATTTAAATGGATATAATTTATACTTTTACTAAAGCAGAGTTCTATAAAGGGACATATGTGAGTAATTTTGTTTCTTAAGTGGAGAATTGTGAATCGACCACTGCATTTCCATCGATGCAGAAAAACGATAGTAGCCACACACAGTTGCTGAATGCCAGTTGATTAGGCGGAGTCCTACAGAAAGCTCTGCATGTGAGGAAGCCAAAGTTCCTCTGGATGTTATTTTAAAAGGGAGAACTCACAGCTGTTGCAATACATGGGCTGCAATGTGCGGCCACCACAAACACACACACAAGCACGCACGCACACACAATAAAGAATCTATTATTTGAAGAAAAAACTAACTCCTTTCTCATATCTTCAGCATTTACAATTAACAAAAAGTAAATGCAAACACACTAATCACTGTGCTGAAGTAATCATACAACACTGGACCCAACTACCTGGTACCATTCAAAGTTCAACCCTCCATCTGGTAAAAAGTGTAACTGTGATGTGAACATTGCACTGCAATCAGGAGAAATGAGGTGATGTCACTGGAACAATGTCAAGGTTTGCTCACAAATGATAGGAGACATAATACTGTATGTAAATGTAGTTGTACCATGTTAGGTTAATAAATGTACTGTTCTTTAGACATCAGTAACTATGAAACTACTTTTAATTAAAGCTACATGATACAATAAGCTTAACATGACACACTAAGTAGACTGGCTTACTTCTTTACAGTGCCTTAGATATGGTAACCCTCACAATAAGCGGACCTGCTGAGCTTTGCAAGTTAGTACTTTTGCACCAGTTCAACAGACTGAACAACACTAATTACTCTTCTAATACAGTCTCCTGTGATAAGAAACTGGTAGGGCAACTGTCTCTCTTACTCGCTCACCCTCTGTCAATCAGCAACAAGGCCTTAATTATGTCTCTTGGCAGACCAAATGGAGTTTGGTGCCAGTATATGACAGGTAATATCTTAAGACCATTATAAATCCATGTAGACCCTTGACCAAAGTTATCTGATGATCAGACAGAACAGGTTTAAGGACACAGGCTTGCTCATGTCAGTGAACTGCTTTAGAGGCTGGGGAAAAAAAATTATTCTTTTAAAATCAACCAGTCTTACAAATCTCAGTGGATGTTTAACAGGAGCTGACAGGTAACAGGAAACAAACATGTCTTTCATGATTAAATGAAAATAAAGCCATCATATATGACAAGAAGCTTACTTATTCTTGTCAGGGGTAATGTCCCAAGGGGCCCTACTTAACACTTTAAATCACAGGTACCTTTGTGGATCCACTAGGGCTGGCCTAAATTGCATTTTATTAAAACTGCAATTTCAAACAAGTTCATACTCAGTACTACTCTTAACCAAATACGAGCAGTACTGTGCAAAAGTTTTAGGCAGGTGTAGAAAAAATGCTGTAAACAAAGAATGCGGTAAACAAAGAATGCTTTCAAAAATATAGTTTATTTTTATCAATTTGCAAAATGCAAAGTGAGCAAACAAAAGAAAAATCTAAATCAAATTAATATTTCTACCTTTTGCCTTCAAACCAGAAGGATGTGAAGAAGCCTACATCCACAGAATATCTGTGGTTAGTTCTCCAAGATGTTTGGAACAACCTACCAGAGTTCCTTCAAAAACTGTGTGCAAGTGTAACTAGAAGAATTGATGCTGTTTTGAAGGCAAAGGGTGGTCACACCAAATATTGATTTGATTTAGATTTCTCTTTTGTTCACTCACTGCATTTTGTTGATTGATGAAAATAAATGATTAACACTTCCATTTTTGAAAGCATTCTTTGTTTACAGCATTTTTTCCACACCTGCCTAAAACTTTTGCACAGTACTATATATTAAATAATTTATCGTAAAATATGTAGGATAAAGATTTCATTTTTGCAACAAGCATATTCATAGGTGTAAAGGCCTGCTTTTTGTTTCCCCAAACAATAGTCCAAATGGTGCCAAGATGCATTATGTCAAATAAGGAGACTGATGAGTCTGTTTGAATGTATATCCCTAGACAGCAGTGATGATACAGAAGTAGATACAGTAGAAAGTAAATCTTTTAGAATTTTTTTATTTATTTATTTTTTTTTTTTAGCAAAATGCCTTCAGAATCAGTTTATCTAATTTACTGAAAAAATAATCAGGTTGATGTTCCACCACTGCTAACTTATTGGTCCATGTTCAGTTCCATCACAATTGAAATAACTTATTTTACAGCACATTAGTATCACATGAGCAAAATACCTTTGTTTGTCTCCAACTCCTTGCACTATAGATGCCAACTGATTAATTTAGGATGTAGGCCAGCCCTAGGACCCACACTTTATCAACTCCTATTAGTTATCAGTAGTCCCTGAATTATCAGTCTTAAATTTAATAAATGAAGAATGAGCTGAAGGTTTAAGAGGATTATACACAGAGATAAAGATTCAGTAAGTAATTATAGCCAGCTAACTCACAGCAACATAACTGGTGAGGCAAACCTCAAACACCCATCTTACCTTACATTTAGAGATTGTCTTCACTAAAGAGTTTTTTCTTAGAGAATTTGTGTTTGTATTTTTAAGCAAGAAAAAGACAACCCAAGAGAAAGCACAAAAGAGAGGTTCATCATTGCTTTTTCTTTAACAGAAGTTGCAGGCATGCTGAAAGGTTGTATTTTGAGAGCACAAAACTATAGTTCAGCAAACTATCACCACAAACTCCCATAAATAAGCCCTTACGCAAAAGGCAGTCAAGCAAGACTGGCACTGGGCCTACCCTGATGGAAGCATAAAAAAGGGGAATAATAAGCATCTGAGCTACTATGACAAGAGTCAGATTTTGATGGCTAGAGTGCTGGGTCTCCAAAACTGCAGGATAGTCCTGGTATGGAGTGGTCCAAGGAATGACAACCTGTGAAACAGTGACAGGGGCATGGGTGTCGCTGGTATGCCCCAGGAACTAGGCAAGCTGGTTAGATGGTGAGATCTCACAGAAGAGAATCTACAGCACAAAGCTGCAAAACTTCAGGGGCACCTAAGCAACAGAGCTGTACCCTAAAGTACAAATGAAGAAAGTAGACTTGTATAATGAATAATGTACTACTTTACACACGCACGCACGCACACACAAACACACACACACACACACTATACATTTTTTTTCTTTAAACAATTTGTGTTTGAATGCTGAAGCAAGTAAAATGTGCATGTGTGTGTAAAGTAATACATTTTTTTTTTTTGCTGTCTTTCTCTGCCCTTTCCTCTTACATTCTCCATAATTCTCATTCTGCCTCTCTCTCTCTTTTTTCTCATGGTTCATGCTTCTTTCTTTCTCATTCCTCTCTCTCTCTCCCTCCCGCTCTCTCAGAGCTCTGTTATTAATTAACTGCTAAACAAACAGGGTTACAGTGATGAGTATATTTTTAAGGCTTCTAGTCTGGGCCCTAGGGCTTCCCAATAGCTCCGTAGACCATAGAAAAGATTTCATGAAACAGTTTTGCTGAGACTTGCAAGTACTGTAAATTTTTATGTCCCTTTTGCAATCTTTAGAGATGCTTTTGGCCTCTCTCTCTCTCTCACAGACAGACAGACAGACAGACACAAAGAGCCATGAACACAAAGAAACATCAGGTTTTCCTCCTGTGAACCAGTCTCTAAGTCAGAACACAATCTCTGAAAACACGAACGCTATGGTCCAGGAATGCCTAGCCTTGCCTATAATAATGGCATGCATAAATAAATGAATGCCATATGATATATCTACATATGTGTGTTCTACCATACAAGTCCCTGCTGTAGGGTAATAATAAATGAAATACTATGGTTTGTATTATGGCCTATATACACTTTGGCTGGATGGACAGCTGTTGGACACAGGATATGCAGTGTGTAGACAATGATCGCTCATAAGATTAAAACCACTGACATGTGAAATGAATAACATTGTCTCATTACAGACCCATCTGGTCTGATCACACAGGAGCAGCACAAACTTCATCAAAAGATACAATGCAGCTTAGCTGGCTGTTTATGGTGTGGTGTAGCTGCAGACCAGTCAGAGGGCCCATACTGACCCCTGTCCATTGGTGAACACACCTATAATGTGCACATGAAGTGAACTGTGAATTCAGTGAAACAAGATACGCTGGCCTGATGAATCATGTTTTCTTTTAAAACATGTGAATGGCTGGGCGTTTATGCAAAGCTTACATATAATAAACATGTCACCAGAATGCATTGTAGGAAAAAAGGAAAAGTGGCAGTGAGATGCCATGTTCTGCTGAGAAAACCTTCCTGGCATTCATATGAACAGTACTCTGCTATCAATGCTGGCCATGTTTGTGTAGTTTTATGTTGCCGTCTGTGTTTCACCATGGTCCTGAAGAAATGTTATTTTGTGTCGCTCTGTATACTGCTGAAATGCCTCCTACTTACCCTGATTTCAACCTGATCAAATACCTGTTGTATGTGCTCAACAAACTAGTGCAATGCATGGAAGCTACCCTCACAACTTATAGTCCTGTGGCCATATTCAAAAAGCAGTTGGTTGCAACAACATTGAGGAGGCAGAATGACAGTGTCCATCTGTCTCCAGTTACTAGGTACCTCACCAACTGATCAGGCATGCATGTGGTCTCACAGCAATTTGTGCTCTCTTCCCTGGCCAATGAAGCAACAGGGCAGAGGTTCAGAGAGATGTGGCTTTATTTGGATTGATAGAAAGTGATGGAGTGATTTTTTATTTGATTGGAGATTTATATGGCATAATAAGTGCTGGAAGGAAATGGGCAAAAAGGAATCTAAAACATTTTAAATAAATCAATAAATAAAGCAGGACTGTGTGCAGCTGTTTAAAAAATGAAACTGTTTCAGCTGTAGACATTTTAGTATGGGTTCCATTGCTGGCTTGTCAACATATATTTCTAACCAGGTACTCATCATCATCATTATCATCCTCCTCCTGATCCTCATCTTCATAATAAGTATTGTAAGCAAGAACCTTCTTCTTCTTTTGGCTTCTCCCGTTTAGGGGTTGCCACAGCAGATCAACCATCTCCATGTCTTCCGGTCCTCTGCATCTTCATACCAACAACCTTCATGTCCTCTTTCACAGCATCCATGAACCTCCTCTTTGGTCTTTCTCTTTTTCTCTTTCCTGGCAGCTCTTCAGCGTCCTTCTCCCAGTAAGCAATAACGAAAGAACAAAAACGCAAATAATAATAATAATAATAATAATAAAATCGTTAAATCCTGATTGAAATAAAATGTAAAGACTAAATGAGATTCAATACTCTTACGTGTGATTGCCTGGCGCTGATTGTACAAAGACTGGGGGAACAATAGCTCACATTCTGTATATTTATATTTCAGACATTCACTGCAATGAGCCTCTGTTAAACATTAAAACCAACTTCTGCATTTCAATTTCACATTAAGTTAAAATCAGCCCCTGCAGTTTGTGGGGTGTGTCTCTATGTGTAAGGGAAGGATAGATGAAAAAAAACACAAAACAAAAAACAGGCAAGATGACTAAAGGTTACACTTATTTATGAAGACATATTGAGGAAGCATGCCAAATATCACCCCAATCTCTTCTTTAACCTTCTCCTCTCTCCCTCTCTCCTATATCTTTCAATCCTAGCCAATGAATAAGAGAACAGAAGAAAAGAAGAGAAACAGGTTCTGCTCGCTCACAACTGAATAACATGTTGCAAAACAGGCCAAAAAAAGACTGAAGAGAGGAAAAAAAAAAAAAATGCAATGCCGTTAACAAAAACACTTTGAGTGGGGTAGGTGTCAATAACATGCTAGCTGAAAACAATGATGTCAGTCTTTTTGCTCTTTGATGCTCTAGAAGTGATCTTGTTGGAAGTTAAAATGTAATGATATTGATTACCTTCCATTTATAAACCAGTTCACGAATACGTGTCTTATAAACTGTCTTTTCACAGGTGACGAATCAGTGACATGTCTGTAGCTGCAAACACAAGCTCAAAATAAGCTCAGCTCAAAACTACACAGTCATAGGTCAAAGATCATCTCTGCTTCAGCAAGTTTGTTTACCTGGAATTCTTTGTAGCAAAACTGAGAGAAATAAACAAGAATAAAGTAATACAGATAATTAATACAGACATGTACACTTCTGATGTAAATATATCCTCGTAAATTGTTCCTCCAAGAGATCAGGCTATGCTGTATGACAGACACAGACTCCATGGGACTGTCACACCCAGCCAACCTTTCAATTGACTAGTTAATATTATAGGCTAATTACATCCCCTCTCTAAACTCCTAACATTAACTTTGTATAATAAGCTCGCTACAGGTTATATTAATGTTTGAAGGGGCTTTTGAAATGGTTCAGCAGCGCTAACCGCTGCTTAGGGTAAATGTTAATTCTTGTGCATCTAACCATAGAGCTGCTGGATCTCTGCCATAGTTATTTCCACAACCCAGCAAACCCAGTAAACACAAGTTTGGGAAAATTAAATCGACCTACAAAGTCCAGCTATTACAACCATGCAAAGTCCAACCGCCTAGCTGTCACCTGCATGTATGCAACTAGCAAAAAAAAAAAAGAAAAACAATCCGAGAAATCAAGCAGGAAACTTGGACTAGTTTTAATTTGAAAAATGTGTATGGCGGTACGTGTTCTGTGGTTTGTTAATGGTGACATGTTTTACATCAAAGTACTTAATGTTTTGGTTTTTTTTCTCTTCTCCAATTGTCAATAAGGCGGTCAAAGTTAGCATGCTAATTATGCATCAAAATGCACATGCAGCACTGTACCAAACTGAACTACCACTCATTTCTTCAAATTTTGCTTACAGTGAAAGTGAAAGTGACAACCCATGTCATTGCGAGGTCACAGCACAGCAAGCGTGAAACACAACGAAATTGGACCTCTGCATTTAACCCATGCACACAAACACCATGCAGCAATAGGCAGCTATTGAAAGTGCCCGGGGAGCAGTGATGGGGACGATACCTTGCTCAGGGGTACCTCAGGGCAACCTACTTGTGTGGGAATCGAACCCACAATCTTCCAATGCGGGGCAACTCCCTAACCACTAGGCCACCGCTGCTACAGTGCGCCAGACATTCTTGTATTTTTGTAATGCATTGTAGAGGAGTTGTGCTTCAGGCTTCCTGAAGGACTTTGGATGTTTTTGGCCCTCATTTTTAATCCAGTCCCTTGACATGACCAGTATCAGTTTCACAAGGCAGACAACGTCCATAGAAAAGCTTTGAAATGTTCTTCAAGAAGCCAAGAGAACTAATCCTTAAGACAAAAAAGAAATTATAATATTTACAAAACAATATTTTGTATAATTAATTCTTTTTATACTTTATATTGATCCATTAATATTTATATGATTAACATTATTCAAAGAAGTAAATAGATTCTTATGAAGCAGGACCTTTTAGATCAGCAATCACAAGCCAGATTTGCAATTTTTGCATCACATTTAAAAGTAGCTGTTCATTGAACACAATTAACGGTCACTTTAATAGTGGCTTTAAATATCCATAATCTATTTCATAACCTTTGTGCAAAAGGTTTCCAAGGTTTTGTTCTGTCTGAGGGAGCAACAGTAGTGTCCTATGGGACTCTGAGAGGAAAGACTTGGACAATGAACATGCACATGCACAGGCATTCATCAGCAAAAGCCCTTCTGGTCACAATGAAGCATGGCCATGGTTGCATACACCACACGTCCACCCCCTACACACAAGCATACAATGATTGTGATCATGAAATCACAGTGCATTGAAGAAGGGCAACCACCCAGGCATTGGACAACTGGAGCAGCAGATGGTCATCTTCCTTTCAGCCCAGTCTGAGACCTGCGTTTCTTTTTAAGCTATGTACATATGTTTTGGGGTTTTAGTTCAACTATATGCATGTTGAAATCATCAGACAAAGGAGGTAAATAACTAACTAACTAACTAACTAAATAAATAAA
The DNA here is from genome assembly GCA_017165825.1 of Hepsetus odoe. Classification (NCBI taxonomy): domain Eukaryota; kingdom Metazoa; phylum Chordata; class Actinopteri; order Characiformes; family Hepsetidae; genus Hepsetus; species Hepsetus odoe. Next base: position 7,557,353 of record CM029370.1, read on the forward strand.
CAAATAAAAGAAAATGCATTTGTTCGCATTATTTTGGATGTCTTGTTCCTATTACCACCACTGCACTTACTGGTTCAGTAAGTTATTCTAAAAGCCATTAAACCACTCAGAATGACTGCTTACATCTTAAAAATGTAATCATACACAAAATCAGAGACATTAGCATAATTCCTCATTAAAAGCCCTGTTGGCCATTCTGCATGAGGGAAGAATCACCATGCCTCCCCTGTTTGTCCCTTTGAGTCTAATCTAATGCTGCAGCTCAAAAACAACTACAGACCATCAGTCTACGAGAGGAAGGTGAACAGTGATGTAGTGTAGTGGTGGTCTAGTGGTAGGGTACTTGCCTACGGATCTCTGGATCAACAGGTCCAAGGTTCGAATCCCACTTCCTGCACTACCACCACTGGGTTCCTGAGCAAGACCCTTAACCCTGAGTTGCTCCAGGGGGACTGTCCCTGTAATTAGGACATGGAGAGTCGCTCTGGATAAGAGCATCTGCTAAATACTGTAAATGTAATAGTTATAATAAAATGACCAACCAAAGAACTGCAAAAGAAAGGACAAGCAAAAGAGAAAAAAACTAGACAGAAGCTTAAATAAAGCTACTAGCTTTATTTCAATCAAAGGGCTTATGAGTGAGAAACAGTGGATTTGGAGTGTGTTCTCAACTTAAGTTAGACAAGCTGGGCTTGCTCCCCATACCCACCCCCTCACATGTGCACCTAAACACACAAACTGGCCTATATCTGCATTCCACAGTATAATTGTACAATGTACATTAACCAACAAATATAGTTCACAAGCACACACGTACAATATGCATAAAAAACCTTTTTTATTCAATATAAGAACATTTCACCAGTTTTGTGCAACACCCTCACACACCTTCTTTGTGTCCGAGACAGAATGTGAATCTCAAAAGGTACACACTGTGCCTGCACCTTTCTTGGTGAAGTTTCTTCACGCAGTACATTTCTCCCTTATATATCTCACATAGCAGTTGATCACACTCTCCCCCTTGACTCCACTCTTTCTAAGAAAACATGGTGTTGATCTGCTTTTGGCAGTTCCTACTTGCTTCTTCAAGGAGTGTCAGCTCTCACTGTTAAGTTCTTTTTTGTCTTCATGGAAAAATATCTGCAATACAGGGAAAGGCCGTTTCAGTGGCCAGGAGGCAAATATAGTTAAATGCTTTTCTCAACACTTTTGCATGTGCTTTTAACATACTATGCACATCTATGGATTTGTTTTGTGTAAAAGTTCAGACTTTTTCAGGGCAATGGAGCAAAATGATTAAAAAAATTAGTTATTCCAACATTGGCAAAAGGGTTTGGAGAATGGTGGGAATCTAAATATAACATGTGAGTTTGGATTTTGTATAGATTTTCTTTTTCATTTTTTTTTTTTTTAAATGAAAGCTAAATATTGTACACATATGTACTTACATTTATCGAATAGTTACAGCAAGTAAGTTTGAAACAACCTTGTGTGTGTGTGTGTGTGTGTGTGTGTGTGTGTGTGTGTGTGTGTGTGTGTGTGTGTGTGTATGTGTGTATGGCCTAATCTGAGACAACCTCTAATCTGGTGTAGTCTCATCACACAACACAAACACTGACCACTCTATAAGCAAACCCACTGACTTATATCAGCATGATCCACACAGTTTTTGACAAAAATAGAATGAAGCACCTAAATATGTAAAGATGCCAAGTTTGCAATAAAGCCCCCATTTATAAACCTAGCTCAGTGCATTCTCCCTGAAATCATGTAAATAACCAAATCTACAGTCTCGAAGAGCAAAACAAGGCAATAACTTTGCAGTAACTCCTCCTCTGCTGGCCCTCCCTCTATCCCTCACACAGTGAGAAAACAACACAGCCTCAGACGCCACAAGCTGCATGTTGGAGGAGGGGTAACCTATATATCCCATACTGTTTTCTTCCTTCTCCTTTCTTTCTGTCCCTGTACTAATATATGGCAGTGCAGCTGGAAGCAGAAAACCAACACACACACACACACACACACAAACAATACAAAGGCTGCTTTCTTTGCCAGAAAGAAAGAAAGAACATAATACTCTTCTCTCTCCTGTTTTTTTTTCTGATCATTTAAGATATTACATTTATCCAAACATCCCTCTTCCACAAAGTTCTTAAGTTGTCAGTGCTATAGCTGAACATACCTTTTAAAAGTTCTGTAAATTATTGGTAATAAAAAGTATGATGCAGCTGCATGGTATTAGATTTTTTTTGTTTTGGTTATTAGTTATCTCACATCTGGCAAAATAAACTGTTATATAATCCTGTTCTATCATACTGTATAATCTAGCCACATTTTTAGGTACATTTTCCTTGTTTCACTTTCAATTTATCAGACTCTCTCTCACCACATAGGTGCACTTCATAAATATGCAACCACAAATATGATCTTTTCATGCATCATTTCTTGTGTAAAATGTGTGTACATACAATGTAGCTGTAACTGACAAAGTATATAGCATAACTGACAGAAAGTATCTTCACATCTAGAAAAATGACAATAACGTCAAATGTAAAACTTATGAATACCTCTTTATTTTAGTATGCCGTATACAACAAGGCCTTGATAATGTATTTTCAAACAGTACCACAGACTGCTGACTAAACTGAGGTTTAGAGTGTGACTTTAATTGTAGAACATTCGTGACCATCGTAGAACATTCATGCCTTTCAGCTCTTCAGTTCACCTTTTGTCAAAAAAAGGTGTGCTTTTAACTGAAAGCCAAATATGTCCTCATTAAGGCAATATCTGAGCAATATCTGTTATCTGTAAAAACCTGGAGATTCCCCAGCACAGAAGTTAAATACTTAGGCAAGAATAACCCTTTTCAGTTAGTAGTTTTAACTAACATTAACTTGTGTTGAGGACTTATTTATTATAAAATAAATAATATAATAATGTAATCTAGACAAACCTGTTGACTCTAAATAGGTCAGAAAAAATTCTGATTAGTAAAGCTACGATCCAAAAGGTTTTGTACACCATTCCATTTCTTACCCTGCGATCTATGAATGTGTTCCTGTTTTTTGGATACATTTCCATAGCTTAAAGCCCAAATTCAGTAAGAAAAAAATAGGTCCGATTTTTATTATAAGTATCTAAAAATAGGTCAGCTTTTTCGACTGTGGGTGTAAACATTGAAGTAGTTGTTGACAGAACCCTGCCCAACTTACACACATCAACTGTGAGATACTAAGTTCATTAGTAAATGCCCCTTAGTGCATGGTTCCATGTAGGTGTGCAAAATGTTATAAATTCAGTACTAAATTCAGTAGATATCTTTTGATCAGCCAGTGCAATTCTTGTCAGGAAATCCAACTCAAACCAGGGTTAAAAAAAAAAAAACAAAGAAACCATTTGCAGAATTACACATATAAGTCACTTGCTTTTGAAACCTTTCAAGCAACATATGCCAAACCACTACAGACTTCATCTTTCTGCTTCATTAAACACATTATTCAGCTCACTGTCTAATTAGCAAGACTGTCATCGACTGAATTCATGAACTGTTGGATGAATGTGCTAATGCATTTAAGAAACCCAGTTTTACACACCAGTATCAAGAAAAAATACTGGTTGTTTAAGTTGTTTAAAATATAACATGAAGCAACCATTAAATTCAGCCACTTTGTGACCAGTCTCATTTGCACAATACCTTTGTTTGTGAAGGCCATTACCTTGTGTGACAGCTTTGATCTTCTGATCAACCAAGCTGGGAAACAAAACAAATGGAACTGTAGCTTACATCAGTACCTGATTAGACAGACCAGATCGAATTCACAGCTTCGCAATCTCACTCTCTCCCCTCTCTCTCTCATACACACACACACGTTCCCATGCCCACCTAGGTGAGATCAGAACCTCAATGATGTCATCTGCAACCTTTCCTTGATAAAGGCTTACCCAAGCTTCAAAACATAGAAGGTAAAAAAGGGCAGAAAGTGAGCAAAGCAAGTGGTCAGAAGAGAAAAGGGAACGACGTCAGAAGAGGCCTTGACCTCCCAGAAACAACATGAGTACTGGTTACGTATGGTGCAGACTTGCCTTTCACACATACTGAAAATTGCACAAGGCATGTGTATAAAACCACGTTTCTTGCCATCTTCAGTAGCAAAGTGAGGTAGGTGACCATTACCTGAGTACACAATGAGCTGTATTTCTGTTTACCCTTCCATGTCCAGAGTCACTAACATCCTGCTGCTTTCATACTTAAAAACACAAAATATAGTCCCAATTGAAAGTTTCAAATATTTCTATTTTTGAGCTAAGAACTAAGAAATCGTAAAATACAATATAAAAAAAAATGAGTATAATATAATAATATACAAAAAATATAGAAAAGGTATGAACATCAAGGTTAACCCCTTTTACTACAGGCTAATTGTGCAGTTATTCTTCCTAGAGCCAGTTTCTCAGGCCAAGATTATACCAAGATTATAATTTTTTTCTAATTGCGGTCCCCATTTACACCGCAACTATTACAAGGCTGAAGCTAATTCTGGAACAACCAGTTCATGAACAAGTTCAAGTTTATTATCTATTAGGTATAATCAACTATTCACTAACCATTTTATAAGGTATAGTGATCAAAGTGAAGGTCTTAACTTTAAGGACTTAGGAAGCAAAAGCCATGTCTGGCAAATTGAGTTTGAATCTCTCACTATGTAGGAAGGAAGAGGTGAGGATGGTCCAGCAGAACAGGAAGTCCAGAGGGAAAAGAGACATGCAGCAGCAGCTGCTATGATGACATCACCAGGCCTGGTTCTAGCACTGTTCTGGCGCTGAAACCAGCGGCTCGAGTGACATCAGGTGACCCCCGCCAGCACAGCCAGTCCTATCTCACTGTATTCTCATCTTCCCTTAATGCACACGCACTTTCTTCACACATACACACATGGACCAGTACCTTTTCCACATTTTAGAAAAGTAGGAAAGACACAAATAATATTAAATTATACAATGCATAAAAAAGTGCTAAGCATATAGCAACAATTAATCCAAAGTAGCCCTTCTTTGCCTTAATGACTGTCTTGCACAAATGTTTCTCTCTCTAGCAGCTCTATGTGCTTTTTTTGTGAACAGCTTTGAATGTTAAAGGCCATTTTTGTGCTTTCAAGCAAAAACATTTAGATAAAAAAAAACTGAGTTTGCACACACACACACACACACACACACACACACACACACACACACACACACTTGCTTTGAGAAGCTGTGTACACATTCCCACAGTGCATGGTCCACTACACTGGAATACAGTGAGGCTCACTGCAGCCATTAATCACAATTTGGAGTAGAGAGATGGAGCTTCTATAGGGTGTTGTATTACCAGCTCACTTCTGCACTCTCTTGGTCTCTTGTATATAAATGTGAATATATACTGCATACATATTTGGGCAGTTTCAATATGAGGGAAAATGGATGGTACAGTGGCAAAGTGGGTACTACTGTCAGCCAACAGCAGGCTACAGGCAACAGTAGGCCCTGGGTTCAATTCCCAGGCAGGTGCTATGAGTATTTTCTGTGTGAAGTTTGCATATATTGCATTGAGATCAGGGCTCTGTGGGGGCCAGAAGAATTGATGCTGGTTTGAAGGCAAAAGGTAGTAACACCAAATATTGATTTGATTTAGATTTTTCTTTTGTTCGCTCACTTTGCATTTTGTAAATTGATAAAAAATAAACAATCATTATTTATATTTCTGAAAGCATTCTTTGTTTACAGCATTTTTTCCATACCTGCCTAAAACTTTTGCACAGTACTGTACATTTATATACACACACACACAAGAAATTATATAGAAAAGCTGACAATACCGTGTGTAAACACTGGTACAGTTCACTACCCCCCCCTAAAGCTTCCCTACAGTCCATATAAGTTGTGTAGTAGAAACAAAATTTAGACATTTTATTTTAATAGAAAATTATTTGTCTTATAGTGGTGTCAGACTTAACCCTAATGCTTTTGGCCCAAAAGCCTTGATTATGTTCCTAATGTGGGTCAAAGTGATGGACTGTCAGGAGAAATGTTAGTAGTGCCACTAGAACACTGCCCTTTCAAGCTTGCTTTTAAGAGCACTTATTATGTAGCTAGAAATGTGCTGAAAAATAACAATTCCTGAGTTTATTCATTCATTTTTTCATATATGACCAGCATAAGGTATCCCTAACCTCAAAGGTCTTTGCATTGCGTGGCTTGGTGTAGTGGTAAAGACCACTACTAATTTACATAGGTCCACTTATTCTGTCTATATTATTTTAGCCCCACTTTTTCTCAATGCGTTTTAGTTCAGTAAATGTAAATGTGACACAATACAGAGAGGCCAATCAAAATGGATTAACATATCAGTTTTAAAGCACAGTAACAAACACACTTGCTTTAATTCCTTTTATTTATTGCTGCATGCACATTTTCTTACCGCTACAAATTATATTTATAATAATAAATAAACCACATTTTGGGCCCTCTTTACAATGTTATACTAAATTCACTCCATGTTTGGAACAGCGCAGAAAAAAAACTTTTGTTTCTCTAACACACATTTCTGTGCCATGGCTTGTTATTGAGCTAACAGAGTGGATCAGGTTTTATAAAAAATAAAAAAAAAAAAATAAAAAAAAAATCACAGGCATGCTCCAGAATCAGAGTTAAGAATCACTGCCTTTGAGTTATTAGTTGAAGTAGAGAGGAGGTTAACGGATGGTGTACAATGACAGTGCTAGGGGGCCATTTTCTCACAGGGAGCTGAGAACACTCATGCTCACTCGGGCCTGGGAAAGACAGGAAGGGCTTCCATTCTGATAAGGTCCCCAACAGCAAAGGCACACCCTTAACACAAGTTTTTACTGTGAGAAAATGTCTGTGTCTCAATTTGAGAACCATCTGAAATGGAAATGGAAAGAGCCATCTGAAAAGGAAAGAGGGCACAGTGTCTCTTCTAAGGGGGTATACTGGATTTAATATGTTGGAGAGAAAATGTAAAATGGAATATGATCTGGGCAAAAGTTATGGCATGCAAATATATGCTAAACTGAATGTACACTTGTCTTAAATAATTGCAAAAGCTATAACAACATTTTTGGCTGTTTAGCTACATCTCACGATATGAGAAACCTTTTGCTTTATTTTTAATATGATAAATTTTTTTTGCCTTAAACATGTTTTTAAATCATACATAGTGGGGACTGAAAGGCAAAATGGTACCAAAATAAAGCTTCAGATGTAATGCTATGTTAACTCTATCAATGCTACTTGACACAAGATGCATTGCTGCTCATTTGGAATAGTGAATCAAATGAGTATATGAGGCATTAACATTGCCTCCCTTGGTTCCCATCACCACCACTGTAAAGAAATCCAAATCTAGTTAAGTTTCTCTAAAATGCACCATTTTTCATAATATGAATTTTGGTATACCTCAGTGATTGAGTAAATGATTTTGCAAACAGTTTGTAATAAAACATGCTTACTTGTTTGAAAATCATTTTGAAAAGCTATGCTCATGAACTTCAGGCACTGCATGCTTGGTGGAGAGAGAATGAGTGGGACAGATTGATTTTTATGTGCTTATTTTGCAAAAGAACATACTGTATTTTCATCTGTGAGTGAGATGAACAACTGTTGTCATTCTCTTCAAATGAACTGGTGTCTTTCCAGAAGTCTTGGTTTAGCACTTTTCTGTTTAAAATGACAGCACTGGTGGAATAAAGCAAAAAGCACCTTATGATGGATTCCTTGTGGACGTGGCCTCTAGTCAGCAATGTTACTGATGAGCTTATGTGCAGTGCTGGCATGCATCTATGAACACTGTGGCCATTTCTTAGAAAGGTATCCCTCAGGCAAACATGATGCAAAACAAGTCAGTAACAAGCATGCACACACACACACACACACACACACACACACACACACACACACACACACACACCTCAAAAGCTCTAAAATAAAGCCCATTAAGTATTCTACACATGAACAACAGTGCTTTTTGGTAGAGAAAAGGAAGGCCTTTCATTAGCAAAAGATGTTGAGAAATAAAAACAAAAACAAAATTAACAAAATTCAGCTACTGTTCAAAATATCTAACACCTGACTAGTCAAAGTAACCGAAAAATAGATAAGTAACATAATATCAACAAGGTTGCACCACTTCTTTATTATTAATTCAGTTTGTTTCAGGTTTGTTATCACAGAAGCAACACTCAATATGTATCATTGACCAAAACCTTTGTGGTTCTAAGAAGATAAATATCGATTCATGAAAACCTCATTGAGGGCACTGAACTCCCATTTGCAATATATCTTGAATTCAGCATCTCTTGTAATATGACTCCTTAAAACTTATTTTACAAACCTTATCATAACAACTACCTTTTTAAACCTGATCTCTGGTCTTACTTCTAATCTAAGTTCGAACACTGCACAGAATCAATGTGTTATTTTCATCTGTAGATTATCTATAAGGGGGCTATTCAAATAAAGTGGGACCATGTAAACACTCTAAAATCAGTAAATAGCTAACTGTATTCAATAATTTCTTGTGAGCTATGATGTAACCTGGACTGTTAGAATGTGAGAAAGAGAGAAGTTTGATTGGGTGGGGGTGTGTGTGTGTGTGTGTGTGTGTGTGTGTGTGTGTGTGTGTAAGAGAGAGATCAGGAAGTTCTGTGTTAGTGGGGTACAGGGTATGGAATGATAGTCTCTTCCTTTTGTTCTCACAGACCGCTCTCCCTCTTTCACATATACATGCACACACACGCACACACAGACACACTCACCTCTCACGCCATCCCAGTCCAGCCTGTATCTCTGCCACCTCAGCGTTTGTGTGTTTTGACAGGAAAGACCAGAGCCAGCTGCTCTGAGTAACAATGAAGCCCCCCCCTTCACTGCCTATTCACATGTGTGTATGGTGTGGGCCTATGTGTGGGTGGGTGATGCATGCGCTGCACAAACTCTCACCAATTATTGTGAGAAACTATCTTTGCAAGTGTTTGGAGAAAAACGGTTATATGCATGCACTAAATGTGTTTGTGTGTGTGTGTGTTTGCATGAGACTGAGGTTGCATGCTCCTTGTGAGTTTTTTTTATGGAGAAAACACCTGCAAAGTTCACAAGAAGCTCTAAATACTGTATGAATCGTGACCTCTTCACACTATACAGGAGAAGAAAGGGCTGTGAGGGTATGCATGTCTAAATGTGTGCGGTAGGGGATTTTCCCTTCAGGCGCAGACAACCCTTTATTCGTACTGTTCTCTTTACTTCCTGTTCAGGGTAAAACACATTTTTCAGTTCTGCAAGATAGATATTTTTATCTGCGACAAGGCCTCATGATACAGTTATTCAAGTAGATTTCACAAATATGCACAACATGCAAAATGTTAACTAGATGCACTCTCATTGGGTTGAGACACCTAAACATCAAAAAATAAAGCTGTAATATTGGTAAGTGAAGTGAAAGTGACTATTTGGCCTTGTGACCGCACAGCACAAAGATAAAGTGCATTCACTGCATTTTACCCATATACACAGTGCAGAAATGGGTAGCTATATCCACCCTCGGCAGCAGTGATGGAGACGGTACTTTGTGCAAGGGTACCTCAGTGTAACCTAATGGTGTGGGATTTGAACCAGCTGATTATGGGGCCTAGTCTTTAAGCACTAGGCCACCGCTGCTGTTCAGTCATTAAATTTTTCAGGACCAATAATTTCATTGTCATTTTTCATTCACTTTATGCACCTATGACAGTATAAGATAAGGTTGGCTGATAAGTTCTCTTGCTTCCTAGCTTTATTTACTTCATAGCTACATTAGGCTAACATGTAAGGATGTACTTCACTGTTGTGTATGTGCGTACACGCACACACACACACACACTTATTTTCTACAATTACACTGAATCATGTGTAGGCAATTAAGCAAAGCATACACGTTTTTCTTGAGATTGTGTTGGCATAAGCTACTTAACTAAGAAACAAATAAGCATTACTTGGCACTGCCCTACAAACGTGTTGTAGCAAAAGGTTAAAGGACATGTCCCAGGATTCTTCCTTTTCTTTTACGAAATATTGTCCCTGCATCTGATTTCATTCTGTTTGTTAAAGCATGTGACATTTGTAGCATATAATTTCAAGAAAAGAATTTAAAGAACTAAATTAATGAACAATTTAAAAACTTAAATGGCCGATATAATCAGGAGATCATGCAATAAATTTGACAGGTCTAGTTGCATGGAACAGAGAAAAAAATTAAAAATCAAATAAAAAAAAATAATTGAGTAACAGCACCAAAAAAAAAACCAACAGCTAAGAAACACACACCTAAGAGGTCTTATAAAATTTTGCGATGTTCAGATAATTTTCTCTTGAAGTTGCTGTGGTTAAACTGTTATTCTTTTGATCCAATACAGAGAGCTGCATAATGTTTTTAAAAATTGGTTTTGTGTGATAGTGAAGGTTCTGCAGAAAAACAGAAATAAGCCAGCATTGAGGAAGAAAGAACAAGAAAAAACAGAAGCGGAGAAATTGGGAGAAAACCAGCAAACCACTGCAGTGAGCGTGACCCAAACATGCCTGCACTTGTATCATCAGCGGTAAACAATTTGATACCAATCTCTAAACTGGCTGGGGGAGGAAAACACACACACACACACGCACAGAGGCTTATTCAGTGGTATGGCTGGCTCAAGGCTCTTAAAGCCTAATAAGAGCTAATCAGTGTGTTTACAGCATTGCAGTACACACATTATTTCCCCGTAATTCATTCTCTCTCTCACTAACCCACACACACACACACACACACACACACACACACACACACACACACACACACACACAACAGCAGCATTACCAGCAGTGTGCAGTGTTCAAGCTCGCTAACTTTAGTTGTGCTTGTGTCCACAACTACTTAATAGGAGCGAGACACAGCCATGACGCTGGCAGCAGCTGATGACACAAACACGTTAGGGGTGGGGTTTGAAGAACAGGGGTCCAGAGAGTAACATAAGGACAAAATGAGTGCATATATGTGGGGCAGGGTTGTGGGGTGAAGTTGTGGGTTGGCTAAGGGTCTGGTGTCCTTTGGTTACCCCCTGTAAGCAGAAGGCCGGGGCTTGTGTGATGCAACAACTATTTGTGGTCTGATTGGTGAGCATGTACGCACACACACATTTACTTCAGCTAATGACCCCCCTCCAATCTCCAAGCCCTCCTGAGATGGTAAACAAGCTGGTACAGGGACAGAGAAAGAGTGAGGCACTGCTATTGCATTCCATGCTCACAAAATTATACAGCAGTCAATGACCACACAAAGAAATGTATTGTCATATAAGAAGAAGAAAATTAGGTGTAAACTCTAATAAACAAAGAGCTCAATCTTTAACATGGCCACAAGGGCAAAAAGCAGACAGTACCCTCTTTAAAAAACTGAACACTAACACACACGTAACACACAAGCGTTACAAACAGTGATTTTGAAAATCACAGATTTGAAATCACCAATGTTAAAAGGTATTTTCTTATTATATGAGAGAGCAAAAGATTACATATTTCTTATGTAAATTCATGTACAATTTTCATGTGAATTACATTTACAATTTTCACATGATGTAAAGGGTGGACATTGGGTTGAAATAATGTTACAAGTTACAAGGATTCTGTGGATAGTAATGAATTGGAAATATATGGTGTATTATATTGCAATATATGGTGTATTATGATAATTTAGGGTACAATGTAGCACAATATTTGTAACATGCTTTATCACAGATACATGCGCATAGTAGGTTCCATTTTCTTTTTTTTTTTTTACTATTATATGCAGCACTGTATGTGAACATTCAGTTCTGGATAGTATTTATTTATTTATTTTTTTATATACCTCCACTGAGGCATTCTGTCTTGCCAAACATATAACACCGGGCTGTTTATTGTCTTCAAGCATTGTGGTATTACAATTTTGCCATATTGCCCTGCATTTCCCCACTTCAGCGGACAATAAATAAGCAGACAGTTGAGTTTGGTTGCAATTAATGCACAACAAAGCAAACAAATGGTCCAGATTGGATTTTAGATGTTGCATCTGAAGTCTACCACCATTGTCTCTCAACATGAGGACCAAAGCAATGTCTGTGTTAATAAAGTAGGCCATCACTTGACTGAAAACTAAGAGCAAATTTATCTAAGAAATACTACCGAGGGCAGATGTATGCACTGATTATGCCAAATACTAACAAAGTAGATTTTGTATACCTTGAACTCATAGACAGTGTACTGTGTAGAGTGTTTGTTGTTGAAAATAAATTTAAAAACATCAAAAAAAGAATAAAGAAATATTATTATTCATTATTTCATTTGTTAATAATAAGTGATGGTTGCTAAGCAACAACAATGTCTTTTTTATAACCAAGTGTAGAAGAACAGAATTTAACTGAAATGTTTATGTAACGATGATAGAACTTTAATAATGTCTTTAAATGGCTTAAGAACAAGATGAACATTATAATAGGTTTTATAAAACGTTGATCTGCATTTTAAGTGTGGCTGGGACTGAAGCTGATAATCACTGAAGTGTGCAGTCAAGGACAGTTGTGGTTGAGCTGTTTATGTCAGTGACCACATACTGACTGAGATAGGAGTTTCACTTAGATAACTAACAAACATTCATGGTCTGTTTGGAATGTTTATAAGACAGACATCAATATAACCTGGAACAATGTTAGCACTGCAAATGCAAAGAGCTGCTCCAGAAATGACAAACATAAAAGAAAAAATATTAAAAATACAAAAATGTATTTTAGAATACTAAACCACAAAGCAAAATGCAAACTTTTTGCATACAGCTAACACAGTAAATACAAATAATACACACTCTGGACACATGAAATGTTTCACATATTGCATTAAAAATATGTTCACCTCAGCAAACAAATGATTATTTTCACTTTAAAAACAACAACAATAAATAAGTTACATGTAGTATTTTTGTCTGTGGGCAAGGACATGGGGTTTGTGGGTAAATATTTGGCTAATCTATCTTAAACGAATGCGTCAGTCAAAAATGCTCTTGCTTCTGAACGAAATCATGTAGTCATCAATCAGAATTATGTCGATGATGTCAAGGTAATTACTGGCTACCAGCCTTGACAAAGCTGCCATGTTATGTTGAGTTTTGTCATTTCTTTCAGTTATAGCTAAACTATAATTCTAGATCCTATCACTTTAATTGGACTGCTATATAAGCAAAATGGAATACCTAAAATGCACTCTCTAAATATACTTTATTTGACCTATATATCGCGCGTGTGTGTGTGTGCGCGTGCATGCATGTGTGTCCTGAATTGGTCATCGGCTACATGAGAGGACTATCTTTTCCTTTTCTAGCTGAGGTGCTGCACACAGCACTTCTTTGACTAACTGTGCACAATGCAAGGCTTCATAGGTTACAGTATCAACACAGGCCCTCACGATGTATTCCACTTACTGCATGAAAAGCCAAGACCGGGCAGGAAGCCTACATGTTTTCATAAACACATCAGTCATCTGAAGTGAGTGCTCAAAAGCTGCTGTACATTCCTTTTCAGTATGGAAAAACAAGGGACCCGCAACCAGAAAACATAACCTTTAATGCTATAAAAATACCTGACTCTCAAGACCTTGGAATTTCAGTGTGTGGTTCTAAAGGCTTTATCATAATAATATCTCCCACTGTCTTTTGCGTGCTCAAATATAAAGTCTAGTGAAAAAGACCAGGTCTGTTTGGCAGGGTCCACATATTTGGAACCTGGTTCCAAGAACGTCAAGATGGGACAGAAAAGGAGAAGCGAGTGGCTGAAGACAGTGAAAAAAGAAAACTACCGTAGTCTAAAGTGGGTCAGCCCCCCTCTGGTTTGTAGGCAACATGGCATACAAACAGCTTTCTGCTTTCCTAGAAGTTTTTGAATTGACTCCAGCCTTATGTTTGAGGCACCCGCATTGTCCAACCCCCTCCTTTTCTAAACTCAGACTGCGCTCTCTCTCTCTCTCTCTCTCTCTCTCTCTCTCTCTCTCTCATCAACTTGATATATAATTTTTTCCCCTCATTCTAGAATTCTGGAGGTGTGTCTCCTCTGAACCAATCACTTTACAGCCAGGATGCCTCCCTTAGCCAATAGAAAATGTGTGGAGGGGGTCGAGCGATTTAGAGTATGTGAAGAACAGGGCTTGTTGTTTTGCAGTCTACTTTCTTCTCCCACCCATTCCTCCACCCCCCTTGCTACCCCACCTCATCTCATGATGTATTGCATTAATGAAGGAGAGGTCGAGACCTGGCATAAATAGACTCTGGACTCATAGCCAAAAAACCGAACACACACACATACGCACAAACACACACTGATGAGAGTTATTGAGTAAGCCAGCAAGAGGGTGGGGTAGCCCATAACTCCAACTGAAAGCACTATCTGTACTGAGCAGAAGCAAAAACACCTGGACATTAGCTGAATTAGAGTCAGAAGGGGTACAAACACAGCTATAAACACACACCCACACACAAGAATGTAACTGAAACCAGTGGCAGGGTGAAAATATAGCAGGAGGTGTCAGTTACAGTACAGCTTAGGAACATGTACACAGTGTTGCTTATAATAAAACAAAAATACAACCACCCATTAATTACTAACGTAACTATTTCCAGAACTGACATAATGGGACTTCTCTGTCCCTAAAAAAAACATCACTAGTTAAGCCAACCCATCCTATGCTTGAAGAACAAGATGGGCTCCATCTTTCCCTTTTAAAGCCATGATTTCAATGGTATGAAATCCTGGTATAGCAAAATGTTTTTCGTCTTTCCCCGAATTGATTGATTATTTTTTATTGAAGAATTCTCCTTGCTTTAGGTTAAAACCAGGCTGTTGACTGAGAAAATGCATCGACTGAGACAGAACAGCACAGAGGAGGGAGGAGAGAAAAAAAAAAAAAAAAAAAAAAAAAAAAAAAAAAAACTTAGAGGGCACGGAGCATATCTAATGAACCTTACAGTATTTTTCCGGTCTTTGATGACAGTCAACATATAGACTTTACTGTAATCCTGTCCAACTGAAAAAGCCAAAGACATTATTTTAGAAGTTTGCTGCAAATAAAGTGATAAACTAACTTACAGCTGGAAGTTGTCATTTGCCTTCATTTGCAAGCAAAGTGTCTTAAACCTTAGAGAAGATGTATAATATGCCAAAAATAAAACTATTGCTTACACACATAAGAATAGTGATGATGTTTCAAATAAAAATGGTTAATTATACTGACCATAAGGTTTATGTTCAATTTATGCTCAATGTAGACAGGTTTAAGTTTGAACTGCAAATTTCCTTTCAGTTTGTTTTAAATCCAGATAATACCCAAGAAATTTCCAAATTGATACTTGTTATTATTGGCAAAAAGACTGTACACAGAGCAGTATAATTTCTTTCGATTCAAATCATGATATAAAATTTCTTTCTGAATGTTTAAAATCCCAACATTTGGAAGAATTTCTTCCAAAAAAAGAGCAGGGCAATATGATGATAGAAATTGGACCATAATTTGTCGCATTTTGTTTATCGGAGCACATTTTTACATCATTAGTGCTTACAAAACACTAACAAACTGCATGTTTTATTGCAAGCATAGCCTCATTAGGTCTGTTTATTGGGTTTAGTGTAGGGCTGAAAATTAAACCTTTTTATATTCAAGATTCATTTGGCAGACTCAACATATCACAATGTGAAAAAAATACAATGGCTGCAACATTAATGATATCTTATGATTAATATTAATAAAGTTTATTAATTATTAAATCTAATAATGCAGGGCTTGTGAACCAGCAGCCATTCAAATTACAATTAGTACTCAAGACCGAAGTCAGGAAAAAAAAAATTGTAATAGACATTTCCTCCAAATTATTCAATCCTATTTTTGATAGGATTTTTTTTTCCATGTGAAGACATTTAGCCAATGGGCAGTTGAAGATAGTTAATATGTATGTGCATATTAACAAATAGATCAAATCTTTAATTATTTAATATTTACCAGTGTGAGAACCATGAATAAACTCTTGAACTGCTTTATGAGGAAAGCTTAGCACTTATCTGCTGCAAGAAAAGCTGAAGTCACATGAGAATCTGAAGACCGGCTGACAGCTGACCACATAGCTGACTCGGGAAGAGACAGGATTGTGCTGATATTGCCATGGAAACAATCACCAAAAACACAAGCACAAGACTGGTGTGTCTCTACTCCTGTCTGCCACACAGATATATCAGACAGGTTCACAACAGCACCGTATGACACACATGCACAAAGAAATGAATAACAGATACAGACGGTCATACACAAAAGGTCTCACTAAGGTCAGTGAATATCATGTGGAACAAGGCAGAGCTCTTCTTAACCACCTTCCCTAAAATGCATAAAGTGATTCAGCAGTGTTTCTTCGTGACACATGTTGTTAAATGTAAATTGCCCACAGGTTACTGGCACGAACCATAATACAGGCTCTACATACTGTTGCTGGAGGTTTCCTGTTAGACTTTAATTTGAAAAAGCTACATCCTTTATAAACAGAAAGCTCTAACATTCCTACCTGCATGACAGAGCTTTTGTCTGATTGTACTGGTGCATGTCCAAACTCAAATATAACTAACCGGATAATAAGCCAGGCCACTTCCCACAAGAATGAAAGGGTGAAAAGATGGCAATGTTACCAATTACAGCTTACTTTGTCAGACTGGAAAAGGTTTGTCATTACCTAATAGATAAGCACTTAATCAATGGTGTCAAATGTCTTTTTAAGTAGAAACCAAAACAACCTGTATTCATTGTACGTCGCTGGATTAGCACATAACCAGTTTCCGTGTGTGTGTGTGTGTTATTTATTGGGGTACTGCATAGCCACAGGGCTGTGTAACTATTTCTGTACCACCTCAGATGAAACAAATACTGATATCATTAGGTCACAAAGTAAGCAAGCCATTTTTATCAAACTTCATGATCAAAGAAAACCAAAATGGATCTTGGTTTAGTAAAAGAGGACCAGTTCGGGTTTTTGCCCATGTGTGTTTTTCAGAAAAGCAAATGGATTTTTTTTTAACAGCCAGGTTATGAAATTCTGGCTTAAGGCTTTTGACTTCTGTTTCTCTCGCTCACCGCAGGCCTTTGCAACTTCTCTCTTACCCACTTTGCTTTCTCTCTATATATATACTCTCTAGTTTTATTCTTTTATTGTAAACTACATGTCCTTGAGCTCCAACTTGTTCCTTCCTCCCAGAACATCATGGCCCAAAACCCTCCTCTCTCATTGCACAATGTTCTATATTGTTTCCAGAAATATCAAGATGTTTATGTAGCGCATACATGTACTTGCTGTCCTTACGCACAGTGGGCAGTCTCGGATGGATTTTGGACCTTAGTAGTTCACACAAACAGTCTGTTACAATACACACATACATACATACATTCACCGACAAAGACAAAAGATAAACACACACACACAGTTCCTCTTTTATTGCTGTGTTCCTCAGCCTGAAATTGATCTTGATGAGGGCCTTGAGTGGCATCACCAAATTTGAACCATATCTTCAGCGGGTTTCTATCTGCCACAACCTCACCCTTAGGTTACTAATTCCTACACTTTATCCAGCCCAAAAAAAAATATGGTGTTATTCTACCATTTTACCATCAAGTGTCCTTGTGTTTGTGAAAGGCGCTATATAAATACAACTTCTTGTTGTTATTTTCATAAAAACATCAGTGGCTTAGAAAGGGTTGAAACATCAGCATAGGTCATAGATGAGTCCAGGTATTCTAGCACTTCCAGAAAGACACTTCATCCAAGTGCTCACTCCAACACGCATACAAACTTGCTAAAAACAAACCCCCTGATGCAATACTTGCATTCCTTTCAATGTGACACGAGTAGGTCAGTCCAAATTGGCTGCATAAGCATCTAGTTTGTCAGATGAGGAGATTTAAAGTATTTGCAGCATGCAATGTTGCATACAAAACTTAATGTGCTGCGCTTCACATAGTTCTGTAGCACTTAACAAGCAGTATTTTCTTTATATTTTCTGTGTGCAACATGTTCTGATCGCCAAGATTTTAGCTTTTAACTGTCATACTTGGCCGTTGCTTAGAAACCACAGCAAGGCAAATGACACAGGTCAGTGGCAGCAGGAGACGGTTATGAAAAAAACCATCCTGCTCACATCTCATGACTGGTTCAGATGGAGCGGTTCAGAAAGCAGAGGGGTGGGGGCCCAGGCATCTCACTGAGTTGGAAAAAAGAAAACAATGCTGCATGAAGTATTTCTAAGAAAGCAACTTCATGGTAGAAACTGTGAAAACAAACCCCCAAGATCCTTGTAGCAGGCTGATTTGAATTCTCAGGCTCTGGAATCCTTCTCAGCCTTAGATATGCGAAATGCATTTGCTGCTACTTATTGTACCACCACTATCACTATTTACCACTATTTACTCTTTAAATCAATATCACTAGACTCTTGTTTTTGGTTTTTTTTCTGATAGCAACTCTGTTTTGCACCCCCTTTGCCACAATTTCCTTTTTTCACTTCACTTTAAAACATACGAAATAAACACTGGAGAATGCTAAAGGAACTCTACGCCTTCCCCTTATTGCCTCTGGGCACACGTGCGACCTGTGGCACGTGTGGCCATGGCTAATGTTGCACCTCCTTTCACCTATGCATTCATGTCTGTCAGAGCTACCACAGAAGCCCATTTTGCCACAAGCATGGCCCCAATAATGCTAAGAAAATCTGTTACAGTACAGTGAGCGCTGAGAGAGCCCTAACTCTGCAGATCTCCTGAACTGCCAAGCTCTCCAAGAAATTTTGCCTGCTCATATCCTCAACTGGTGAACTCAGTGTTCTTCCAGCACTGCTTACTGCTTCAGTGGAGTACAGAGATCAGTATAATCCCATTTGAATTCATTTTGTAATCCACTAAGGATCAAACTTTTGCAAGAATAGAATTTATAACCTCTTTAAGACTGTTTTAAGCCAGATACAACATGTGCTTGTTGAAGAACATAAAACCTATGAGAAGTAATCGCAAAAAAAGGGCCAGGCAGTAATATGAATGTTACAATAACATAAGTGGCCTAGTGGTTAGGGCGTTGGCCCCAGATCGGAGGATTGTGGGTTCGAACCCCTTACTGGTGGGTTGCCCTGAGGTACCCTTGAGCAAGGTGCTGTCCCCGTCAGTTCGCTCCTCCCTGCGATAGGTTGGCGACCTGTCCCGGGTGTGTCCCCATCCTTCGCCCTGTGTGAGCTGGCCCCCGCAACCCTAATTAGGACAAGCAGCCCAGAAAATGACTGACTGACTGACAATAACATAAAAAGCAGATACTTTTTATCCAAAAATATTACTTGCTATGAAATGACATCTCACTTATAACATGCACATTTATATCAAGCTTTCATTATGAAGTATCAGCAGTAATAAAAACAAAAATACACAGCTTTGCACCTTAAAGAGGTAATGCACTTAATTTTCCAGGTTTCCAGGTTTGCATAGTTAAATATTTAAACTGTAATTCAGAGGGGGTTTGATGTTAAATGTTCTGTTGTAGAGAAATGTATTAGAACGGAGCCAGAATTGCTGCAATGGACCAATGACCTGTCCAGGGGGTTTCTATTCCTTTCATCTTACCTATACTGGGTTAACCCTACTCATGATAAGTGGTTAAGGTGAGTGAGTGAGTGAATCAAAATTGTTGACAAGTGGTGGTGACCGCAACCATACCTCTAAAGCATGTAAAAACTACAACACAAGTTATTAAACAATATGTTTAATATATATAAAAAAAAAAAAAAAAAAAAAAAAAAAAAAAAAAAAACAACCTCAGGACATGTTTAGTTTCACTACCAAGTCTGAATGGCAAGTAAAATGATAATGTTCTAGAAATCCAACCTGTGATTACAATTGCCACCAAGACTATCAATTATCTCAACAATAAGCTATGACAAAAGTTAAGTTCAGTGGTATCCACAAACTTCTGCCTTAAACTAATATGCCATCCATACTGTTCCAAGACCATTACAAATTACAGCAAATATAGACAGTGCCCCGTGCTGGTACCATGCCACGAAATGTGCCTCAAACTGAGAATTTATTTTAAAAAGATATGGGCACATTCTGATTGGACACACTGCAGGTACACAGAAATTACACAGTTGTGGGACACTAGCTCAAATGGAATGGAAGTTAGACTGTTATTTTCATTTGCAATACCAGTAACTCAGTTACAGCAGTGCCTACTAATAGAGGCCACAAAAGGATCATTATGCTGCGAACGTCTTCAAGCGTTTTGCTGCCTTACCGCTGAACCTCAGCCTTATAACGTCATGTATGGACATTGTTCAGTAATTAATAAAGGATTGATTCCTTATCTTACCTGAAGTTATTCTCTCACCCATATCTAACATGAGTAAAGATATAATTGTTCTGTGCATAGTTTTGGACTGCTGCCACTGATGATCAAAATGTCTAAATGTTTCTTAGCTAATAAAGCCTACACCATGCTTCTAAGATTCTAGCTTTTCCAGTCCTCTCTTCAGGTCTTTTTTAAGCTAGAGGACCAGTATGATGATCAGAAATCCCAGACTGGGTACCTTAAATGGGTGCCTCAGTATACAGGGCTTCTGTATGTTTCCTTTCACTTCTGTATTTAAGTAAAGCATTAATTTACTGTCATCTAATCTTTGCAGGCCTGATAAAAAAATGCAGCCTCCCAAGACACTGGCAAAGGTAACAGCTAGAAGGCAAAACTGCCTTACATCACAAACTTGGCTATCTGCAACACAACATGAAAGAACACAAGTTGATCCTCTGCATTTTGAGAAGCACTGTGAAACATTAAAAGAGAATGGGGCACAGGGCCAATTTGGGACAACCTTAAAAAAATATTGGAATCCACCTGAAATCCCCATTTATGTAATGGTGCTTGAATGACTAATCAGTCTGAATCCAGGAAATTCTGGAAGGTTTTGAAATTGCAATAGGTTTTCAAAGGGACATTCAGAACCTTGGGTATGGCTGGAAAGAGGAGGTTGGTAAATTTAAACCAGTGTACATATTTTGCAAAAAAAAAAGTTAGGATATTCCATGTGTAAACCAGCAAAGAACTTTGTTTACCATAATTCAAATCATCAGACTTGAATAATCAGACATGTTTACTTGTGCACTTTGAGTATTTAAATTCTATTACAGCTAGGCATATACAAATAGTCCATATACACATCAACAGCCTTTTTGAGGCAATCAATGAGCTGTTCGTGTGCTGTTTTTTTACATATTTTATTTGAATAAAATAATTTCCCATGTATTCCTCATGTAGAGTGCAGGTAATGTTACAAGCCTCTCTATTGCTCAAGACGTCCAGTAAATCATCATATGTGCAGTGCATTACATTTTACCTAGCTCTTCACAAAGTTCTAGATTTGCTTCTTCAATAATTTAAGCATGTTTGTACTAAAGAACTGACCATTTCAAACTTGATTCCAACCCTGACCCTGATTCCAACATGAACTCGGATCGGAATCCTTTGGGTTGAGCTACCTTTTAATAGATCATTTTAATCATCAGAATCTACAGACCGAAACAGCTTCATAACCATGTGCCATGCACCCATGAGGGGGTGGTGGTCTAGTTGTAGGTTTATCACCTATGGACCAAGAGGTCATGGGTTCAAATCCTACATCCAGCACTACCACTACTGGCTTCCTAAACAAGACCCCAAGTTGCTCCAGGTAGATGGTAATAATGTAAATGCATATTACATGCTCGGTCACTGAATATGGAGCACTGTAGGTCAAAAATCACTTTTACTTTTACTAAAAGTACATGAGTCTTTTTTTTAACAAATGTAATTTACAAGACTTAGTTCTCCTTTATGAAACTAACTTTTTTTTTTATTTGGCATAAAATTAAAATCATACAGTTACACTCTGGAATTGGGTCAACTTTCCTTTCGACAGATGTTTAGAGAATCTTTCCCAAGTTTACTGTTAAAAAAAATATATAAAGTGGTAGTTGATTGGTTTGTATAGGCTATATGTAAGGGTTAGGTGTATAGCATATGTACAGTTTGTAGAAATGGAGGTTCTTTAGTGGCATTTTATGTTTATTGCTGCATTTCTGATTCATTGATATATGTTGCACAGAGGATTATTCTAAAGCCCTGTAGAATGAGTTGATTTTGTGGTGTGTAAGAAGTGTATGGGGTTCATTGCTGGGCTGAGCTGCATTCTGATAAAGAAAACAGTTCTGAAAATTAAACCTGGAACTGAGTACGAACTATGAATACAATTTAATTACTAATAAAAATAAAATGTATCCACCAAGACTAATTCAAAAAAAGGGCAGAGAGAGACCTCAGCATGGAGGAAAGGCTAGACACACATTCTCCAGCTGAAAACCAGGGTTGGACCTAGGCCACATTTGCTTGTCCTGACTTTACACTAAAAACACACATGCACACACATTTGCTTGTTTTGCCACATGATCCTGAAGCCTGTCAAGTCTGCAAGAGAGCCACAGTAATCTCTGACATGCTCAGAAAGTGTGGGTAAAATGATCCTGGTGTCAAGAAATAACTCCCATATAAACACACACACACACACACACACACACACACACACCTCTGCAAGCATTCAGGTCAGCCTGTGGAAATTTCCGCTGCAGGCCAGTGGAGTAGGTTGTTCAGTTTTATCAAGGATCAACAGCGCTCCCTGCAGCCCAAGTGTCCAGACAATAAGAAAAGTAAATTGATTTTTTGAAATGAAGTCTCAAAGCTCTACTAAAGTGATCACTGCATTCTTAAAGTGAAGTCTTAAAGTTGCAAAAATTTGTTTCTGCTTTACAAACCAAAATAAACCAAAAAGAGGAATTCCGAAAAATAATAACATTATTAAAACAAAAAGAGGAATTCCGAAAAATAATAACATTATTAAAACATAAAAAATAATATTCTAATTACGGATCTGATATATTACATCAGGTGCAGCTTTAATGAGCCCCCCATTCCCACTATTCCAAAATCAAATCCTTTGAGGAATTATGTCAAGAATTCTATATCCATTCAAATAAAATTTATCAACAACAGATGGGCTATAATCTGATTTGCACAAGAAGAGACTACACATATCTCTCGCTCTGCCCAGATCGATTTTCTCTCCATTTCTGATGTCATTTTTTTCCTCTCTTTCTCAATGTTTTTTCTCACTGTTTTGCCAGCTGCCATCCATTTCAGATGGTCTGCTTTTTATCTTTCTACGTTCTTTGAGGATCATCTCAAAACCTTTTTTTAAACACTGTTACCTTTTTAAAGATGATTACCTCTAGCATTACCACCATTGGGTTCCTGAGCAAGACCCTTAACTCAGAGTTGCTCCAGGGGGATTGTCCCTGTAATTAGGACATGGAAGTCTCTCTGGATAAGAGCGTCTGCTAAATGCCGTAAATGTAAATGTAGTAATGTGGCTCCAAGAGTAAAAATAGAACCAAGAGCAGAATTGAAAATAGAGCTGTGTCAATACTGACACCAGCATTAAAATTACTATTCTGCTTTGTAGTCTTATTATAAAAAGCATATAGATGTGTAGATGTGTAATCTCACAAACTTATTTTCTTACTTATTTCATCAGAATGGCATCAGGATGGACACAGGGCAGGTACAGGAGTAAAGTTAATTTGTCTATGTGTATCAATTTTTAAAACCATCAAACTAAAGGCAGTTTTACTGGCAAACACAGAATGGACATTCTTGTTCTCCAGCAGGAGTCATATTTTGGTGTGGGCAGAGACATCCAGACTATTGGAAAAAGCTTTCTAGAGATTTCCAGCCCAACAACCATCCCCATCAAAACAAACAACCATACACAGCTCTTTAAGCTTATTCCTGCTGTTGTCTTCATGCTTTCCATGGAGACCTTTTTTCCTTTTCTGTTTATTTCCTTTTCCCTCTCCCCAACTTCCCTACTTTCCCCTTTCTTCATTCTTATGCTTGCTGTGTAGAACTCTGTAGATGCCAAGAATGGTGCTCCATGCTCCTTTGTCCCTCTCAGCCTGGTGGCAACGCCAAGCATCTTCCAGCTCAAAAACACACACTCGCATGCACACACGCACATACCCCTGCAAGCCCTAGAGCTAATTTGGAAGAAGGTAAATGGAAATCTCAGTAAATTCAATTAAATAAGTCTTACCGTCAACACCCTTATTCAAGAGCATGGAGCATAAATAATCAACAATTTGAGCATATTTTCAAATGTGTATGTTGATTTAAGTGTTATTTACATAATATTTAAGCCAGTACTTTTCCTAAATCCACAAACCCTCATTTACTGTAAAAGAAATGTTTCCTCTCTATTCATTTCAAGAAGTGCCTTTCAGGAAAAAAAAACAAACAAAAAAAAACAAAAAAAAACACACAACACAAATATGCATACAGAAAAATAATAACAGGAATGTATAAATACATGTAACTACACACTGTAGTTGCATTAGAGCCTGTTTGCATTTCCTGAGAAGAAGAAAAAGAATGAGGGAGGGACAAAGAGAGAGTGCTGCATGTCTTGCATAGCTGACTGCACAGTATATACTGTAAGCTCGGCCCAGCATGGGAATGTAATGATATAAAGATAATAAACTCTTTAACAACTGCTTCATTTCTAAAGCGTTTCTCACTTTGATAATGATCAGGTTCTTATTATGTCGTGCAGAGTATGTGTGCTTATGTGTTGAAAATGTGTGCTTATGTGCATGACTGTGTGTGTATGCTATAGCGTATGTGTGGTTTCTACTAGGCCAAAGGTCGTTTTCATTTTTCAGTAGTGCTGTGTGAGATTGACCTGGTTTTAGCGAGAGCCCACAGAGATCGCATAATCCCTCATATCCCAGCAGAATGCTCAACACTGATACAGTAAGAAGAGCGGGTCAAAAAGGCACATAAAACAAAAGATCCAAGAGGAATATCCTGAAACCCAGAAGACGGCCAGAAAAGAGACACAAGGCTTCTTAGAAACAAAAACAAATGTATTTAAATAAAAACAAATAATCACAAAACAATGCACAGACATTGGTATTTCTCACAAGAAGCCAAAAATGTGCAAAGCTGAAGAGACACAAGAAACAAAGAAAATAAAGCCTTCAGCTAGCACATCCGTTGGAATTCCCTTTTGGTTTGATGTGAGAGAACAGAGGCCCTTGTGTTTCTGTATTTGTAAGTGTGTGTGGATTTGGGATGCAGTGAAATGAGACTCTGGGTTAATGAAATCACACGCTGGTGTTAATTAGGACACAAGCTGAACTGAACATAAAGTGCAAAATGTGAATGTAAATATGCTCATACCAAACTCATGAGGGCAATCACAACTCAAGACCCCCATCAAACAAACTGGAAAAAACCACTTAATCAATAAAAATACAGTGATTTTCAAGTGGCAAATGGCAGAAACAGCTAAGTGGCAAAGCAGATTTGCAAAAACTGCATGATAACACATTAGCAGCTCTCTCAACTGTAGAGGAAACAATGTTCCTAGTAGTAGATGTAGTTACTTCAACTAGGCATGTTTTCTTAAAAGCAGATCATAAAATATTAGCTACTTAAAAAAAAAAAAAAAAAAAAAAAAAAGGGACAAAAATTACATTCTTGTTATATTTTTAAGAGAAATTATCTTTTTGTAATTTATTCTGACGATGTATTGTGCTATTGACATAAGTAAAAAAAACTTTTGCCAAGGTAAACAGATTTAAACCTTTTTGGCCTAATTCTTTGGCACAATACTGTTTGTGCTGCCATGTAATACAAAATAAAACTCTATAATACAACTCAAAGACAGACAGAGTTCCACCAACACACTGCACTACTGGAATTTAAGGAATTGCTTCAGAAACAAAGCTCAGAGCACTAAAATGAGTGAATAAATTTCACTGTAATTTTCTGATTTTTCATCTTACAAGATTTTTAAATCTTCTCCTTCCTTTACAACCCTTTTTGGATGACTCCAACTCCTGAACTGATGCAGATGAATCAAACATGTACGTGGATGCAATCAAGTATTACATTTATTTTTACATCGTTAGTATTCACACACCTACCTACAGCCTCATGAACCTATGGGCCAGGGTCTTATACATACAGTTCCAGTCCACTGATCTCTCGTTAACCTCTTTGCTACATCTGTGCCTGTCTGGAAAAGCTGAGGAGTGCCACTGATCCTCTTTGACCCCAAGAGCTGCACCCTGTGACCCTGAACAAAATGCACTGTGGGAAACAACCCCCTTCATACTAAGCAGTGCTATTCTGAGCTTTGCCACACACACACACACACACACACACACACACACACACACACACACACACACACACACACACACACACACACACACACTAAAACACACACTTGACAAAACATGGAATGGTACTTTACCCCATTTAAGCAAAAGTAAGCAGTTATTATGTAATTTAGACAAAACACATATTTATACTGAAACACAATGTGAATATAAAACAAACTGCAACGAAACCAGTCTCTTTAATACATTAGAAATAGAATTTTGATTTTTAAAACTGTTCTGAACTGGTAATGTAAACACTACACTGAGCATCTTGGTGAAATGATCTTAACCCGTTTATTTTTCAAAAAAAAAATTCAAGAAACAAACCCACCTGACTGGAACCAGGTAACACAGGGCTGCAATGATAAAACCCTCTAGCTAGAATTCAGCAAATGTAATTCGTCATCTTATAGAAACGGCAGATGGAATTTGAAATGTCTGTCGCGTCAACTTAAGCAGCTTTCACTTCATGTGAGGCAGTTTCAGATGGAAGCAGAAATTAATCTCTAGCAATGAGCCTTCACGAAATTTCAAAAGATCTGTTCACATAAGCAGGGGCTTAAAACGACATGCACACATTCATGTGAATTACACACAGACCTTGCATATGTTTTTAAGTAAATGTGAGGTAATTATTATTTTTTTTAAATCACCACACCATTTAATTCACTCAGATTTCAGCTAGTCTGACTCTTCTCTTTTTTGTCTGTGTCCACCTGTCAATCCGTTTCTCCCTTACCTGGACATTTCGGAGCAGCCAGGCACATTTCTCCCTCACATCCTGGTATGGACACCTCTTGGAGAGCATGAGGAGACGAGCCAGTATATGATTGAGGTCGCTGGCTGAGGGGGAGCAACGGGACTCTGGAACAGGTCCTATACTCTCCACTCTTCTCATCACTTCTTGCTGAAGGCTCTCCATGGCTGCATCCCTGGAGGCAGCATCATGGCTCGCCAACCCTTCCCATGTCGCCACACCATCTCTTCCATCCATGGCTGTGATTAAATTCTTGAGCTTAGGTTCTGTTGAGCTGAAACAACAGGAGAGGCAGTGGAGTCTCTTAGCTGTAATGTTCAGAATCATATCTACATAAAACTTCTGCTAAAACATCCATATCTGCAATAATAAAAGCCAGAAGCTCAGGCACACACCTAGTCAGAGTGTGTATTCATTACCATGTTCATATACACCATTACAGAAAGCAGTGTTTGTTAATATTACAGTTAACTGCCAAGAAATGCCTTTTACAGTAAAAAAAAAAAAAAAAAGAAAGAAAGAAAACAGAAAAAAAAAAAGACAGTAAATCTATGTGTTATTTAACAACGTTAAAGCAGAACAACACCAGTACCGGAAAAAATTAAAATCACTTTAACAGAGTAGCATATTAGTATTAACTTGTATTATCTAAAGCAACAGAATGCATAACAATGAAAAACGCCTTGTGGAAATGAAGTTGCTCCAGCTCGAGCTGGTCCATTCAATCCCTTCAAAGTGGCCCCTTTCGATAGAAAAAATGCCTACATTTGAAAGAAATAGTGACAGAAATACAGTCCTGTATACTGCTACAGGTCTGCGTGATGTCAAACATTAATACTTACAAATATTACATTCTTTCTTGGCGTTTCTGCACCCGCTGGACCTGCACTACAGTCCTGAACAGCAGCACTCAGGAGGAGTATCTTCTAGGAGTAAACAAGTGATAGACAGCGATGCCGACAAATAACGTGACAGAAAGCCATATATAGGCGTGAACAACAGCACAGCAAACCAATCAGCATTCACTTGGGCGTTCCTGCTACCAAGCCGTATAGGTTTCTGGGGATTGTAGTGTAAAAGCTTTAAAATCCCTGTTACGCCGAAGGCCGCTTCAAAAGCTAAAAAACTACAACTACCGTCATTTGTAGTCGGTGCTGTTAGCGTCAAGAGCCCCGCCACCACTTGTTTATCACAAAACCTTATAATTTACGTTCATGGTGTAGTACATCCCTACTTTCGTTGTTAACGGGCTAATTAAAGCCGTTTTCGCACATTAATGTTCGTATTCATAGTAAAATCAAATGATTAACAATATCTTGTTTTCGAAGGGCATCGTTTGGTTTGGCTGCAGCAAAATGTTAGAATGGAAATCTTTATTTTGCTGTTTTCTTAAAACTTAAAAAATTAAAGTGCACTATTTTGTAAGAAAGCAACTATTCATCCCATTCACGCATTCATTCAATTAATTTATTATTATTATTATTATTATTAATAATAATAATAATAATAATAATAATACCATTTTATATTGCAGTGTGTTATTGTTAAACTATTTATATTTGATGAAAACGAAATTAGTAGTTTTAATAGCTGGTTACAAAAATAATTTGAATTTGGTTTGCAGCATTTTGAGTTCCCATGGCCTCTACTGTTAGCAGGGTGTACATTTTGTGTGAGCAAAATATATAATAAACTAAAGAAAGTGAAAGTGACAATGGGTCTTTGTGAAACACAGCACAGAACACAGTGAGACACAATGAAATGCATCCTCTGCTTTTCACCCAAACACACTGTGTAGCAGGGGTCAGCTATTTAAGGGGAGCTGTTATAGGGACAGTACCTTGGTCAAGGTTGCCTCAGGGCAACCTACTGGTCTGGGATTCCAACCCACAACCTTCCGATCCTGGGGCACAGTCCCTAACCACTAGGCCATTGCTGCCCCAAAGTGAAAGTGTTTATAATAAAACCTTGACAAGGTTTACAGACAGAGGTTCACAGGGTGAGGTGGGGGACTTGTGCACTGAGAAATGTACAGGTGTTTAGCTACTACTGTCAGACCATCAAATTTGCTGTTGGTAAATGATACGTTCACTCATAGACCATCTGTTTTCAGAACAGAACAACCTTGCTTCTCTAACTTTGTATCCAAAATGTCTAACCTGAGCTGTCCCTCTAATATACTCATTTCTAATCCTGTCCATCCTCATCACACCCAACGAAAAAATCTCAGCATCTTTAACACTGACACCTCCATCCTTTCTTTTCATCAGTGCCACCGTCTCCAACCCATACAACAGAGCTTGTCTCACTACTGTCATGTAAACCTTCCCTTTTACTCTAGCTGCTACCCGTTTGTCACAAATCACTCCAACCACTCTTCTCCACCCATTCCAAACTTCCTGCACTCTCTTCTTCACCTCTCTTCCACACTCGCCATTACACTGAACTGTTGATCCCAAGTATTTAAACTCCTCCACCTTTTTCACCTCTACTCCCTGCATCCTAACCACTCCACTTTCCACCCTTGCATTCACACTCATGTATTCTGTTTCTGTCTTTCTCATTTTCATTCCTCTCCTCTCTAGAGCATATCTCCATCTCTCCAGGCTTTCCTCAAGCTGCTCCCTGCTCTCACTGCAGATCACAATATCATTAACAAACATCATCGTCCAGGGAGACTCCTACCTAATCTTGTTGGTCAACCTATCCATTAGTATCGCAAACAATAATGGGCTCAACGCTGATCCTTGATGTAATCCAACCTCTTCCTTAAATGCATCCGTCACTCCCACTGCAGATCTCACCACTGTTACACAGCCATCATACATATCCTCTCTACTCTCACATACTTCTCTGTAACATCTGACGTCCTCATGCAAAACCACAACTCCTCTCTAGGCACGCTGTCCATATGCTTTCACAAAGGCGCAATGTAACTCCCTCTGACCTTCTCTGTACTTCTCCATCAACACCCTCAGAGCAAACGTTGCATCTGTAGTGCTTTTTCTCGGCATAAAACCATACTGCTGTTCACTAATCCTCACCTCTTTTCTGAACCTTGCTTCCACCACTCTTTCCCATAACTTCATGTTATGGCTGATCAACTTTATCCCTCTATAGTTACTATAGCTCTGTGCATCACCCTTATTCTTGAAAATCGGTACCAGTACACTCGATCTCCTCTCCTCAGGCATCCTCTCACTTTCCAAGATTGTGTTAAAAAATCTGGTCAGAAACTCAACAGCCGTTTCCCCTAAACACCTCCATGCTTCCACTGGTCTGTCATCTGGTCCAACAGCCTTTCTATTCTTCATCCTCTTCATCGTTGCCCTTAATTCCATCTTGCTTATTTGCTGCACTTCCAGGTTCACTGTTGTCACATCATCCAATCTTCTCTCTCTCATTTTCTTCATTCATCAGCCCCATACTGCTACACATAATCTGCCTGGGCTGCTTTGTTTCACAACACTGCAGCCCTCCACGGATGAATGTACTGTCTGTCGTGCCGTCTGTTGTTGTCTGTCTTGTCTTGCACTTGTTGCCCCGTGTTGTGTCTTATGTTGTCTTGTGTCTTGTGTTGTGTCTTGTCTTGTGAGTAGCACCAGGGTCCTGGAGGAACGTTATTTCGTTTCACTGTGTACTGTGTATATAGCTGAAATGACAATAAAATCCTACTTGACTTGACTTATCTTTGGCCTTCGTCACTGCTTTCTTCACCCTGTGGTTCATCTCCATGTACACCTGTCTACTTTCGTCATCTCTCTGACTCTCCCACTTCTTCTTTGCCTCCCTCTTTTTCTGTATGCACTTGTGTACTTCTCAGTTCCATCATCAGATTTCCTTTTCCTCCTTCTTCCTTCCAGATGTCACACCAAGTAAATTTCTAGCTGTCTGCCTTATCACTTCTGCAGTAGTTTCCCAGCAGTCCGGTAGCTGTTCAACACCTCCCAGTGCCCGTGTTAACTCCTGCCTGAGTTCCACCTTGCAGTCCTCCTTCTTCAGCTTCAACCACTTCCTTGACTCTGTCCTCACTTTCCTCCTCTTCTTGACCTCCAAGGTCATCCTATAGACCACCATCCTGTGCTGTTTAGCTACACTCTCCCCTGTCACTACTTTGCAGTCTCCAGTCTCCTTCAGACTGACCCTCCTGCAAATATAATCCACCTGTGAGCATCTTCCTCCACTCTTATACGTCACCCTGTGCTCCTCCCTCTTCTTAAAATAAGTATTAACTACAGCCATTTCCATCCTTTTTGCAAAATCAACAACCATCTTACCTTCAGCATTCCACTCCTTGACACCACACCTACCCTATCAGCTCCTCATCACCTCTGTTCCCTTCACCAACATGACCATTCAAATCTGCACCAATCACCACTCTCTTCCCTGGGTACACTCTCTATCACTTCATCTAACTCACTCCAGAATTCTTCTTTCTCTTCCATCTCACAACCAGCTTGTGGAGCATAACCACTAACAACATTCATTATCACACCTTCAACATCCAGCTTCAAACTCATCACCCTCCCTGACACCCTCTTCACCTCTAAAACCTTCCAATTTATTCAGGCTTGGGACCGGCACAAAGAAATATGCTGGCTTGTGCATCCCTAGTGGCTGGGTTAGCACAATATGATTAATGCAGAGATTAAATGCTTGTTAATGCTGAAGAACATGTAATCACAGTGGTCGAAAGTGAAAACAAGTGACTTGATGAAGCTTTTCTCTCAGTTTGTTCTTTGGAAATCAGATTAGGTGTATTGCTGAGATTACTGTACTTGTGTACAAGGCTATTTAAATTATATAAAATGTGCCATTTCACTTACTTGCAGATTGCTCAATGAACAGGTTTATTTCCAGTATGCCTGCAGGAAGTCATTTGGAACCATCCCTCTTGAGCAGAGTACACAAAGGAAACCTGCTGTTTGTTAAAGACAGACAAAGGCAGGTCTTTTAACTAGAGTTTATAGCTGATAACAACTGACACAACACATCTGGTTTGAAATTCAGGGGGCTATGATGTTTGACTCCATATAGTGGAGACATGAATATTTTGAACCACTACATGGACCGTTTGCAGCTGCAGATAAAAAAGGCTGCATGAAATAAATATAAGCCTGTATAAAAAGAACCACTTTACTTCTTTCATGCTTATTAAAAGAAAATACTCTTCATCTTTCTTCCTTGATATGGGCCCTTTAAGACTGATTAAAGTAACAACTGTTTGGATTGGCTGGCTCTTTAAACACAGTCTGGGTTTACTGTTGGGGCCTGAAGACTGAATATAAATAATCAAAAAGACCCTGTAAATACTTTTTTTTCTATGTGTAAACTGGAGAGGCCTTAACATTAGCAGTTCTCTAATCAAAAACTTGTATTTAAAATAAAAATAAAAATTTTAGCTTTTATATTGAAACGACATTTTAAGACGAGCACACACTTTTGGTATGAAAATCTAAAAAATGAATGAATTGTGGACGATATCTTGCAACCTTAAAATAGACCTTTGTACATTTATTTTGATAAATCAGTGGGCTTTTAGCAGCTGATTCAACACGAACGCCGCAACAATCCACTCTACACAGCACTACACAGAGTCGTGTCCCAAACTGCACACTGCCAAACTAAATAGTGCGTACGAAAGCACTACGCCGCCAATAAAAGTTTGTTCAGGAGGCAAGTAGTGTGAAAGCGTGTTATTTGGAACGCAGCCAGCCTTTTGGCGTTCAGCCATTGTCAGCACTTCTTACGTATGCGGAAGTGCACAGAGCAGCGGCGGGACGTTTAAAATAAACAAACGGATCCCGGCGGCTGTTAGCAAGGTTTAGGTCTTACATAGCGATTCCTGCAGCTTGATATAAGTTACCCTTCATGACAGATACCTGAAGCACAATGGAGCATATACGAGATTCGGTAAAATCCGTTTTAAATAATTTAAACTGCAGCTTTCACAGAGTAGGGCTCATAGTTAGCCTGGCTAGCATAGGCCTGAACTCTGTTCAGTCAGGATAATCCGGGTTTTTTGGAAAAGTTACCCAGTTCCAGTCTAACAGCTCAAAATAATGACCATTCATGTAGGAATTATTCATAAAATACCGTGTGTGTGTGAGTGAGAAAACCATTTCAATTGCATTGTTTTGTTCCAAACAGTTCATATTGCAAACACTTGTAAAACAAAATATTTTTGGTGATCTGATTAATGCACTTTATATACCCGACTGTTTCATAAAATGCTAATAGCTGTGATAGTAGCTTGGTCATAGAACTACCTGTATTTGACTAGTTACTTTATGTTAGCTAACCTGGTCTTTGACATATGTCACTACATATTAGACTCCATCTGTTTGTAGATGTGATGTAAACACTACATGTTTAATGTGAGTAACATTGCTGGAGTAATTCTGCCAGAAGTGATTGCTCACTTATGAATTCTTATTACTTGACAATAATGGATTACATTTTCCTTTCCACCATCATCCTCGGTTTACTCATCAGGGTCCCAGACATGCAGTGCTGCTTAATGACAATGCTGGTTGCTTAAAATTACTTTCTTAATTAAAATTTTGTTTTGTCTCCATTTTAGACCCTGTTTCTAGACTCCCCTTCCAAACACAGCTATGTTGGAAGCTTCTATAATCCTCCAGAAAGGATTCCACAGCAACTGTGCACTGCCACCCTGCTGTTGCAACAGGATGACGCCAATACAGTCATAAACTTAAGGGACGTCAATGCCCAGACCTGTCAAACAACCTCTGAAGCTGGTAGCAGAGGTGAGTGAAGTCCATGATCTGGTTACTTTTGACATTGACTTAGAAATTTACTTCTTTCTGTATCCTTTTTCCTCTGCCACACATTTCACCCTACAGTCAAAAAGTACACTAGGTGGGTTAAGGCTGCATCATATGGACAAGATATCACTATTATAATTACACTGTTACATATTGCAGTTGTAAAATCTATAAATATAAGAAACAGCCCATATAATCAGTTTTCTGGAATTATGAGCACTTTCTTTTGATCTTGTTCAGAAAAGCGGTTAATGAGTTTGCATGTTGCAGAATTCAGAAATCATTACAGAAACTGATACTGTGATATTGTTTGACATACAATATATTGTGCAGCCCTGGGGTGGGTTGGTTTTATGACCTTAAAAAAAAATAGCATACCATGGTCAACAGTGAGTTCAACAACCTTACAGACTGGAGTCATACTTTATTAAACCTCCACATAAAACTTTATGAAAAAGCAGTCACACTCTAAATGTTACCAGTGTTCTTGATATATGAAGACTTATAGATTTTAACTTATTCAGATATAGATATAAAGGTAAATGTGTAAACAGTTCAAACATTTTTTGGACATTATTAATATAGTGATCTAACTAGTAACTGGGAGATGTATTTTTTAAACAGCAGTGATATCAGCTCTGAAGACCCTGCAGGAGAAGATGAGGCGGCTCGAGCTGGAGCGAGTGCAGGCACAGAGAAATGTGGAGAAGTTCTCCCAGGCTACATGTCGTTATGCCAGTTCTAGTGTCCAGACTCAACAGCAGCTTGGTGCCAGAGAGAAAGGCTTCTCACAGAGGAAAGGTATCTTCGGTCCTTCAGTTTGAGATAGGCATGCTTTGTGCTCCCACTAACCCATGCTCATTCTTTCTCCCTGTGCAGAACTGGTTTCTCAGCTGCACTCAGCAGAAGCCCGCTGCTCTCTGCTGGAAAAACAACTGGACTACATGAGGAAGATGGTGGAAAGTAAAGAAAGAGACAAAATTACTTCAGTAACTAGAGAGGTAAGTGCAAGCATGAGAGATGGAGGGACTGTGATGAGCGAAAAGTATATGGTGGCAGGGAAATTAAGTAACATGCTTTATTTAGCTGGTATGCCTTAGTTAATAATTACTGATTAGTGATTGCACAGATCCAGAACAAAATGAGTCCTTTAAAAAAAAAAAAATAATAATAATAATAATAATAATAATAATATTAATAATAAA
The DNA here is from genome assembly GCA_017165825.1 of Hepsetus odoe. Taxonomy (NCBI): domain Eukaryota; kingdom Metazoa; phylum Chordata; class Actinopteri; order Characiformes; family Hepsetidae; genus Hepsetus; species Hepsetus odoe. The sequence continues at coordinate 7,592,512 of CM029370.1, forward strand.
TAAATAAATAAAAATACCCCATGCTTACATTGTGTGATGTCATATTGTTAAACGTTCTTATGGGGTAGTAGAGTGATATTTGCATTTCCATCTATTTTTAGATGCTCATTGTAAGCGAAAAAATTTTACATTTTAAAACAATTCCATGAGTGTCAGCTGATACGGTTTTGCAATATCGGTATTGGGAAAGAGGTTGCTATATTTTGCCATATATTAAACAATTGTTTGGTTATGTATGTAGTTACTCTTTGGCAAAAGCTTGAACTTACAATGTCTTTTTTGACAACATTTTCACAACAAAATTTTTATAAATTCATTTCATTTATGCATTTGTCCCTCTTCATACACTTTTGCCTTCATCTTTCTATAGGAGAGCGGTCAGCAGAATGAGAGGTCAAGTACTCATCCTGAGATCCAGGTTCAGCTACAGAAACTGGAGAGGCTGGAGAAAGAATATCTTAAGCTAACAAACACACAGTCAGTCGCAGAGGTATTGACACAGTAAAGAGAAAGGGTGTGACATCAAAAAAAGAATTTACTTTATTTACATTATCTTATAGTTTCAACAAAGCATGAATTGTTAGTTGTTTGCTCAAAGCTCACAGCTGTTCAATAAAGAACAATCATGATGCTTAACTCCAGAAAAGTGATTTGTTAAAAAAGGAAAAATGGTGTTAGTATTCAGTGCATGGGTTTATTTTGGAAGAATGTTTGGAGGAGTTTCCAGGTACTATTGCTTATTATGGCTTAGTGAGTGTTTTAAAGATGTGTATTCTGTTTGTGTGTTAGAGGAAGATTAATCTTTTGGAACAGAAGTTACTCCAAGAAGAACATGAACGCAAACTTGTGCAAGAGAAAGCAGAGGAGGTACTTACTGGCATGAGAAATGTGCTGTTTTTGGAATAATTATTGTCTCCATGCCATTGCTGTGTTCACCTCTCTGGATTTTGGTCTGCAGTTACAGAGGGAACTGGAAGCCAATCTGGCCACCCTTTCAGCTAATGAGGTTAAACCTAAAAAGAAGAGTAAAGAGAAAACCACAACTAAGGTAGCCACTGTTTGCTTGTTCTTTTTGTAGAAGCACTGTCACAGTGTCAACACTAGGTGCCACTAGTGTAACAAGGTGAATTTTGTGTTACTGGAGGCATTTATGAGCTTTGGCCATTTTAAGTAGATTAAAATGGGTATATATATTTTTTATTTAATATAATTTCAGAAAATGGTGAGAAAAGAGATTCCATTTCGTCAATCCCTTTCTAAAGCCAAGGGAATTCCGTTTGTTGCTGGAACTGTGAGTATAGATTTTGGGGCCAAAGTATGTTTTCCATTAACTCTCTAGATTCATTTTTCATTTATGGATATTTGCTACTTGTTACCATTTGCAGTAATTAATTTCTTTATCATAGTCTACGGGCCCCAGTCACTCCGTCAATGCCAATGTTCAAAGTGTGCTGCATTTGATGAAGACCAGGGAGCCACGACTGTGTGAAAGGGTGCGTGCTCTCCAGAGTGGAACGGAAAACAGCAGAACTCCTCGCCAAGCCCCTCCATCCACCAGTGATGGTGTAGCAGCCCTGGGCAGCTTGTCTGAACTACTGCTGGCCCTTCAGGATGAACTAGGCCAGATGAGCTTGTGGGTAACTTTTGGGCAGTTTAATTTAGCTTAATATGAGTAAAAGAAAGTACTTATATTAAGAACGATAAACCCCCCCCTATGGGAAAAAAAAAAACTTGAATTATGTTTGTGTTTTGGCTCATCTGTGTAAGCACTCATAAGTACATTGATACAAGTTATGCAAATGCAAATGATTCTGAATGTCCTATGTTACAGTGAACATCAGGAACTGGTCAAACAAATAGATGAGACTGATCAACGTGAACTGAGGGAAGATCTGGAAAGAGAGCTGGACTATTTAGTGAGGAGGATGGAGGAGAAGGCAGCCCAAATCACAAAGCTACGCAAGCACCAGCAAACGGTGAGTTTATTATTCTGTTCATTCCTCCTTATCTTAAATTGGGATGTTATGGGGTTTTTCTCTTGTAATCTGAGAAATTGAGTCAGTGAACATGTTACATAACTTAATTTCAATATACCAAAAATTATGTTTACACCATCCACACTCCTTCATATATCAATGGCTTCCTTAGTTGTTGTGGTGCAAACCAATAATTCACTGAGCAATAATAACACAATAATTCACTGGACAGTGTGAGTCTAAGAGTTATGTGTCTGTGTATCCAGGTCCAAAAACTGTCACAGTGTAGTCCTAAGAAGAGGCAAAGTCCAAGACGCTCAGCCAGTGTGGATGGCCAGAATTTGACTGGTGTTATGAGTAGAGTCCAAGCTCTACCTTGCACCCCTGTTAAAGTCTCATCCTCAAGTACGAAGAGGAATCAAACAGTCAATCAGCAGTGCCTGCAGCTCCTGAGAGACACTAGGAAGCTGCACTCAAGTCTTCGTCAACAGGACATCAAATGGGAAACATAAACTCTGCCTTGGTGTATTTTAACAGTACGTAAGCATGGAAGAGTCCAAGAAATAAGGATCAGAAAGGGGCACAATCCTTCCTGAGTTACAGCTCTAGAAACTCTAAGAATGTCTAGCATGTATGTGGTATGAAGTGAATTTAGCAGCAGCAGTGTCATACAAAAGCAAGTTGTTTACTTTGTCACAAGAAGCAACAACAGCTCACTCATGAGCCTTTTTCATATGCTTATTTTTTTAATATGTCCTTTTTTTAATCAGTGTTTTATCATTTTTTTTATGTTTTCAAACTCTATTTAAATATACTAAAATATTTTAATAAAAATATCACCCTGAACATTTAATTTGCTTGTGTACTTCAGTTGGAAATAGAATTTCTACAAACAGCTTATTCTTACACATGGTGTCATGGTTGTTTATGAAATTGCTGAATCAACTTGTTCCTGTAAGGATCTTGAATCGATGATCTTTGTCCCTGAGCATTTTTCATTTATTTGTCATATGTCGTCTTTTACTGAATTCACACCCTGCTATAAATGGGAGACTTTGAATCCTCACCTTGTATTGGATTGCCTCATGAGTCAACACTTCCCAGAAGGACTCATCTGATTTTTTTTTTTTTTTTTTTTTCTTACCTTGTTTAAAAAAAAAAAAAAAAAAAAAAAGACTTTTGGGGTAAGTGTAAGGAACAGAAAAGGCTGTTCTGGTGGTCACAAAAGGCATATGGCGTAATCCCATGACTGAAAACCCCATAAATCATAGGCAGTTAATTGAGTGGACACAGAAAATTAACATATTAATTTGCAGCATAACCTCTTCCAGCTTTAAATGTAACATGAGGTACAAATGATGATAATTATGTTGTTCTGAAAATAAATAAACAGATGCTTTAAAGCATCTAAATGTAAAAGGAACAGAAAATGTACTTTTTAGATTAGATGACAGTGGTCTGCCAATGAAGGGCCGAATGGAAAAATGAGAGGGAACGATGCCTTTAAATGCTGCAAGAATTGGTTTAAGGAGGCATTTAGTAAGGCTATAGGCTTTTTTTTTTTTTTTTACATGTAATGAACAATTTTAAAGAAAATGATAGTTTTAGATTAACATTTTAAAAGTATTGTCAGTTTTGCTGAAAAAAGAGAAACATTGGTGGATTTCCCTTAGAGAAAATGTAGTACATCAGTACATTTAGAAAAAAAGAGAAACAAAAGAAATTTTGAATTTAGAAAATTGGGAGGGGACGCTAACAAAAAATACGAGCACCCTTTCTTGTCGTGGAATTCTGGAGGCAAGGACAAAAATGTACTGAGAAGGCGAGCTCTGTGCTTTGTCAAGTCAGTCTGATTAGATTAAGTTGTGGCTCGATAAATTGCATTACAACAGTATAAACCGATGGAGGGCGAGGACTCTGTTTAACAGGGTTGAGGTGGCGTGCTTGTTCTGAGGACCTGTAGAGGTTTACCTAAAAAGAAGAAGAATAAAAAAATACACAACTGTCCTTTACAGGGCAATAAAACAATATTGAGACGTTTCGTTTCGTATCACACTGTTCTAGTCTACTACCACTAATAGTACTGTAAATGCACACCATGGTTGCGTTACTGCTGAAAAAAGTAGGCTCTTGAAAGTTACGACATGACAAGATAAGACAAGATGTTTCATGTTTTGTGTGGTCAACATAGTTTCATTTGTTGTTATAAACCCATCCTTGCATTTCACATTCTAACAAAAAATGGGAGAAAATCCCATTATGGACTAGTTACCAGGTAAAGAGTATTAAATAAAGATGTGATTTCAAACAGCTGATGTCAACAGTGGATTGTAGTCAAGATTTGGTACTAAAGATGTATCCATATATTGTAGATTAGTTTTTGAAGAACATAAGACTGAAGCGTTAAAAACTGCTTAAAATTTTCCCGTCCCAACTTTCCAACCCAACGATTTACGCTGTAAAATTAATCAAGCAGTTTATTTCTGAATGTGATTATTTAAATGTATTATCTAATATATTTGACTTGATTTATTCATTAATTTAATATATTTGACTTGGTAATTATTTATTTTTTGTTTGTCTGGAAACCACAGAAGCCATCAAAAGGTAACCTTACCAAGCAAGTTGCAAATTAAGAGGTTGAGGGTTTGCTCAATGTGTGTATTGTGTCGCTAGATTGCTATTATTCCTAGTTTTGTGTGCAAATAACAGCATCTCTATCTCAGACATCCTGTCCAAAAAGGACTGTGGTCAATTACTGCTGGCTCAATAGGAATAAAAGTGACCTTTAGGGTGAGTATGCATCCTGTTAGCTATTCTCTCTAATCTCAGTGGGCAGAAAACTGGCCTTGAGGCGCATATCATGACAACACCAAGAAAAAAGCCAAATGTTTGCTAATGGGAATCAGTGTGTGACTGTGGGAGGATGAGAAAAGGGTTGGATGACCAGAAGTTTGGAGTGAGATCATTTGTGTATCAGTAAGGAGAAAAAAAAAACCATTATACAGCTTCCTCATGAACTATTATTTAACACGTTTACATTTTAGTTGAGTGTACAAAAGTTATAGAGCTGGCACCAATTTCCTTTTAATATCCTGTGTATGCATGTGTGCATTTATAAAGGAAAATGTTTTTAAACACTGCTTCTGTAATACCCTCTTTCTCTCTATATAGGAAAAAAGACCTGAAGCTGCTACTAAAATCTCTTACATGGAGTTATTTAATTATTTACAAACTTCTCATTTAACCGCTGTTTTCATTTAATCAAGCCTTCATGAACATATGAGAGTGAGAATAAAGTGGATCTGATTAGAGCTGCAATAACACTCCGCAGGAGCATCAGCAGAGGCAAAGCAAATTAAAAATCAGTTACCTGACTACTGATGCTGACATAAAACCAACCCTTTTGTTAAGTTGTCAAGCATGGGGCTGCTGGTTAAAAAAGAAGCTATTTTTGGTGTTGCCTCCAAAAATTTGGCCTGAAGCATGAAGCATTTCCCTTCAAGATTTGTCTATGTACATAACTTTAATTTCAAATTATGTCTCAAAAATAAATGAATATTTAAATGTAATTAATAATATTTTTTTAATTTAATATTTTTTGCAATGACTTTCATTAAAAATTCTAAATGCCTTTTTCAACTATTAACTATAACTTAATCGATTAGATGGTATCGACTACGCAATTATCTGGCTTATAATATAGAATCAATTTTTTGTGAAACAAATGTCTAAAACAATCTGCTTCAACCGATCTATTATTGTTTCACTGGAAGGTCTTGACTCTGGACTCTAGACTGTTTGCAGCATGGAGTTGAGAAGCAATTTTTCATGGACATTGTTAATTTTAAACATCTGCTCTTGGCAGTGAATTCTGTTCTTCCTGTGATCTTGTAAGTCTTTCTCAAAAGATGGCTGACAACAATATGGTAGATTTTAAGCTAACCTTCTTGATTCCTGGACATCTGTGTAAGAGACGGAAAGAAATGAAGGGGGGAAAAAAAAAAAACAATGCCAAGTTTGTTTCACAATAGTCACTTTTTTAATTAATTAATGATTAACATTTCCAACTTAATTGCAATTGCAAAAACTAAAGGAAAAAAAGGAAATAAAACTAACATATAAACAGAGCTGAAAACATTTTAAGGCTGAATTTGTGGCAACAAAGTGAAAGAGCAAATCAGGTGCAGGGGTGTGTACGTGCATGTGTGCGCATGTGTTTGCTTTCAGATAGAATACACCCAAAGAACCCTGAACCAACCTCAGGTCATCTATTATTCATATTGTTACTGACGAGGACAAAACTATACACAAACCCAAGCACTGAGAAAGTAAATGAAAGTGTGTCGGATTACACAAAACAACAGAGTAGACAGTAAGCTATGCGTTATATTCTAACCAGCTCTTAGTTTTCACCCAGGCAAGAACGCGCAAAGTCCCTTTAAGAATTATTATTATTATTATTTTTTTTTTACAAGACAAGAATCTTCATTCATCATTTAACCTTCTGTATAATTAAGGCACTTCGTCTTCAGGAGGTGTAACACAAAATGAGCAACGTGAAACAGACAGACAATGTTAGGCACTCCTAAGTGGTTTTCTGTGGGCACCACTCTAAAACTATCCTATCCATCCACATTCCCTCTTAGAGGCTCCGAGCAACACAACAGAATCTTTGGATGTAGCCTAACATTGTTTCACCAGTGTGACTTGAGTTAGTTACACTCTGTGTCTATGGTGATAAGCAACAAGAACAATTGCATGCCAGACTTAACTTGCACCATCATGTCCAGAAATGTAAAAAAGTAGCATAATTGTCATTTGACAGGCTTCAAGCAAAAAGGCAAACTATTTTTTTTTCTTTAACTTTTAAATGTGACCAACAATTCCAGTACAAGGCAAAAAAGCTGATGGAGCAATTTAGCAACCTCCAAATCGTGCTAAGATAAACAACTTTGGCGTAAAACAGCAATCTGTTTGGGAGAAGAAAAAAATAAAAAAGCACAATTAGATAAAGTGGTTTCTGTGAAATGTGGGAGGCCTGAACAGCAGATGTTTTATAAATCAAAACTAACATCATGGCATAATTTAAGATTGAATGAAGTCAGCATTAAGTCAACAAAAATGCATGGCACACAAATGAAACAGTCTGAAAGAAGAAGAAGAAGAAAAAAAATTATTCAAAAAGAATTTTCAAAACATTATTAGCAGCAAGCTATTCGAGGCGATTTGATTCAACACGGGAATACCAAGCCTTCATATCTCTGTTCAACCAGTTTTTCTCTATTACACACACATACATTCTTATGGAGACTAGACAGCAACCAAAAAATGAACAGAGTATCAAATCAAGTACATGAAATGTCACAAAACTAAGGAATTGTGTGGTAAACATCCAATTTAGATTTAACAGAATGTCACAGACCATAATAATAACAAAGTTTCTAAACCAAAACACGTGGCCTTCTGAGATTCTAAATATGGAAAATTCAAGTCTGAGACACTTGCCTAGTATTTCATGAAGCGTTTTTGCTTAGGTAGGCATAACAGCTTTGATCATGTTTGAAATGTTTTTCTTCCCAAAACAGGGAAGGCTGTTAGCACACGGACTGGACAACAATAGAAGGATATGAACAACCTCTGACCAGTGGCCTAAGCCGACCCCTGCCTTGCCTGGACCTGAGTGATAACAAAAAGGGAAGAATTTCTGTCTCTTTCATTCTTCTTTCTCCCCATTTTTTGAAAAACACATGGAAACTCCCAAGAACATGCAGCTGCAGTCCCAACAACAGGAGCTTGTTAAGTGTTTTACTTTTGTTAAGTACCTTTTCTGGTTTTCATATGACCAAGTTCAAATTACACACCACAGCAAAGCACTCTAGAAGTGACTGCTCTTAAAGACAAAGCTACTGTGCTACAGTGAAGAGCAAAGAAAAGCACCAGCCTGTGCAAAAGCAAAGATGTGGCGGAGGTGCACAAGGCTAGCTAGACAGCCAGGGCTTTTTAGGTGACAACAAAAACCATGACAATGAGAATTTTAACTACTGAAGCTATTCATTTATTCATTAATATATTTTTACAATATAGCAATCAGTCCAGCTGGCAGACTCTATATATCAACTTCAGTGACAATATTGAGCACACGCTCGTGCAAAACACGCACACGAAGCCTGCTCCAACAGGAGGCAGTAGACCACGAAACATGCATCACATCAACGAGTGGTCAGCACTCACACATTCATTCTATTAAGGCTCAGAGGGAGGGCAAGGAGACAAAGAGCATCATTAATCGACAACAAGCAGAGCAAACCAAAGCCACCATAAACTCCAAAGGCACATTGACTCCCAACTGTGATTGTTCCTGAACAAGTAAACCACCCAGAGCCCTGCAAATACACTTCTGGCTTCCAATACACTAATGCATTATTAGTACTGGATTTTGGATAATGAGTTTATCCTGACAAGCTCTGGCAAAAGGTATCTAACCAGAGTGAATCAATTGTACTACAGACATTAATGGCAAAGGCTGAGCTAGGTACTGTGATTTATTGCAAATAGGTCATGCTCTCCTTTTTGGTGAAAATGAGTCATAATAAAAATAATAAATGATTGCCACATCCCAACAGAAAACAAGGAATGCCTGTGTTTTTGTAGAGAGAGAGAAAAAAAAAAATCCACTTGTTAACTCAAAATATTATTCGCTAATTTCCCATCATGCAAATATGATCACAGGGATTGACTGATTAATTACTCCTAAGACTAATGTCGAGTGAATGGCACGGGTCAGGATCAGCACCAGGAAATAAAACAAATGGGCAACGTGATTTCATCCAACACCGATCATAATGTCATAAGCCAGTTAAGATAAAGCTAATGTAGAGCACAGTAGGGTTATTGCCGCAGGAGGCATTTTTTGCTGTTAACGTTTTTGCTCCCAGGCCAGTGGCATTCAAATCAAGCTTACCATTTTAACACTTGCAGTAATACAATGGGAGAAACATGGCAGCTTCAACATAACCACCCTGTTTTGGGTGGGGCAGTAATCTGTGTGTGGTTATTAATCATTAGAAGATATTGAAGCTGGGGAAAAGGGCTGATGAAGTTAAACCATTACAGCTGAAAATAAGAATACTGTTATACTGAATCAATTAGGGGCCACAATGGGGGCACCAAACTACATTTAGGGTTTACTTTGTGTGTATAACTACACGTGATGAATTTCAAACAATCAAATACATTATCATGGCTAAAAATACAGGAGGGCTGAGAAATATAGTGTGTGCGTATGTACGTAATTGACTGGTGTGTGTGGACGTGTGTAGTTTTGTAGCTGAATGGGTGCGGTGTGTGAGTTCAGTTTGAATGAAGTGTAAGGTGGTGCCTTTAGGTGACAGCATATGTTACAAGGTGTGGTAGTTGCGGTCCTTGGATTTGCAGAACTTGTAGAGGAAGAAGATGACTGCTTGAAGGCCGAGCACTAGCACAATGCCACCTATGAAACTGGCAGCGTCAAAGGTGGATTTCTTTGGAGGAGAGGGTGGTGCCGTTGGCGTAGTTGTGTCTGTTACAGAAAGGTATACACACATTAAATCCTGTGTTTAATTTTCATACTCTTTCATATATAATAAAAATCAATATTTACATATAGACATCAGATGGGCAGCACTTACTGTGTGATGTGCTATTATGAGTAGGAGCAGGCGTGGGCAGAGCAGTTGAATGGTGAGTAGCTACAGGACAAAATTGAAATTAGCGACCAAGTGCTATTTGTTAACTGTTCTGGCACAAAAGAAAAATGTTGAATGTTTTGTTTGATTTCTAAGTGAAATTGAGTAAAAATTCTCTAAAGATATCAAATCTAAATACAGTATTTTCTACCAATTTTTAGATAGAAAACAATTTGTATGTAGGGTGTAAGCGCAAGGCAGTTTACTTGTAGGTAAGGAAGTGCTGTTTGTTCCGTTCTCAGAAGGTGCTGCAGTGGGTATAACTGGAGAGAGAAAGAGGTAAAAGGCTTTCTAATGAAGACTCAGAACACACAATGTATTATTAGTTCATATATATTAATCAGCTGAAGTTTGAAATAACAGAAGGGGACTTACCTGAGCAAGTGGTGTTGGTGCAGTTTTCGGACATATAACTGCCATTATAACATCTGGATACATTGGCTTGAAAGCAAACAATGTGAAAATTTTAATTCAAAATTCAACATCACCAGTTGAGACAGTGAGTACATAATTTTCTTTAGAATTAGAGGAACCCATTTACAGATTCTTCTTCAGGGAAATACATAATAACTTCATCTTGAATCTTATTATATTGTTAGACAATAAGCCATTAGACTCTGAAACCAGTCCAAATTAACAGGTTGGTGTTTCCTACTAAAAAAAAAAGATTTTGACTTAAAGATTGCTTTGGTCACAGGTTCGGAAGATTGTGGGTTCAAACCCCTTACTAGTAAGTTGCCCTGAGGTACTCTTGAGCAAGGTACCATCCCTATCACTGCTCCCCGGGCGCTTTCATAGCTACCCACTGCTGCACGGTGTTTTTGTGCATGGGTTAAATGCAGCGGTCTAATTTAGTTGTGGTTTACTTTTATTGTGGTTTGACCTCGCAATGACAAGAATAGTCACTTTCACTTTTCTCTTCAAATGTATTTAAACTTTATTAATATTCATTTGTTATCTAGTATTTTTTTTCTTTTTCTAGTATTGCTTGAATTTAAAGCATAAATAAAAGAAAAATAATTTAAATGCTATTAAATATTCAAGTTTAAAATAAGTTAAATAAGTACGTCATGTTAAATGATGGTAACCAATACTGACAAAACTAATTGGATTATAATTTTGCCATAATCGAACAGCCCTTTGATAAACAATGCAAGTTTTGTGGAATGTTGTGCTTGAAGAAAATCTTGCCCTGATCTGACAGAAGTTCACTACTTTACAGTTGACACTGAGAAAGTAAAACACTCTGCAGCTACTTAAACTACTTCCTTCAGTAGTTCAGTAGTTAGCCCTGGAAAATCTGATTTTTGTTTATGCAACAAAACCATTATGAAGGTGTGGACTCTTGCACTATTGTGTAACAGAAATAACAGTATGCACTGAAAGCATTATCTTACACGTGTGAAAGTTAACACTCTCTAGACATTCTATGTGGAGATGTCAGCACTAAAATTCCCCATTACCTGGAACTAGACTGAATTAATGACTATTAATGACGTTCACCTACAGTGTCATCACTATGTGGGTATGTAGCAAAAGAATGAGATCTTTGGCTAAAAATAAGAACATTCAAGTATTGGAGCCTTTTAAAAACTCACAGCAACATACAACATATAAAAGTCTGATCTTGCTTTATGCAGTGCACATAAATGACCTGAAAGCAAACATTACTAAAGTGCACCATGTTCCAATAATAACACTACTAACTGAAATATTGAAATAAGTTCTTTTTGATAAGCAATTGTATTTGGCATATCATTTTGAAAAATTACCTGTGATGGTATTATCACATTAACATTAGCTAGCTACATTTAAACCCTTTATTCACTTAAGGTACAGCTCATTTTGTAAACATTAAGTCACCCCAGGAAACTGCTCTCACACAGTTCAGCTTGAGAAGTAAAATGTGATGGCATGCTAATAAACATTAGTTAAAATATTTTAACATTTTTCTTCAGAAACTGCTTAAAATCAGCTCAAACTTAGGGCTAGGCGTGCTTTTATCCAGTCTTGTTTGTAACATGGCTCTTCATAACATCAATGTAAAAAGTATGGAACTTTGTTTCATTGTGCACATATTAATTTAGCTAAAGTTTTACCCCAGATGCCCTTCCTGAGGTAACCCTCCCCATTTATTTTTTTGGTTTACATTTCAATACTATTTACAAAAAAAACCTATATAAGATTTTTTTCAACAAAATCAAATTTAGAGCAAATGCCAGCACAAGAAACATATTACAAAAACAATTTCCATGTGTCTGTCTGCAGTAGCATGTGGTCAACAAGCAGAATTTCAAAATTGTAGGCGAGAAAACACCTAATCACACCTGAATTGCTGTTATTATTATAGAAGGCATGTACAGTTTCTCTGATTTATATACATTGAAGTATACGCTGCAAGATCCAAATCAGCAATTTCTGAGACTTGTTCCGAAGTTGCTGATTTAACTAAGTCAGAAGATACTTCATGCAGCAATACCTGAAATTTCAGGAGTGTGCAATTATTATAGACTTATTCATGAGTAGGCGGTATCTCTGCTGTCAGCTGTGGGTAGTCTTCACTACTCAAGCCTTTTGGATCAGTGATCAAGCAGCCATTATTGGGAAACAACGAGCCTAATGATTCCACAGAGGACAATTTCTGGTTCAGTATAAAGCATTGGATTAGTGACCATATATGTAATGCACTGTAATAAAGGCTACTCCTCTCCTTGTTCAATGAAAATTACAGCACACCAAGAGAACACAGAGTGTGTTTATATAAAAAACCTGCTTAAAACCATTAGCTCAACTCTATTACGGCAGGTTTTTTGTACAAAAGGGCTCTGAGCCCTCTGGCAAGTCCACCCAGTCCTGTATGACCATTTTCTCTACATGTGTGCATGTGTGAAATCAAATGCACTTAAAGGCTTAGAGGTCAAAGTTTGCTTACACTTGCTTGCCACAGTTTTAGAGGAAGTGGTCTTAAATATATTCAAGCAATTTAAGGAGAGGAATTTCATAATTAGTTACAGTTCCTTACAGGGTCCCAGGTGGAAAGGATGACTTTCAATACAAGTTTTCTGTGTCATAAGTGTTTAAACTTGCATAAACAAACTACTGCAGGGCACATATACTTAATAACACAAACCAGTTTAATGTTTCTTCTCCTATGTCCCCACAAGTGGCTAAAATACTGTTTTTGAGTGTCCTAGAGATGTTTTTAGAGAGGGTACAGAATTTTAATTGTACACTGAATACAGTGTGTTGTGGGGGATCCATCTCATGTGATGATCAGGTCTGCAGTGGCCTTTTTGTCTTTTTAAAAACTGTCAAGAGGGGCAGAGCATATCACAGTGTTCCAGGAAATGCAACTTCTCTAGCTGACGCAGAAAATCCTGCAAGTCTGGTGTGGAAGCACAGCCAACTTATGTCAAATAGGGTAGGGTAGGCCAGCTAAAATTGTATGGTGCTCTGGACACAAACAACAAATAAACAGTCTATTACAGAATAATTTCTGTAGACTAATTTCAGCAATAAAAAAAAAATTAAAAAAACTACTAAAACCATATATTAAGACACTGGGCTTCCAGTGTTCACTCAAAAACCGTTTCCTTGATACCAAGTTAAGAAAGCAACTTGCTTTTTGGACAAGCAATAATGTGGCTACACTGTTAAGACTAAAAGCCACATATGTAAACCTATGTAAATATAAACGGTACCTATGTAAAATTGCATAAAGTGTCAAACATAGAATTCCTCACTGACAGCTATCTTGCTACAGTTGACATATTTACTCGGATAGCTTCACTATTTCACTTATTTGTCTAGAGGTAAAACTATTCCTGGTAATATAACTCTAGTATACAAATGCAATAAAAATCGCTCTGTGCTACATCAAACAAACTTTGTAAAACTGTATGTGTTCTCAATCATTAGCTGCTGACCCTAATACTTTTCCACATCATTTACTTTGAATACATAAACAAATATTCCAAACTGTGTGCATGTCTGAGTGTGTATATATGCAGACTTATGCTGACTTAAGGTAAAAAGAAATGGAGAGGCAAGCAGTTACTTTGTGTAACACAGGCTGTCTGAACCACCCTAACTCAAACAGAGCTAGATATTCAATCCCACATATCACATGTTCCTGACGGTCTAAATCAATTTATCTACACAAACCAGCACTGAAATAAGTGTGGAATTTGTTAAGGGAGTCACTAATGGATCAGGTGATACCTGTATTGTGTAATAGAACAGCCATATTTCACAAAAAGGCAAACACACTTTTTGAGCATGGAAAGAGAAGAATTAAGGGCACGTGATCAACAAAAATGAACTATAATTACACTCAGCTGATCTTTTTTTTTTTTTTTTTTTTTTTATTTTTTTTTTTTTAAATGGAAGTTAAAGTGTGACTATTTATCAGTGCCAAACACAGCACAGCACACAGTGAACCACAACTGCATTTAACCCGTACACACACAAGCAGCAGGGGGCAGCTATGTCCAGTTCCTGGGGAGCAGTGATGGGGTCAGAACCTTGCTCAAGCCTACCTCAAGACAGCCTACTGGTCCAAGATTCAAACCCATGAGCTTCCAATCCTGGGGCTTATTGCCTAGCCATTAATTTTCATATTAATTCAGTATCAGATTAAGCATTTTTAAAGGGATTACATTGGTCAAGGACCAAACTGTTAGTGAAATTGTCCTGTGTTTTAACATAGGAAAAGCTCAGGTGTCTTTAAAACTGGCAGTAAGAGTGATGAAAACTCACAACAATCCAGCCAAGCGCAGTTGGTTCTATTCATGCAGCTTTCACAGTCCAGCTTAGCACATTCCTCTATGTCTGGAAAAGGGAATAAAAAAAAAGAAAACATTTAGAAACACACTCAAAGGCTCACTTTCTTCAAAATTACTATCAATATAACTGCTGTCTTTAACGTCACATAAATTTAATTTAGCAAGCATCCTTATCCAAAGCCATTTTTGGAAATGTTGTGACAATAATAAAGTTGCAAGTGCAATAAGTTAACCTAATTGTTTCTTTGAAGCATCCCTGGAGCTCACAGGGGTGACACTGACACTGGTCTGATGTTACAGAAGTTACTGAGACAATTTGGGGATAATAAAAGTGTTTTAACATGGAGAATTGACGACGACTCAGGTCAGCGGGAGAAACACTCCTGACCTAGAACTTTCTTAACGAGCGAGCAGGGCTCTTCATGATCACTTTATAGGCTCTCGACGTGACAACAGAGCACAGGTCGCCTGTAAAACAAGTGACAACACCACACTTACACAGGACATGTACAGGCAGGTATCTGATGAAAGAAAAACTGTTGCAAGAAAGGAAAGTCCGGGATATCACAGTGTGATCAAGACACCTCACACATTAAAAAAATCATTCGATTACCTCCTTGCGGTACTGAATTGTTGAATTGCACTGAATTGTTGAAAACGGTTAACTTAAATTCAGAATAAAGAAATAACGAGCCACAAGGCCACCGAGTTCCTCTGAGAAGGCTAATAGCAGTTTTAGCTTAGCGCTAACCTTTTCTCCATTGCGTTGTTCATAAACGACAACGAATACTTTGAATTTACGCACGTTATGAGAACAAATAACGAGAATATAATTATAATGTTAAACCACCAACGACTGAGTCGAGGGAGAAGTTTTTTGTAACTTAGCTACGCAGCTAGTTAGCAGCTAATAGGCTAACAGATCAACAATCACTCACTCGTCTCCTGGATACTGGAGCCCAGAACGGCTAGCACAAATGTCACGAAGAAAAGCCTCCAAAACATCGCCGCAATTTTTTATATTCCCAGCTATGAAGACGGGAAAACAGTAGATGCTGAGCTCTGGGGATGGTGTTTATGCTGAATGTATACTTTCTGCGCCGCTCGGCGGTGTTTCCTGCTCAGTCATGTGGCAGGGTTTTTTTTTCTCTCTCTTTTGCCACGTGTTCCTCCCTCCGCCCTCCAGGCGTTACCATGGAAACGAACTCTTTGACTCGCATTGAACTTTCATCCTAACGTCGTTTCTGTGTTTAATATTCAGTTTGCATGGGAGCCACAGACGAGGGGTGGACGGAATAAATAGTGTGTGTGAAGTATTGACTCTATCCACATGCCCAAGTTTATCCTTCAGCCACACACTTTACACTCCTGCTCCAACAGCGCCCCCAGCTGGAGACTCACATCCACGCAGGAGTCCGTTCTTTTGTGACGCCATAATATAGTTTAATTAGAGCAGTTTTCTAATAGGTATCTAATTAATATCTTAATTCCTCTTCGGCAATCAAGACTTTAGGCTCTAGATGTTAAATCTGTAGGATTCATACTGTAGTGCTGCATCTGGTTTATTTCATGAAGCAAAGGCACAGATTCAAGAGTCAACCTTTTTTCTACATGCATAGTTACATTTACATTTACGGCATTTAGCAGACGCTCTTATCTAGAGCGACTTCCATGTCCTAATTGCAGGGACAGTCCCCCCGGAGCAACTCAGGGTTAAAGGTCTTGCTCAGAACCCAGTGGTGCTAGTGGGATTTGAACCTGCGACCTCTTGATCCATAGGTCTGTAGGCAAGTACCCTAGCAAAAAACCACCCCCACGTTATATTCACGTGAAGTCCAACCTCCTTTCTAAGGTTGCGCATGTTAAAATAGTAGTAAGAATAGGAGGTCTAGGTCAGAATAAGACTCAGATTATTAGCTAAGTATGTTACACACACACACACACACACAAAGTTGTTTCCAGCTGTTGGTGACTTATAAGGACTAAGCCCCTGGATCGAATGGTTGTGGGTTTGGATCCCAGACCAGTAGGTTGCCCAAAGGTACACCTGAGCACCGACCCCATCACTGCTCCCCAGGTGCTTGATATAGCTGCATCCTGCTGCACAGTGTGTGTGTGGTGGTTAAATGCAGAGGTTGCATTTCATTGTGGTTCACTGAAGGCTGTGCTGTATATTCACAGTGACAAATGATCACTTTCACTTTTTCAGTTGCGAGTAACAGCTGCTAAAGGACAATTTTGCAGTTAGGGCATATCCGTAGCCTCTCCTTCAGTACATACTGGAAGGAGATTGGCTTAATGACATTCTGTGAAATAGCAAACATTGCCATATTCATAGTTTTTATAATGAGATTTATTCTGCTGCATTGTAAATTCTCCATATTGCCTATACAGTGTGCTTTGCTGTGACACCTTTCTGGCTGTATATAATCTATTTCACTTGGTATTTGAAATCTGATACTAACTCTGATTTCAGTGGCTATACCTAGCTTCTCAAACAATCTTTCACCTGTACTTTGAGGCCTGTGTTACAGAGAACTCAGTGTGCAATCATAAAAGACTGTTTGAAGTTCCTGATTAAACAAGCCCATATTTTTTATGTCATAATTTTAATAATGTTTTTACTTTGATGTTAATGGGTCCTTTTTATGGGAAATGTTTTCTTGGTTTTCAGTTTTATATGAAAAAACTGTTAAAGTTTAGCCCTGCAATGAATTGGTTCATCCTGTGAGAAATGGGATAGGCTAAAGCATCACCCATGACCCTACTATATAAGTGGTTATGAAAGTGAGTAAGAGTGAGTGTTAAAGTTTACAGACTATATCATACACTCCTCTATTCATTTGGATCATGTTTTGAAGCTAAGCTTTTTAGTTGTTGTTGTTGTCGTGAAATACAATACATTCACATATATCCACCAATTCTACCTCAAGAGATTAGCCCTTCCCATTTACAGTAAAGTAATTTTTTTGCTTTTATGAATGAGGCATAATGTTGGTGAGTACATCAGGACCAAGGTGAATTGCATATATAAATTTTAAAGAAATACTAAAACATATTTTTAGTTAAAAATCTAGTAAATATCATTACATTAAAACTTAAAAAAAATAAGAATACTATGTTTAATATGATCCCTATCATTCTATCTTTGATCAGTAGGGGACAGTGCTACACCATTGAATTTAAGCCTTTTCAGATTAATTTTTGAGACGTGTGTGTGTGTGTGTGTGTGTGTGAGTGCATCTGTCTTCAGGTAATCATCAGGGATGTCTACTCGGCAGTCTGAAAATCCTAAAAAGTGGGGAATGTTTTCACAGTTTACATGACTGTGCAAACCCATCGCACTTTAAGCTATAACCGCCAGATGGCGACACACCTGTGAAATTTCTACAAGGAGATGTATAAACCTCTCACTCACTCATTTTCTGAGCCACTTGTTTTGATGAGGGTCGTTAAGGGTAATTAAGGGTGCTGGAGCCCATTCCAGCTCTCATAAGTTGAAAGACAGGGTCCCAGCCTGGACAGGTTGCCAGTTCATCACAGTGCGGACACAAAAATACACACACTCACACCTAAGGGCAATTTAGCATCTTCAGTCCACTTGACGTGCATGTCTTTGGTGGGAGGAAGCCCCATGCAGACATAGGGAGAACATGAAAACTCCACACAGTAAGGACCCAGACTGCCCACCTGGGAATAAAACCCATGAACTTCTTACTGTGAGGTGACAGCGCAACCCACTGCACCACTGATATTTAGACCTCTTCATGAATTATTCTATACTTTGTGAGATCTAATGCAAGTTTCTTTTTTTTTATCAAAACAACAACAAAATTGTCTTAGTGGCAGTGGTGGCCAAGAGGTTAGGGACTAGGCCCCAGGATTGGAAGATCGAGGGTTCAAATCCTGGAGCAGTAGGTTGCCCTGAGGTACCCTTGAGTAACATGCGGTGGCCTAGTGGTTAGGGACTAGGCCCCAGGATCAGAAAGTTGTGGGTTTAGACCAGTAGGTTGCCCTGAGGTACCCCTGAGCAAGGTTCTGTCCCCATCACTGCTCCCTGGGCACTTTAAATAGCTGCTCCCTGCTGCATGTGTGTGTATGAGTGAAAAACAGAGGTTGCATTTGGTTGTGTTCCACTGTGCTGTTTCACAATTACAATTTTTCACAGCTTTATTTTGATTGTGTGTTTGAATAATCATAATACTGCTCAGAGTGTTCAGGCTGTGCATGTTCAAAGATACTTTCCGGTTATGATAGACCATTATTCCCATTATACTCAGTGAGAACTACATGTGCTCCTTTTGTTCTCCTCTGAATGGCAGTGAGATCACTTAAAATTAGAAAATTTTCCCTTTCATGGCTTAGTGGCTTTTCATGGTAGTGCTACATTATTGTCCGTTGAGAAGGGCAGTGATGGTCTGTTTCTTTTTGGCATTTCCAGAGAAGTATTTCATAGAAAAATGACTCAAGTAAAATCAAAAGTACCATTACAAAATCCTTGGGGAGAAGTGCAAAAGCAGCAGGTCTAAAAGCAGCAGAACTTCTTACTGCGCTCAGAAACAGAAGCTCATTAGGAGAAATTCTTCTCTTCTCTTATACTCTCACTAAAAAAAGCTTGAACACTAAGGTCAGGGGTGTGACCATCACATAAAAGTAAAGATGCAGTCTTCAACAGAACAGCAACTAAACACAAAGTTTAGTCCTTTCCTGACTTGACTCTGAGAAATTAAATTAGAAAATGTAACAAGCCTTGCTATGCTTTATCCAAAAAGTGTGTGTGTGCGCGCATATGTGTATGTGTGACTGCATGCATTTCCTTTTGGTGTTCACCAAAAGTTTTTCTACATAGTTTTACTTTTATATGAAAAATGAGAGCAGAGCAGTATTAAAATTATACACAATTCAAGTGTACAATGTACAAATATACAACAAAGGCAGGTCTCTGCGCAGGCGTGTGTGTATTTGCGTGTGTGCGCGTGCATGCGTGTGTGTGTGTATGTGTGTGTGTGTGTGTGTTTGTATGTGTGTGTGTGTGTGTTTGTGTGTGTGTGTGAGAGAGTCTGTCTCTCGCTTGCTCTCTCTCTCACACATACACGCACACACAAGATATTCAGTTAAATAGGACCAGCTGGTGCCACTCTAATAGCTCTTCTCCCGCTTCAGAGCAGAACAGAAAGAGAAGAATGCTCCCTAGTTATTTACTTGTGGTTCATGGTTCAAAGCAGAGCAGGAGAATGATCACAGTAAGAGATGCCATTCATCTGAAATTCATCATTCATCAATGGGACATTATTATTGTTTTTGTTGTTATTGTTGCTGTTGCTGATATGTTGCTTACAATGACCAGTGGATGACCTCTTGAAGCCAATTTATAAACACATTCAGTAATTTAGTTGGGAATTTATGCTCAGATTTAATTTAATAAAAGAAAAGAATTGGCCAAAAAAATTTAGGGTTAGGGTTAGGGTTAACAAAAACATTTAGCCTTGCTCATTTTAGAAATGTTGCTTAAAATTTTCTTAAAATGATGGAGAATGATTCTTTTTACAGAGAATGGATTTCATTGAAGGGTAATGTCTGGATTTCTAACAAAACATCTCATCAACATATTATTACTAAGGGGAATAAATAAGAAGAACAAAACCAATAAAAAGAACAACGACAATCAAAATAATAAAACTCAAAATGGGTCAATGGGCTGTTGACCCAAATAGTCTGCTCTGAAAATGTGCAATTTGCACGTGTTTCTAAAATCATAATTAGCCCTTCTACTGCTATTACTCATAACAATAATAATAAATATAATTTTTTGTTTGGCCTTTCGATGTTGCTTCGTCTGATTCCAATCTAATGCAGGTTCTGCCAAGATGTGATAACTGGCTAGTGAGCAAGGGGGAGGGGGACCAGAGAGAGAGAGAGAGAGAGAGCGAGAGAGAGAGAGAGAGAGAGAGAGAGAGAGAGAGAGAGAGAGAGAGACTCTCGTTGTTTGAGTGGCGCAAACTGAAGTATCACATCCCGGTACCGGCTGCTCCAGAAGCTGGGAAGACGATGCATGAAGGGCTCAGGTGCGTAGCTCCCGAATTCCTCTACAGATGTCAGGTGTCCCGCACTGCTGAGCAGATGTGGAGAAACAGCAGGGATGAGGCAGCGCGTTGTTCATTATTGTCCTACATCGGTAACTCAGCTTCGCGGTCGATCAGCAGATTCTGTGAAGGTGTTTGTAAGACGCATGATTGAAAAACCGAGGACGAATGCACGCTGTGGTGAAACGACTCGTCTTTAGCGAGGTTTAGTTCAGCTGATGTAGGCTGCTCACTGCTGAGGATTGAGGGCTGCATGTAGTGGCATCATCCAGCGTGATGTCTGTTATGCAGAGAGGGTCCGAGACGGAAAACAGTCTTGGTTTCACGTCGCGAAATCCGATCCACCCTATCGATCCGAGGCGTCCACTTCGGATAGGCGGTTTTGCTTTCACCTTCAAGTCCCCTCATGGAGCCCATGTGCGCTGTCCGTGGTGCTGAAACCGACTGCAGGGCGAACTGGGCCCCCCAAAGGCCCTTTACTTATTTGGGCTCCCTTGGACTAAAGCTATGATTAAATGATATATCCTGGTTTTTACACTGATCTGATTTTTGAAAAAGGTTAATCAATACGAGGCTTTGGACTACCTTAGCTCTCGATTTTTATTTTCTATATTCATTTATACAAAAACTTTTCAAAGGATTATCAAAATAGCATTGGTGTGTGGTTGGTCCCAGTTGAGCGTCACAGTATTTTCCAATATATGGTAAAAGAAATCACTGTGTCAGGTTCCCTCTCACAGAATTGGATTCAGTCTTAGAGCATTTTACAACTCCTACAGTGTGTTAACCTTCCAGCTGAACTCTTACAGTGTTGAAATATGCAGTGTTGAACTCTTATATTGTTGAAGTGTCTTATATAATTCACTCTTGTCAGTGTCAAATTCAGTCTTAACAGGGCTGAATTCACTGACATTTCTGGATTTAGTCTTATGGGTTAAGTTCATTCTTTACAGTAAGAATGTAGTTGTTTCTAATTTGGGTCATATCAGAGTTTAATTCACTCTAAACAGTTAGAATGCGATCTCCCAGTTTTAAATTGAATCTTACCTGTGTTTAATTTACTCCTAAGAGTGTTTAAGTGAGTCATGTCCGTATTAAATTCACTCTAAACAGTTCAAATGCAGCCATATAGTGTTACATTGAACCATATGTATAATTTACTCTTAACAGTAAGAATGTTAAACTGAGTCATAACAGCTTTTAATTCACTCTAATCAATGGTGAATGCAGTCTTTCATTGTTGAATTTACACTGAACAATTATGCTTTACATGTAAAAGTAAAGCATCGTGTATCGGTGGCTCTCATGAATAATGTGTGTTCCACTGTTTTAAACAAAAGAAAAACGAATATGAAAGAAGACAACTGTTTTTGTGAATTATGCATTTTATTCTCGTGCCAGAGATTGTTGATGTGGTGTTTGTGAATCACAGAGTGTTGGGTAGACTCGACCAGTGTTTATTTGTGTCAAAGCGGGCTTAAACAGACTCCGAGGGTGTTCATTTGTCACAGGGCCAATGGGGGATTCGCTGCGCGCTGCAGGGTAACTGGGGATGTTTAAAGTGGTTCACTCTCTTTGTCCTACTTCTCTTTCACGTGTGGCCTCTAACTGTGTCCTTCGCTCCTCAGGTGCTCGCGGACGCGCTCCCGTCTTCTCCGTATCACGCCATGCTCGCATGGTTAAAGCAGCGCGCCCTGCCAGCCGCTCGCCGTCCCCGCAGGCACACCTAAACATGCATCAGTGCCCGTGGCGCGCGCCCGCGCCTCTGCTGCTCGCGCTGCTGCTGCCGGCAGCGCTCGTGTCCCCGCCGCGCGCGCTCGCTAGCCCCCACGAGCGGTCTGCTGTGCCGCGCGCCGTCGCGCGCTCCGTGGCCCGCATGGACGGCGACGTGATAATCGGCGCGCTCTTCTCGGTGCATCACCAGCCGGCGGCCGAGCGCGTGGCCGAGCGCAAGTGCGGCGACGTGCGCGAGCAGTACGGCATCCAGCGCGTGGAAGCCATGTTCCACACTCTGGACCGCATCAACGCCGACCCCCACCTGCTACCCAACATCAGCCTGGGCTGCGAGATCCGCGACTCGTGCTGGCACTCCTCCGTTGCGCTCGAACAGAGCATCGAGTTCATCCGCGACTCGCTCATCTCCATCCGGGACGACTCCAAAGAGGGAGCCAAATGGTGCGTGGAGGGGACGTCCTCCAGCCACCCACCGCCCACCAAGAAGCCCATCGCTGGCGTCATAGGACCCGGGTCCAGCTCCGTGGCCATTCAGGTGCAGAACCTGCTGCAGCTGTTCAACATCCCGCAGATCGCCTATTCGGCCACCAGCATCGACCTCAGCGACAAGACTCTCTTTAAGTACTTCCTGCGCGTCGTGCCCTCGGACACGCTGCAGGCGCGGGCCATGCTGGACATCGTTAAACACTACAACTGGACTTACGTATCTGCCGTGCACACCGAGGGTAAGACACTACACAGGGTAATAACACAGGGTGTGACACTTAATAAAGCATTGAACATGCACCCACGCATCCATTCATCTATCTTTCTATCTAGACACGTAATAAAGCATTGAACATGCATCCACCCATCTATCTATCTATCTATCTATATATCTATCTATCTATCTATCTATCTATCTATCTATCTATCTATCTGTTTGTTACTGTCTATCTTTCTGCAAGCCTTTTCATCCATCAATCAGTCAGTCAATGTATAAATTGGTCTCTCTATCCATCTGTCAATCTCTCAGCTTATATATCACTGCCTGTCTGGCAATGACCTTTTCTAGTTATTTCTAAGAAACACTAGATTGGTGGTTTGATATGTTGAATTTCAGTGTATTAGCCAAAGCAACCCTCTCCATCCCTGTCAATGTATAATTAAATGCTAATTCTATTCCATTAGATGTGTACAAGTGGGCTCTCTTTGCCTCAGATTATTTGCATATCTAAGCATGGCTTAATTAATCAATCAACTTCTCCATATTTAAGAAGAGAACTAATGTATTCTTTCCTGTGCCAGTCCATCTCCAGAGGCTGAATTGTCTATACAGTTCTGGATTTTCCTTGTCAGTTGTCCAGCCTAAATGGAACTTTTAGCCATCTCATGCTTTTCAGAGGACTCTGAGATCGTCTCCTCAGATTTCAAAACTCTCTGACTTCAGAGCTGTCAGATTTCGACCTGTCCATACTCTAAGCTGACCAATTTTCCAAGCTGTCAGGCTTCTAAATCATCAGATTTCTTGACTGTCTGGTTTCTAAATGCTGTGATGTCTAAGCTGTCTAATTTTTAGATGAGCAGATTTTTTTCACTGACACATGCCTAAATTGGAATCAGTCTTTGCAGTTCATTCTTCCAGGATGCCTATGTGATGCTACCATAACCATTACTTTCAGTTTTGACTCATGTAGAGTCTTATACTGAGTTGAGTTATCCTCATAAAAGCAAAACTGCCTTGTTAACTTTACCTTCATGCAGTAGGAAGTGGGACACTTTTCTCCACAATTTAGCTTCATTTTTTATTTAATGTCAACCTAATGAAATTAATTGCAGAACTGCATGCAGTCAGTCTGGTTTTATTTAAACAAATTCTTTGATAACAATGTCGAAACTGTTAATCAGTCCAGTGGCCATTTGCACTAAAGAATATGTATACATTTATAAATGTATAAATTGATAAATTTTGGATTTGAGATTTAATAGTTCAAGAAAGTAAGTATGCATCAGTTTCACATTGAAAGTCGACCCACACTTATGCTCATACACATACATTCAGAATCAGGCACAGCATCAGCAGCTGCATTCCTCTGCCATAGACATCTTCAATGCTGCCTGTTGCCCCTAGCAACAGCAGAGGTCCCTAATTGCATTAATTACCTGGCCAGATTCAGATCTATCTATCTTACTAACTAAAGCATTTTAAATGGCCAAAACTCAATAGATATTGACTCATCAGCCCTGCGATCAGTAAATGACAGGAAAATTGGATTGCATAATTGTGTTCTTGTTGCGTAGATGGAATCCTGCAGTCTAGTGTAATCAAAGCAATGCAAGAGAGAAACAGACAGAATTAGGTCTGTGGTACATCGTTGGTATCAATTAATTTAGTGTAACTTAAGTACCGATTATGACAGAGCCGGGAGGTCAAAAAAGGAGCATTATTGCGGGAAAAAGAAGACAGAGAAACAGAGGGAGAGAGAGAGAGAGAGAGGGAGAGAGAGAGAGAGAGAGAGAGAGGGAGGGAATTTCTTCTGCATGTTTCACTTGTGCATGTTGTTTATGCTAATGTTTTAGAGACTGTGTTGCAGATTGTGAAATGATGAAAAATTTAATTGACAGCTAAGAGCTGAGAGAGAAAACGGTTGTTATACATCTGCTTCATGAGGAGCACTGCCTTCTCACTGCTCAAAAGCTAATCTTGCTTTGTTTTTAATAAAGCAGTGATTCACTTTTTCTCTTCTAACCAATAAAATTCACTTAATGTCAATTCAGTATCTGTCAATTCTTTTAATGTAATTTATTTTCAGTTCATTTCATTATAATTCATTTTATTTCATTCTTTTCCATTTACACTACAGTGTAGTTAAATTCAGTTTGGCCTTAGGGTTAACCCTGAACCAAACTGAGCTGAATGTCAATTCTTTTCAATTCAATTGTGTTAATTAAGTTCATTTCAGTAAAGTCGAGTTCACTTCAGTGCAATTCAGTTCATTTCTCTTCATTCCATTTTTTTTTTTTTTTTGGGGGGGGATTCTTTGTACTCAATTCAGGGATAATCTAGTCTGGCCAAGTTAATTCTGGTTTATCTCATTCTGATTCAGTTCAGTTTAGCATTTACTCTGAAATTGTAATATCATTTTCTTTTCCTTCCTGTTCCTTGCCTCAAGCTGGTTTCTTTCCAAATGACACTTAAATGTGCTAATGTAAGAAATTTTTTTTAAAGTGACCTTTCAAATTTGAGGATGAGAATGAGAATGAGCAGACTTTGAAGCTGATTTCAGGGTACAGCGTTACTCAAATCAAATAGTGCTTTCAGACTTTAGTCTTTGTCCATGCATACAATCACCAACTCTCTCAAATTCCCCCACTCTCCTGATTAAAAGAACTGTCTAGAGTGCACATCGTCAACGCCAATAACCTCCACTCTGGGTAGTGCACTGGTTATATTGCACTGAATAATACATGAGGCTCAATGACTTTTGTGGCGCCATAATGTTTATTGGCAAAGTATCTTTTCCATCACATTTTATTTCATGGCATTCTTTGTAATGTGAATGTGAATTAAGAAACTGAATGGTAACTGAAAGTGTATGTGTTTACCAGATAATTATCCATGTTATGTTGACCATTTCAGACTGAACATGGCTGCCATTTGCATCTCAAATGGTAGTGACCATCTCTCCATTTCATGTCTTTTTCAGTTGCCTGTCTTCATTTTGTGTCTTCCATTGTGAACTGTCGTCCATTTCTAATCCCGGGTTCTGGCTGCTATGACTGTCACTGGAGGTAACCCAGCCTCCATTTTTGGATCTTTAAAAATTATCCTTAACCTGCTTGAGTTATTTTCATCAGCTGCATACATTTCTAATATTTACTCTGACCGATTTCCAATTTCATCTGTCAACCCAGGGAACTATGGTGAAAGTGGCATGGAGGCATTTAAGGAACTAGCAGCAGAAGAGGGGCTGTGCATTGCTCACTCTGATAAAATCTACAGCAACGCTGGAGAGAAGCATTTTGACCGTCTGCTGAGGAAGCTGCGAGAACGCCTGCCCAAGGCCCGTGTGGTGATCTGCTTCTGTGAGGGCATGACCGTACGCAGCCTCCTGATGGCTATGCGACGACGAGGCGTTTCTGGAGAGTTCTTACTCATTGGAAGGTAAGGAAGTCTTTTTAAACTGATGCAGAAATGCACTGAAAAATAATTATGAGTCATCATTTTTAATGGAGAATTCACGGAGCATAGTCAAGTAAAGTGAATTAAAACTTTTTTGATCAACAAATCAAAAAGTCACAGCCCATTTAAAAGGTATCATCCAAAGAATGCACACCATTGTAGAGAATTGAAGAACAGCTAAAACATAAAAACACAACCACAACAAATCAGAACATGATTTTGATTAGGTGAGATGACTTTCTTGTCTTCAGAAAATATTTAGTTTTTTACTGGAAGCATATACAGTTCTGTGAAAAAATGTGAAAGTAGTCTGATTTCTTTTTTGTTTTTGCAACACTAAATTGATCACACTTTTCACTAAATAGTTTCTGGTCCCTAAACAAATTACGTATAAAACCAAAAGACAACCTGAGTTAACACAAGAGAGTTTTCAAATAATCTGAAATGATATTTTTTCACCAACACTTGTTTAACCCATGTAAAAAACAATTGCCCTCAAACTGTCTTGTTATACCTTTAGCAATAGCCAGATGCTTCTGTTAAAGGAGAGTCTTCTGTGACTTCTCAGATGAGACTTCCATGAGCTACTATAGTACTTTGGCTAGGCTGGTTGTTCTTTGGCTGATTTTCCATTGTTTCCTGTTCACATAGTGTTTTAGTGGAGTTATGGCGCTTAAATAAGTGATTAGTAAGCCTCTTTGAACACATAAATTATATGACTTTCTTTCTCTGGTCTTCTGGACTTACTTTTGACTGAGGCATTGTAACATCAGGCATTGTTTGTTGAGACTTTTTTACATTTAGCAAAGGTTGTATTTGAAGCAATATCTAGATTCAGCTGTAATTTGGCCGTAAATTGTGTTTGTGATTTAGGGTGATTTAGGCATTGTTGAGATTTTCTCTTTAATCATTTCTATACATTTCAGATAATTTGATCACTATATACAGTGTTTATTCAGGTTGTCTTTTGTATTATACTATGTTTTTTGGGATTTTTTGAGATTAGACACAATGTAGTGTGAATTAATAAATTTTGGAAAAATCAGAACTGAAGCATGTACTTTTTCACAGCACTGTATTTTACCCTGCATATCGTATTTCTTAGAGGCTCACAGAAAACTGTTCTGGCCCAAAGCTGCTACTGTTTACCATTTGACAGAGGCCCACTGGTTAGGCTGCTGCTTGTCTCCACAGTAAATGATGTATCAAGAACTGTCAGAACTCACTTAGCGAAATCTGTCTAAATAATATAAGTATTTAGTTAGACTGGGGAAGTTTCTGGGTGGGTCACTTTATTGAAAAAATGTAATTAATCATACAAGCTATTAACATGTATTACAAAATTTGATTAAAGCTTTAAAGCTTCTCTGAAGACCTAGACAGCCCAAGGCTTCTCCTTTTAGTTTACAGCACTTTATTTTATTTAAGTTCAGTTTATTTACCACTTTGTCAGCCATTCTTGGCAAACGTCCTTGTAGTAAAGCAAAATGCCAAAGTGTCCAAACCTGCCATATATTAACAGGGACATGAACAAACAAGGTGACAACAGACTAAGGAGGGGATATGACTACAGAAATACCAGCCAAGTGATAGTAAGAGTGTGATAGAGAGCAGAGTGTGTTTTACATTATTTATTATAACTACACTGAATAAAGTTGCCTACTCCCCTCAGTGGTGGAATTAATTCCCCCGATGGTCAGAACTACTGAATCCCTTGCAAGTGTCGATTAAAGACTCACTTGTTCAAGGAATTTCTAATCTTCCCAAACAGTCATACTCTTTTACCTCTGCTCTTTGTTTTCCCTTCCTCAAGAAACCTCTGCTCTTTCTTTCCTCTTATATTAAAAAACAATAAAACAAATACAAAAACACACTAACAGCACTTTTTTTGTACTTGTCACAGGGTTGCTATGTTTGTTACTTAGGTTGTAATAGCTCATCAGCAGTAACTGATCTGAGCTGGTTACTAATATGAAGATCAAATATGGAAACAAAGCTCTCTTGTAAGTCGCTGCTGAATGCTGTAAATGTAAATGTACTTAGTGTACGAGATCATGCCCATGGTATATATGCAATATATGTGTTAAACTGAACTGTTCAACAAGCTGAACAATGGCCTCCAGCCTTAACGTCTCTACTGAGATAAGGGTAAATATCTCTGTGAAGATTCCTTAGGGGTCATTGTACTTTACGCAAACAATTATCTGTGTGGTGACCCAGATATTGTGTTTGCTTTTCATTCTAGCCATCCTGGCTGCAAGAGCATATAGTCTGCAGAACAGAGCAAATGTTATCCTTCAATTGTCCTTTTGAACATGGTCTCAGGTGCATGAGTTTCTAGCTATATATGAGCAAACCTCTAAAAGCTCTCTGTTTCAACCAAGCAAAAGATGAAGTGCCAGACTCTCAATTCTTCCATTGGCTCAAAATGATGAGGCAGTGGAATGCTTAGCTGCGCAGCCACCAAACACGCACATGCACACACACACACACGCACGCACACACACACAGGCAAGCGCGCACAAGTTTCCAGGGAAACCGGTTGAGATTAAATATGTTGGGTGCCAACAGAGGCGCTTTTCACCACTAATGAATAAGTTGTGATGCAGTTGCTGGAACACCAATCTAAAGGGTGAATTCTGCTCTCTGTCAACACACTGTTCTTCTCTTCTGCTGTGTGAGAGTGTGTGTGTTTTGTATGAGTGTATGCGAGAGAGAGAGAAAGAGACAGAGAAAGAGCGTTTCATTTGAGGTATGGAAAAACGCTGCAGGCTGAGCATTAAATATTCAATCTGGCAACCTCTCAGGAAATGTAGGTTTATGCCAAAAAACCTGCAGGCATAAAGATATTCTATAGCATTTCTTTCTTTTTCATGCCTGGGTACTACATGAATTAACATTATCAATGGTTTGAATATGATAAGGAATTAATGGAATTATCCTTGAACAATACAAACAAATGAACTGATCCAGAGCATGTTTGTTTTTGTGTCTGTCATTGAAAAGCAAGTCAGTGAAATACTGTTTCTTAGTAGTGAGTGACTGTTCCCTGTTCATTGTCATTATCTCTGAAAGAAAAATGGTTAAAGATTCATATATAGTACATTTTCCTTGTTGTCATTTCTTCACATATCAGCTATTCTGTTAAAGGTACATTTTACAGCAACTGTATCTGAAGCTTCCCAGAAGTCACCTAAAATATGTTTTTTTAATTCAATTTGTAGAATATGTTACAAATATGTTACTCTTCTTTGAGAAAATAATGCATGCACACACATTACTAATGCACACACATACATCGTTATATATTGTATGTACATACATTACACATATTTCTTTCTACAAAAATCTTATCACTTGTCCCAAACCAGCAAACACAGGTGTGCACATCTTATAAAATGTATTTCAGCCACTATTAGAGCTCCACTGGTTACATCCCTTCTTAATAAAATTAATGCATGGTTGCAGTTTCCTAAAACATAGAGTAGAATCTAACTGTGTGCATTGATGAAAAAGGTAGCTGGTCTGATGAATTGTTTTCTTTGACATCATGAGGCTGGGTGTATGTGAGCCACCTATTTGGGAAAGAGATGCATGATTGCAAATAGGTAAACTTGCAGAGGCAGCGTGATGCTCATGGCAAAGTTTTGCAGGGAAACTATGATCTTGGTGTTGTTGTTACTGTGGCACATATTATATTCCTAAACATTATTGTTACACATGTACATCCCTTCATAACAACATTAGTAGCAGTGCCTTCTTTAAGGAGGATAAAGCACCCTGGTACACGGCATGTAGGAGTGGTTTGAGGAACATGACAAAACAAAGAATTCAAGGTGTTGACTTCGAATTCACCATATCTGAATCTGACTGAGCATTAGTCAAGTCAAGTCGACTTTATTTATATAGCGCTTTTTACAACTGTTGTTGTCACAAAGCAGCTTTACAGAATCTGGATCTGAGCCCCAACTGGGTAAGCCGAGGGTGACAGAGGCAAGGAAAAACTCCCCAAACTTGAGGAAGAAATCTTGGGGGAAACCAAGACCCAAAATGGGAACCCATCCTCCTTTGGTGGACACCGGCTATAATAAGGAAAGAAAGAAAGAAAGAAAGAGAAAAACCCTGTAAAGTGGTTATTTCCAGTAAACATGAGTTACAGTCAAAGTAAAAGTTAAAGAGTTCATTGGTGACTGTAATTGGAGGTTCATGAGCTAATGGTGGGAGCTCTGTTTGAATGGGAAGCTTTAATCTTCGTGGCAGCAGCTCCTGCAGAAGAGCCAGTCCGACGTAGCTGATCTGAAGTTCGGGTCGGAAGAAAAATAAGATGATAGTAGCTGGGCTGACTTGGTTGAGTAGCTGGCATGGAAACTCAGGAGACCCTCACATAGATTGATGGACTTGCCCTCAGGAAACCCCCAAACCGTCCACCACACAGGTGGTGGACAGCCGCCCATCTCTAACAAAGAGAAAGGAATTTGATCTGTTTTGAACTCATTGTACAGACCGTAATGTGACTCCTATTACAACCTGACTAAAAAGGACTGATCCTGACTAAAAAGGATAGATTTGACTAAAAAGGGCAGATCCAGGGGTTTTACAAACACGAGAGTACCCTGTAACACCACATCACCTGCAACAGAATTAGTGGGATGTACTGGATAAACTGCGCAGTTGTGGGATGTGCTGGACAAAAAGAAAGTGCCAGATACCAGGAGTCAATGCCTTGAGAGGTCAAAGTTGTTTTGGAGCCATGAGGGTAACCTGCACAATATTAGGCAGGTTATTCTTATGTTATGGTTGATGTATAAATACTGTGTCTGACATATAAATACTACCAACAGCAGGTTAAATACTAAATTACTTATATCTTATCTGAGCCATGGCCTCACAACTTAGTAGATGGTATTTAAAAATAACTTGAAATATATTGCTTCAGCATACAGAGGTTTTCAGGGACAAAAAGTAGGGCGTTGAACTGAAAGTGGCTGTGTTTACAAGCCTAACAGAACTTGATCAGGCAAGATACACCGTGACAAAAGATGTCTATGGGTTTCTAACTTCAGGCAGAAATTTATTGCAATGTATTTTTAGGATAAATTTCCCAGTTACTTATCATTGTCCTGTAATAGAGGACAATATTGTATGCATCCTTACCTTTGACCCGTTATTCTACTCCATTCTATTTACTTCATGCTGAATCCAGAGTGCCACAGTTCAGAGGAAAAAATGTGTCACTGTACAATTACTCATGGACTGCACTGTATGCTTATCTCTTTATGTATGCGCATTAAGTATTCATAGCTGTGAGCATGCACTAGTAAATGAGGGTAAGATTACCTACTGCATTCAAATTTGTTTTCTGTATTTCTCTATATCTGTGTGTGTGTGTGTGTGTGTGTGTGTGTGTGTGTGTGTGTGTGTGAGTGTGAGTGTGTGGGGGGGTGGATCTGTGTGTCTATGCCTAGCTGTGGCATCGTGGTCAAAATAGCTTGAGGCTTGTAATGGATATTTATTCATCAGAAGCTAGTCTGATGTTTTCATGCTAATTTGTGCCTCGGCCTTCAAGCCAAGACAGGAGCTCATGATGTTTATCTCAAAAGGATGAGCATGAGAGAGAGAGAGTGAGTGAGAGAGAGAGAGAGAGAGAGAGAGAGTAGAGTAAAGAGCATGAGGATGGCTCTTGTATGAAAAAGAGTGGCTTTTGAATTTTTAGTGCTCTTCTCTAGAGATCCAGATGTAGTTCACAAATGAACATTGTATGCGTGTGTGTGTTTGAGTGTAATAGACGTTTCTTCTTAAAAATACACAAGGGAAGCTCTAAAAGGGCCATCCATTATCTGCCGCTTGTCCCAAACGGGGTCGCGGGGGAGTGCTGGTGTCCAACCCAGCGCACACAGGGCGAGGACGGGGGACGCACCCTGGACAGGTCGCCAGCCCATCGCAGGGAGGAGCGGGACAGGAACGGCACCTTGCTCAAGGGTACCTCAGGGCAACCTATTGGGAAGGGGTTCGAACCCCCGATCCTCCGATCATAGGGCCGACGCCTCTAAAAGGGCCATGTAAAGTATATTTGTTTAATTAAGGGGTTAGGCCTATGCTTTTGACCAGTGGTTTGAATTTCCATTGAAAATCAGCTTTGCTTGGACAGAGCATGAATTAGATTTCCATCCATTCATCCACATATCTGAGCTTTCCTTTTAAAAGCAAGCACATCCAAAGTGTGTTCCCTTATGATTTAAACCACATTTGTAGACAGAGACAATGATGGTAGCTAATCACCATATGTTGCCAGCAATTCTAATCTGATCAGGTGCAACAGCAATGGTGATCTGTGGATTTTCCCGCAATCAGGCATTTCTTTTCTTTAAAACAGATAAGCCGTGTCACTCTCTAGATTTATGTTTAACATCAGTTCTGGGACATCTTTCTCTAATGCCTGATCTTTTTCTCTTCCTGTATTGTGTAAAGGTCTCATACCCTACAATTTTATTTTATTTTATTTCTGCTATATAACTGATATAACTTAATTTTTCTGTGGTTTTATGTGGCATAAATGGTTAAATATTTGACCAGTCTTCTTTAAAAGAAAGAGAGGCTGTCTTCTTTTACTGTCAGTTTCCATTTCTTCCTGTTTTCTGCATCTTCCTCCTTCAAACCGACCACCTGCATGTTCTCTCTCACAATGTCCATAAACATCCTCTTTGGTCTTCCTCTTTTTTTCTTTCCTGGCAGCTCCATCTTCAACATCCTTCTCCCAATATAATCCTCATCTCTCCTCTGAACATGTCCAAACCAACGCAATCTTGCTTCTCTAATTTTGTCCCCAAAATGTCTAACTTGATCTGTCCCTCTAATATACTCATTCCTAATCCTGTCCATCCTCGCCACACCTAACAAAAATCTCAGCATCTTTAATTCTGACACCTCCAGTCTTTTTGTCAGTGCCACCATCTCCAACCAGTACAACATAGCTGGTCTCACCTACTGTCCTTTAAACCTTCCCTTCATTCCAGCCACTCTTCTGAACCCATTCCAACCTGCCTGCACTCTCTTCTTCACCTCTCTTTCGCACTCCCCATTACTCTGAACTGTTGATCTCAAGTATTTAAATTCCTTCACCTATATATAATGTATATTTACATTATCTCTGTTTTGAGTGGTTGCTATAGAAAATGCCTTATTGAAAATGCAGTCCTGAATGAAGCTTTCCTTAATGGAAGACTAAACTAATGTAGGCTGATCTGGCATACATGTTAATTCACAGTAACCTCAACCAAACTTAGACTGTGATTGTTTGGCTTGGGCTGTACTTTTTGGAAACTTTGACAATGATTACATTCTACCAAAAACACTCTACAAAATGTGATTATCTTTGATATGGACCCTTTAAGAATGCCAGCATTGCCAGCCAGTGTGGTTTTAAATTACCATAACAAACAGTGGGCAGCAAGTTATAGTTATTATTGCAAGGTCTCACAGATGATCAGTCATTTTAGTTCCTGGGAAAGAAACTTTTGAATGAACATTTTAGACAGTAAAAATGGCTATGGGGTCAAATATCAGTAAGCAACATGCAATTCATTGAGCTCAATGTACTATGACATTAATAACTGATAAAATGGTGTTCATGTTCACATTTGTAAAAACAGCCAATTGGTTTGTAACATTTAAATCATGTGGAAATAAACTAAACAAAAAAGGTTGGTTAAAGGTCTTCAGACTTTCTAGGATTAACATGATGTTCACATGTCCAGTAAAATATGTCCAAAAAGGAAGAAAAAGAAAGCCAAAGTTTGCAAAGGCACTTAGGAATTAAAAATAGTGTCATGAAATAATCAGCTGTATTTTTCACAATTAATGATAGCTTGCTCAATTAAAGTAATTAAAGGTTTAACCTCAAATGGTAATACTTTAAACCCTGCCAAAAAATCATACTGTCTAATATTTAGGGGTTCATAAAACAAATCCCCCCAAATTTGTTCTAAAATCAGAGTACTTATTGTATTCATACTCTCACTAGCCAATATATTAAAAAACACCTATTTGTTAATTACAAGTACACAAACTGTAGCCCTTCTGTTGCCATTTACAATTGTAGTAGTCATACTTGTCATTCATATTAAAAGGTTCGTCAGTTGTCTGACCACAGATTCCTTCTTGGATTTCTGTTTTTGGGTGGTGAAACACCCTCATCTCAATAGTGACAGTGACAACACTAGCAATATGGTGCACCATCCATATAATTTCTGGACCACAGTGGCCATAAACTGATCTTGCATGACCAGAATAGAGGATGGCTGTAAATTGATGTCTAGGGGTAGCTTGGGGTGGCACCAGCCTCACAGAAATTGGCTACTTAAGATGTCTGCCTACTGAGGCTAATAGTGAATTGGTTCTTAAGTTGTCAGTTTTGGATAGATAGGCATCATCTTCTTTCTGACAGAAGAAAGTGGTTATACTGTAATTGCAATACCTCGTTTCAGATATTGACCTTTAAAGTACATGACTTTGGTTGTGTGTCTCCCTGTTGCTAAGCGACAATAGCATTGTAACCATCAATCCTTTGTACTAGGAGGCTGTTGTGATGTGCAGGCCGAAAGTTTGGTCACTAGCTCTTTTAGAAAGTGATGTACTATTAAGTAGATTTTATTCATATTGGGCTAATGTTGGTCTGTTAACTGTCATATAGATGAAAAATATTTAAAGACAAAATATGATGGATCACACTAGAAATATGCAGATTTTACTTAATTTCTGATCAGAAGATTAAAAAGTATCACTTCCTCCTAATTCATCTTAATCATAACTTAATGTCATTCTTGATGAAGTCTTACCAACCTGAAATGTATTTTGTCATGGAAGCATATTCACCTCACGCCATGCATTCACCTCAATGCTAAGCCTAGACAGCAGTTTCTAACACTTTCAATTTGCTCACATCCTTCCCCATCCACATTTCTCTCTATATTACAAAACTTTTCCTATTAAAAAAACGAAAGACAGCCGTGAGAGCCTCAGCCTTTAATTAACAGCATGGTGCCTCTGAGCTCAACTCATTTCGGATGAATATTCGGAAAATGTATTTGCATAATCAGGCTTCATTTTATTGTTGTTTTTGAGATGCATCTGCTCATGGACCAATAATGAAGGTCTTATCACTGTCACAGTTACTGTTCATTTTAAGGTGGACTGAAGGATCGTATGGTGTGTGCATTTACAGGGGTAAAATGTAAAATTCTTTAAAAGCAAAGGGAAAAGCTACTCATCAGAATGAAAAAATGAAACACATTTTTTAATAGTATCTATAATGGCATTCTTTCACTTCACCAATGGCCTTTGGGTTCTGTTATGAATGTATTTTGAAAACAGAGAATAGGTTGTAAAATGGTGGAGTATTCTCTTGAAGCTAAGTATACAAGGGACTCTTTGGGTGGGTGCAAGGAACCTCCCTCTCCTCATCACTTAGCTCAATGACATTTTTTAGTGCCATTTCTAAAACATGCCATATTAGTTCACATATCTTGCAGGGCATGATCTAATGAGGAACACCCTGTGGGTAGAATTAGGCAGTACTTATTTTGAGAAAGAAAGTATTAATTCAAGAAATATTAAAACAGACATAAGAATAAATGGAGAGGGTTATGTCAGTAAGGGCATCCAGTGTAAAGCTTTTGCCAAATCAATATGTGGACAATGAAGGTTAAGAAAATAGGTGATGATTAGTGGACAGCAGTATGGTTTCATGCCAAGAAACAGCATCTGAGGGTGTTGATGGTGAAGTACAGAGAAGGACAAAAGGAGTTGCATTCTGTCTCTGTGGACTTATGAAGTATGTGAGAGTAGTTCAGGATATTAATAAGGACAGTGTGACTGTGGTGAGATCTGCAGTAGGAGTGATGGATGCAAGGGAGAGGTTTGATTACATCAAGGATCAGTGCTGAGCCCCAAATGGACAGGTTGACGAAAGAGGTTAGACAGGAGACAGGAGTAGGGAGCAGCTTGAGGAGAACCTGGAGAGATGGAGATATGCGCTAGAGAGTAGAAGAATGAAAGCGAGTAGGACAAAGACAGAATACATGTGAAAGTGAATGTGTGTAAAAAATTTAAGATGCTGAGATTTCCGCTGGGTGTGACAAGGATGTACATGATTAGCAATTAGTTTATTAGAGGAACGGGTCAGGTTAGACATTTTGGAGACAAAGTTAAAGAAGCAAGGTTGTGTTGGTTTGGACATGTACAGAGGAGAGATGAGGATTATATTGGGAGGAGGATGTTGAAGATGGAGCTGCCAGGAAAGAGGAAAAGAAGAAGACCAAAGAGGAGGTTTATGGATGTGGTGAGAAACAGATGATCTGCTGACCCTTAAATGGGAGCAGGCAAAAGAAGCAGAAGAAGACGAATCAGAAGTTGTGAGTGAGAGTGTTTATTTGTGTGCAGTTTGGTACAGAAAAACTAGCTGGGCAGAGGTTTATGGTGTGAACATTTATATGTTATATAACAGGTCCTACTCTAAACAGATTTCACTAACTGCCTCAATAAGTGAATCAAGTGATTTAGTTGATACCTTTGACTTCTGATTCCTTTGACCTCCAGGCAGCACCCTATTATAACAGATTGAATCAGTACCAGAAAATGGCCTAAATGGCTGAAGGACATGTTCACTAAGGACTATTTTCCTGTGTAATGTTTTTCAGCATCTTCATGCTGCACTGCTATCTTTTTTCCTAGCACTGTATCAGTTTTTATCCTACCTATCTCTCCAGAGGTCATGGATCTGCAGCAGATAGCACAGCACCATTTGATCAGACGCTACTCTAAATGCTTCATGAGTCGCTCCCTTAATGAAGAGTCTGATTGTGTCTATATGTGTTTAGCAAAAAGATTAGATCCCTGGGCTCAATTCCAGCTCTAGAATCTCCTCCCGCCTGTGCCTTTCTAAGTCTCCAAGCACTTTGCCAAATCCTGCTTCAGATTTATTCCGGCCTGGCAGTGTTGTCTTTTTGTTTTTTGCTTTTTTGTTTTTTTTGAGGCTTGGCAGTGTTGGCTGCTGTTTTAGCTCAACTGGGTCACCTCTTCTCAAAGGTGTTTTTGAGCTCTCTCCTGGTTCGTCCTGAGGTTCTTTTGCAAGAAGGAGTTTCGTAAAGGCTGGGGGGCAAGCAGCATGATAGCGTTCTGCTACTGCTCACGTTTCCATTTTTTGCAAGAGTTATGATGGGCGAATGTGTTTAAAAGACCTCTACAAGGCTCTGGGGAGGCTGGGCTCACTTTCCAGAACATCTTTCTTTCATTAGCCCTCCATTTTGAATACATTAGAAGATATATTAGTCATAAGGGCAGTGAGGGAGAGCAAGAGAGAGACACAGAGAAAGAGAGAGAAAGAAAAACAGGAAGAGGTGGGGGAGAGAATTATGTGCATGTGTGGGTGGAAGGTTCCTAACCCCAATGGTGTAAAAATCTTTTCAGAGTAGGAGCGAAAGAATAAGATTTTTTATTTATTTATTTATTTGTTTAACATTTCTATTACAGCCTCTTAGGCTTTTTGGAGCAATTGCTTTCTCTGCTGGGATGGATTTTGATGTGGTACTCATGAGAAATAGTGGTTTATGTAACTTAGCTTAATTGAGCTGAACTTTATTTGTGTTACAGTCTCAGTGTGGTGCTTGAGAGCGTGTGTGTTTGTGTATGCATGTCTCAAGGCTGTTAGATGCTAGTTTGTTGGTGTGATCAGCAACACTAACAGCCTGGAGTGTGGATAAAGTCTCTAGAGTTTTAGTGACCTACAGTGCAGCCACATTACAAGCCTGCAGGCATTCTGGCAAGTACACCGCTGTCTTACACTTGTACTGTCATTCACCAAGAGTACAGCAAAGTTGCAATTACCTGCAATGTCCAAAAGAGCGTTGTTTTTTAATTGCTTCTCACTCATATCACTTCAACCCATACCATATATGAAAGTAGAAGATTGAAAATACAAAGCTGGAAGTGCAGACTCAAGCCTGGTAAAGCCCATTAACTGAGCATTAGTGCAATTCCTTAGACTGAACTAGCCATTCACACAATAACTACATGTACAAGGATTTGTGATATTTCATGCATATTGCAGTAACACTCCATTACACCGTAATAAAATTATTAGATGCATTAAATACGTTCCTTAATGAGTGTATAATATAATGTACAATAAGTACACTCACCCATGCTTGGTGCACACATCCTAACATGTTCATGAATATATGAAAACATTTTCTGGAAATAAACACATAGCAAACCTCCTTAAGAGATTTAATAAAATAATAAGATTACTTTAATGCCCTACTGGTAAAAATGTTTTAGTCTCTTCTAATGTTTATGAATGTGTCAAACGTCATTAATTTCCTCATTTTTTGGGCCTAATAAGATTGCTCACATAATTTAGAGAATTATTGACATTTTTAATTATTATTATTCATTTCACAGGATTGGCATTCTGAGTTTGGGGTGGGAAAATTCATGAATCAGATTTTACAAGCATTGAAAGTGGAGGCTGACTATATTATTTCATTATAAAACTAGTTTTAGTAATGAAGCATGTGGTGCTGTGAAAAAGTATTTGCCCTCTTTAAGATATCTTCTGTTTTATTTATTGATAACACTGAATTGTTTTTGGACCCAACACACACACACACACACACACACACACACACAAACGCATACACACACAAACACACACACAAAAGCATGCACACACACGCACATGCACACACAAGCACGCACACACACACACAAAGTAGTAGTATTTTACTAGTATTTCACTTGCTCTTATGCTTTGGATCAGTGCCTTTCTGCATAATTAAATTAAATGCATTTAACCTTCAGATCATGGACTGATGACAGGACATTCTCTTTTAGTACTTTCTTAATTTCTTAAAGAGTTGAATTCATACAACCTTTAAATAAATTGCCCAGTCCTGACACAGAAAAGTATTCCCATACTATCCCACTACTACCACCATGTTTGACATGATGTTCTTATTGTAGAAAACTGTATTAGCCTTATGCCAGATATAACATATTTAATTATTTTGATTATTATCTCAAAGGTTTTGCAGGTAATCAAGGTGTCAGATGAGACTCTATATTCTTTAGATTTAGAATACTATTAAAAA
Organism: Hepsetus odoe; assembly: GCA_017165825.1. Classification (NCBI taxonomy): domain Eukaryota; kingdom Metazoa; phylum Chordata; class Actinopteri; order Characiformes; family Hepsetidae; genus Hepsetus; species Hepsetus odoe. The sequence continues at coordinate 7,632,123 of CM029370.1, forward strand.
CTGAATGCCCACTACCGTAGACTAAATAAAATTAAACAACACTATTATTTATGTATTTATAATGAAACAAGAAATTGGTCAGTGTTCTAACACTGTACTAACAATATCAGGTAGTGCTTAGAAAAGCATGTTAAATAGCAATCATGCAGTCATGTGATAATTTAATACTGTCAGATAGCCCAGCTCTAGTTCAGAATTATGTAACTGTACATGTAGTTACTGCAACATGTACTTCTGGAAAGAATGTTACCACCTTATGTGTGGCTACATAATTAAGTTTATAAAGTATAGCCAAACAAGTGGACTTCAATTCAGTCCCTTTTTTATAAAAAGTAAAAAACAGCTTCAAATTATAACCAATCAGTATTTTCATAGCTTGGATTGGTCAAATATTGCTTTCATGGGAGCAAATGATGGATATTTGAATAAGAATATTTGGAAGGACAGACAGGCAGGTTTATGAATGAATAGCTCCCAGGAAAGAGACACGTACAGAAGGGCTTGCAGTGCATAAGTGACAGAGGGGCTGGGTTTGAGACAGACAGAGCTGAGCTGGAACAGAGTGAGTGAGCAATAGAGAGAGCAGGTATGATGGAGGCAGCTTGTGGAACGCAGAGCCAGGCTGCAGCTAACTGGAGCACCATGAATTAGTAAAGGCCTTTGGATAAGCTTTAATGGCCCTCAGCCTAAGCCTGCAGAGAGCAGCAGGCCACGTCCAACTGCACCCAGCACACAGGCACAATACTCCGGATCGAGAGAGCAGGAGAGGGCTTTAAGAAAGGGGAAGAGAGGAGGGAGTAGAGGACGGCTGTGGGTAGAGAGTGACGTGACAGGAGAAGGAAATGAGGAAAGATGAGGAAAGAGAGGAGGAAGAGAGGACAAGGAAGAAAACAGCTAAATATTCTTTAAAGGCATGCTGCACCATTTTCAAACTCAGAATTCATTATTTTTTATCATAATATAAAAGTGAAAATGCATGTCCCAAGAAAATTTCATCATATATCATCATATCATAAAAATCTTTGCATTGAAGAACAGGCCAATAATATGAAGCACATTTAATTGCAGTACAGTCTAATTACAGTAACATACAAGTACTGTAAACAAGAGTATTTGTGAGGATGTTTTACTCATCCAGAGATTTTATGACAGAGACTCTATACTCATTGGTGGTGTTCTTATCAGCAAGTGTATTAATGTGAGCCAAGACAAAGCTGTGATAACCTTATTTTTCAGGGCCTCCATCCTTAGGGTTATCTTCCTGAATGTGATTCTGTAATGTAATACAATACTCTTCCTCATCCAGTGAAAGGCAAAAGCTTTATTTTGCCAACTCATCCTCAATAATCAAATTATAGTCCACCTTAATTACAACAAGCACCATCTGTTTGGAGTGCCACATCATTGTGAATTCCTGCCCTTTGTACTGATTGACAGCGCATCATGTCAGGCCTGCAATTAGCACAATGAACATAATTATACAACCTAGACAATACCTGCCCTCAAATACTTCAATCTAAAGAGGAGGAAGAGCTGGTATTAAGGGAATGATTTAGTTAACAAACTAAAGTCATTTGTTACCTTGATTTTCTTACCCCAGTGTAGTTACTCAAGTTATCCCGGTGCACACAGTGCAAAAGGTGGAGAAACCCTGGACAGGTTGCCAGCCTGTCACGGGGCAGACGCACAGACAAACATCCTCACACCTAAGGGGCAATTATGCATCTCTTAGCCACCTGACAAGCACGTCTTTCAGTTGTGGGAAACCCACACATACTCAGTGAGAACATGGAAACATAGAAAGGACCCAGACTGTTCTGCCTGTGAATTAAACCCAGGAGCTTCTAGCTACCCACCTTCAATGCTACCCACCGCACAACCGTGCTACCCCTCAGGACATACACAAGTCAATTGGCAATATAAAAGTTTGGTTTAGGGCAAGTACATGATGATTTAGGCAGGTGGTTTGCAGGATGCTAGTCTGACTGGGTTTAAGCTTCAACTACTTTCATAGCTTCTTCAGCTCCAGTGAAACACAAAAATGTCAACTTTAGATGCCAACCATATGATAGCTGAGTAACTACTTTCGGGCTAGGAAATTCGATTTTCTATTGCAACATCACTTTAAGATGTGAATCTGGGCATCTCCAGCAGGGCAGACTCCTCTGATCTGCTTTAAGCCTTTCTCCCTGCTCTGTCTCAGAGTAGCAACTATGGAGCTGCAGGTGTATTCTTTATGCACGGCTTTGCCGAGGAGGCTCTACCTGGGCCCTCTCTTCATCCATTATTCATTGGAGTAATGAAACACTCCGTCAAGGCACGCTCCCTCTAATCTCTGCCATTTTCTGCTCCGCCATGGAGAGCCTTCTCTTTTAGGGGGATGTGTTTTAGGTTGAAGCTGTTTGAGGTGATTTAGTGATGATCTACAGTGATGGAGGGGGTAGAAGAGAGACATTGGACAGCCATGTGTGGACTGTTCATGTGTTTTTAAGGGAGTGTGATATGGCTCATGTCATTTTTTTCAAAGCAGTGATTAAAGTCCAAGAGACAGAGATAAACTCACATGCTGCCTACAAGTAAGCCAATAATGCTTGTACTTCAAGATGGTCTGTCCAGACAGATGCAAGGGATGAACATGAATCATAAAAACATTAAAATAAGCTTATTTAAATGACAGAATTATGACGGTAAATCAATTTGAGGACACTTGAATTCACGCAACTCAAACGTATTATTTTAGTCAAATGTTATGCAAACATCTATGTTTTGTGAAAACTTTTTATTATTTAAATGTCTTTTTTTGTAAAAAGGTCTTGCAATCTGAGAAGTTCACGCAATCCCATTATGACACAATTGCTGGGGTTCAAACTGATATTGAGATGAATACATTACACTATATTAAATGTTACTTTTAAAATTAAAACAACATATTTTAAGGACACCTTAAAGTATACAAAGATGCTTGGTGTTATTATACAATAAAATGCAACTTGCAGGGAGCCTGAGTAAAAGTAAAATTCTATAGTTTACCTTTTTAGACAAAATGAAAAATTACTATAATGTCTTAAAGTCTTAAAAATTAATGAGTTAACTCAAAATAACTTACTTTTTCTTTTTTCTTTTTTTTTTTTTTTTTTACAGTGAAAGGCACTATGCATTGTGTAATGTGTCTCTCCTGCCTCCACTCAATAAGAGCATTTACCATACAGCTTAAGTAGTATAGCCTTTAGAAAAAGTGGCTTATAATTGATGTAAAAGAAATAAAAGCTGTCTCAATTCAAGGGCTGCATGTTTCCAAGGCTGCATTTGTAGAATGAATGAGTCACAGGGCTGCAACTAGTCTGTCCCATTTCGAAGGCCCCTTCAGATGTGGCCAAGAAATGCAGCCTTGTTTTCCTAGGACACACAGGATCTAACAGATAGATTCTTTGCACCACAACATATGTCAGGGGCAACTGGCTTTATTATTACAAAAAAGTGAGAAAACATTTAGAAATATAATGAAAAAAAAATATATTAAAAAATCTGTATCAACTTTTGCATTTGCAGATAGTTGTTAATAGCCATAGCACAAGCTGAAGGTGGACAGATGACAGAAGTGACACTGCAAGGCAGGCTGTGGCACAAGTATGAAATCATAGACTAGACCACTTCATTTAATTTGTAATAAATTTTTTATTTGTTTTTTGGGCCAGTTTGTCACACTGTCCTCCACTGTCACAGAAGGTGGAAGGATGCAGACCCTGAATTGAGACACAGCAAATGTTTCACTGTTAGTACAGGGTTGTTATTTCTATTATTGTACTTATTACATTGCTGCCATAGTCTATAACATGCCATGCAGCAAGTCATGGTGAACTGGAAATCATAAAGCATTCTTCTTTCATACCATGACTTATTTCCCAGTTATTATATTATTGGTTTATATTTGTCCTGGACAGCATGGTGGTGCCATAGTTAGCACTGTCATTTCACAGTGTAAAGGTTCTGGTTTCCATTCCCACATGAGCCTGCCGTGTTTCTTTTTGTGAATGTGCGCCCATATTCCATACACATGCAGATCTGATGGCTTGAAGATGCTAAATTGTCCCTTACATGTGAGTGTGTTTGTATGTGTATCTGCCTGGACTGGACTGGACTCCACCTTTTGCACTGGGATATGCTCCAGTACCCCTGTATATGAAATACATTACATACATACTATATTCATACACTTTTGTCAGACATTGCAAATAAGCAAGTCATCAATTCTGATTTCAAGTTAACTTTAAACTGCACAAATCAGTCGCACAAAAGAGACATTTTCTCCCCCTTGCTTTTTCTCTCAGTGATGGATGGGCAGATCGTGACGAGGTAGTGGAGGGATATGAACAGGAGGCAGATGGAGGGATCACTATGAAGCTGCAGACAGAGGATGTGAAGTCATTTGACAACTATTTTCTGAAGCTGCGTTTGGACACCAACACCAGGAACCCATGGTTTGCAGAGTTCTGGCAGTACCGTTTCCAGTGCCGAATACCTGGGCATCCTCAAGAGAACACTAACTACCAAAAAATCTGCACAGGTAAGTAAACAAACCATAAAGCAGACTAAGGCAATTACACAATGTGACTCAATATTAATATTCATATATTATTATTATTATTATTATTATTATTATTATTATTATTATCATCACCATCATCATCATCATCATTATTATTATTATTATTATTATTATTATTAATAATAATAATAATAATAATAATAATAATAATAATAATAATAATGCATTTGTATAAACTATAATTTATGGTCAGGTGAGATATGGTCAGGAAAAGAAAATCAACTGAAACTCTAAAAATACCAATTCCAACTAAAATAGGGCAAAGACATATCAGCAATGTTGAGAATGGGAAGAACAGTGCAGGATATCAAAACACTGTTAAAAGGAGCGTCATTGAGATTGATGACGGTAGTTCCAATTCTAGTCCCAATAAACAATGTCATGGCTACATCATTTTTAGACAGAAAGGACACGTCTGTACCTTCTAAATTTTGCAGTGCTTAAGCCCTGCAGTAATACAGTGTGAGAATCCTGATTTGATGAAAATGTCAATATGCATGACTGCTATCTAGAGATTATTGTTTGTGGTAACTGTGTATGTATTTTCCCCCTACTTCTTTTGCGAAATGACCTTGTCTTGGCTGGTTCAAAAGGTGACATAGGTAAATTAAGCTGTGTCCCTCACCTCTCCTCATCCCCCATGTGTTTCCAACTTACTGTACTCATCGACTGCTGAGTCTGCACACAAGCATGATATTTCCTTTCATTCACGGTGATTTGGGATAGTGCCTGAAAAGCATTGAGTGTTGCTCCTGCTATGGTTAAAGGCAGATTTTACTCATTCTGTTATGTGCTTTAGGGATAGCAAACATATTGCCAAATGCAAACAGCAAATTCTTATTGTGTAAGTACTGTACATTAGATATAATCAAACAGCAACACTGCTAAATGTTCATTGTATTTTGTTGTTGTTGTTGTTCCCTTCCTTTGAAAGAGATGGTCGGTGGTAAGTCTGCTTGGAAAGCAAATTGGGGATGCTGTGATCCATGCACTGATTACTGCACCGAAGAAGCACCTACGTATGCTGAGAGCGGATGTGTGGATTTGGATTGATATCGAAAAGATTTTTTGATTGGCAAAGCTGCTTTCAGCTGTGAAATCATTTAAACATGCAGCGCTTGCTGACTTTGTGAGAAAACAGTGGGAGTGACAAGAAATTCATACATTGCGAATCAATTTATTAAGGCTAAAGCCAGACAATTGGACAAAGCAGTCCAAAATCTAGCAGTCATGGTGACTGTGGAGTTTTTACTGATTATATTAGCACTTTGTCATCTAGTTTGCCCAGACACTGCGATTTATGTTCACACATTGCCTCGCGTGTTCGCTTTGAAAGGCATTGGCCATGCCTTGATCACAAAACTTCTTCCTTTGGCAAGCAGGGTCTATAACAGAGTGTTATTTTGTTTAAAAGACAAGCAAAGTCATTCAGTAATGGGCACAGCAGTGGCCTGCCAATATAAGATATCAGTCCAACTCCTCTGTGCCGCTCGTGGGTTAGACTGTTGCAATGAAGCCACAAGAGGAGTCTGGTGCACATGGAGAACACTTCTCACAAAACGTGTGTGTGTAAAAGTGTGCACAAATGTGTGAAGATGACCACAGTGTTCACAGCGTGCGTGGAGGTCTCCCTCACAGCTGCCAGTCTGCATGTGTGACTGTGCAGTTGGTGTGTGTGGGTAATGACTGATTTCTTCACTAAGGGAACTAAAGGACAGAATGCATCACTGTTCGGCTGTGTGTCGCTTCTTTCAGTAAACAAAACAAACAAATGCAGGGATTGCAGCCTTTCAATAGCACTTTTTGAGTTGTTCCATTAGGGATTTAAATGCTGTCATTGTAAATAAGGAGCTGTTATTTGCAATAGCTTTGGATGGCTGAGAGGCCCATAAGCAATGCTGTATGGCTTCTTGCAGGATGGCTGTTAAATGCTTGTATCTGATGTCCATTATGTGTGTCCAGTAGCTGGCCGCTGCTAAAATTATCTCGGTAATTAGAGTAAATGCGAGGCTAATATTATTAAATAAGATGCACTATAATTCTAACACTAATTTATACACAAACATAATTTAGCAATGATTTATAAAGCAAATAACTTGTTTCCTGCGTTAAGTAGGTACTTATTCTCATTATTATTGAGAAACAACCAAAGCCACTGGACACTGTGATGATTTCTATGTAATTACGTGGAAAGGGTTTAGCATACAATTATGCAAAGGTAAGAAATATATATGCAATGATCAGCAGGAAATATTAGTGTAACATCAATTAGAACTGAACAGAAAAAATAAACCAAAAAGATCCACAAGAATATTATCTAAAAACAGACTATGTATTCAGCCATGCTAACTAAGACTGTTCTTCCACCAGGAAACGAAAGCTTGAAGGATAACTATGTCCAGGACAGTAAGATGGGCTTTGTGATCAATGCGATCTATGCCATGGCCCATGGGCTCCATGACATGCACCAAGAACTGTGCCCAAACCACGAGGGCCTGTGTGAGGCCATGGACCCTATTGACGGCAGCAAGCTTCTGGACTACCTGCTCAAGACTTCCTTTACTGGAGTCTCTGGAGAGGAGGTGTACTTTGATGAGAATGGAGACACTCCTGGGAGGTAAATACAATGTGATTTTGCAGTGATATCATACAGACAGTACCATGCCACTGTCACTGCAGGTGGTGAAACAATACTGGGGGTTCTGTGGTGTCAAACCTTTGATAAAAGTGAGGGGTAAAGGGGAGTAAGAAATAATGAAGAGAAACAGATGGGCCACAGTTTTAAAATTTTATTTTAACTAGAATATACACCCACAAATTTTGCTGCCTCAGTTTTTATGATGGCAATTTGCATAAACTCCAAAATGTTATGAAGAGTGATCAGATGAATTGCGATTTTTTACAAAGTCCCTCTTTGCCATGAAAATTAACTTAATTCCAAAAAAACAATTTCCACTGGATTTCAGTACCAACACAAAAGGACCAGGACATTTCAGTGATCCTCTTCTTAGCACAGAGAATGTTGAAGAGATCAATCTGTCATGCTGACTGAGTTAGAATAGCAGACTAGATACTTTATAAGGAGGATGGAGCTTGAAATCATTGTTCTTCCTCTGTTAACCATGGTTACCTGCAAGGAAACACATGCAGTCATCATTGCTTTGCACAAAAAGGGCTTCACAGATAAGGACACTGCTGTTAGTAAGATTGCACCTCAATCAACCATTTATTGTGAAGAAGGCTTCAGAGCACCCAAGAAAGTCCAGCAAGTGCCAGGACTGTCTCCAAAAGCTGATTCATCTGCGGGATTGGTCCACCACCAATGCAGAGCTTGCTTAGGAATGGCAACAGGCAGGTGTGAGTGCATCTGCATGCACAGTGAGGAGAAGACTTTTGGAGGATGGCCTGGCGTCAAGAGTCAAACAAACACTTCTCTCCAAGAAAAACATCAGGGACAGACTGATTTTCTGCAAAAGGTACAGGGATTGGATTGCTGAGGACAGGCTAAAGTCATGTTCTCTGATGAATCCCCTTTTTCCAGTTGTTTGGGGCATCTGGAAAAAAGATTGTCCAGAGAAGAAAAGGTGAGCACTACCATCACTCCTGTGTCATGCCAACAGTAAAGGATCCTGAGACCAATGATGTATGTGGTTGCATCTCTGTGGACTCTCACAATTTTACTGAACAACACAGCCGTGAATTAAGAATGGTACCAAAATATCCTCAGAGAGTAACTTCTCCTAACCACCCTGTAACAGTTTGGTGAAGAACATAACTTTTGTAGTGATAACTTAATGGCTCAGGGCACAAAACATCAACATTTTGGGTCCATGGCAAAGAAACTCCCCACACCATAATCCCATTGAGAACTTGAGAATATGGGCAATCCTCAAGAGGCAGGTGGTTAAAAACAAAACCCCACAAACTCCAAGCATTGATTATGCAAAAATGGGCTCCATTAGTCAGTATTTGGCCCAGAATTTGACCCTAGGTGAATTGCAGAGGTTTTGAAAAAGAAGGGCTAACAATGCAAATATTGACTCTATGCATAAACTTACAGTTCAGGCAAAAATTATTAGCCCCCCCTATTGAAATTAGACAACACTCTTGATTTCTCCATGAAATTGACCATTAAGAACAAGTGTTTGTTATTTTGGAAACAAATACACTATAAAAAAATAATGCCCTCTAAGTTTAATTAGGATATTTTATTGATACACCAAGCTCAAACAAGAAAGGTCAAAAATGAGACATCCAAAATTATTAGCCCCCTGGCCATTAATAGTCAAAAGTGTACCCTTTCTGAGCCACAACTGACAACAATCTCTTAGAATAGTTCTTTACTAGGTTGGCACAGGTCTCTTGAAGGATTTTGGCCCATTCTTCCATTGCAAATTGTTCTAGCTGGTTCAAATTGCATGGTTTCCGAGCATGGACATTCACTTTGAGCACCCGCCACACATTCTCAATAGGATTGAGGTCTGGGCTCTGTGCGGGCCACTCCAGGATCTTGGTTTTGGTATCCTTGAGGAACTGTTGGGACTAATTTTGATGTATACTCTGGGTCATTGTCTTGTTGGAAGACCCAGCGACAACCTAAGCATAGTCTATGAGCAGATTTCTGCAAATTCTCCCTCAAAATGTCAACATAACTTTTTTCATGATGCCATGCAACCGAACAAGGCTCCCTATGCCTGAGGCTGCAAAACAGCCCCACAGCATGATTCTCCCACCACCATGTTTAACTGTGGGATCTGTGTTCCTAGGGTTGAAGGCCTCTCCCTTTCTTCGCCAAACATAAGCAACATCCATGTGCCCAAAAAGTTCCAGTTTATCTCATCAGACCAAAGCACAGACTTCCAAAACTCATCTTTACCTTTGAAAGTGAAAAAGTGAAAGTGAAAAGTGAAAGTGAAAGTAAAAGTGGCAACCCTTGTCATTGCGAGGTCACAGCACAGCAAGTGTGAACCACAATGAAATTGGACCTCTGCTTTTAACCCATGCACACAAACACCGTGCAGCAGTGGGCAGCTATTGAAAGCGCCCGGGGAGCAGTGATGGGGACGGTACCTTGCTCAGGGGTACCTCAGGGCAACCTACTTGTGAGGGAATCGAACCCAAAATCTTCCGATACGGGGCCAACTCCCTAACCACTAGGCCACCGCTGCCCTTTCAAATGTTCATGGGCAAACAGTTGGGCTGTGATGTGCCGCTCTTTGAGTAAAAGGGTTCTTCTGGGACGATAGCCCTAAAGCCCACCACGATGAAGAGCCCTCACAACTGTGTTCCTTGAAACATCAACTCCAGAAGAGGCCAGGTCAGCAACAATCATCTTGGCAGATGTTTGAGGCTCCTTGCTGACATCTTTGACTATTTTCCTCTCCAGAGTTCTTGAAATCTTGCGCTTACGGCCACAGCCAGGTTTGTTTCTTACATAATTTGTCTCCTTGTTCTTGGCAATGATGCAACGTACAGCAGTTCTAGACACTGTGAATCACTTGGAAATGGAAATGTAGCCTTTCCCCATTATCATGAGCCTCTACTATCTTCTTTCTGAGCTCCAGACTGATTTCCTTTGTCTTTGGCATGGTGAGTAACAGTAGTCCCTCTCATGTGTTCAAGTGCCCTGTTCCTTGGAGTCTTTCTATGCTGATTGAATGTTGTTAGGAAGCCAATTGACTGCAGGTGTTGTTAGAAAGCCAAACCACAGGTGTGGTTTCAAAGCTGATTGGTTAATTACTGTAGGTGTGTTTTGAAAGCAAACATTCACATGGGGCTAATATTTTTGACCACCCCATTTTTTTTTTTTTACTATATTTGATATAGAGCAAGCCTAAAAATGTATTTTATATTACAAAATGTACCAAAAGCTACTAAATAGCACTGGTGAATGTTTGCTTATATCAAGCTTCATCAATGCTGCAAACATTGGGAAGATGTTCAGAAAAATGTTCCATAATTCCTGGGGGGCTAATAATTTTGGCCTTAACTGTGATATAATTAACAATAAATTAAATTAAATAACAATATAATTAATTATAAATTTATAAAATGCTTGTAATTATACTTCAGAATGCCAAAGAAACATCTGACAAAGATCTAGAAAAAATGAAGCAGCAAACATTGTGGAAACCAATACTTGTGTCCTTCTTAAAACTTTAGTCCAAGTCTGTATTTAGTAATTGGAACTGATAAAAGGGTATTTATATGTTAAAGTGGCATCAGTGTATAATCAAAGAATTTCTATATAAATATCCTAAGCCTTTTTATCTGAACTTTAATCTGAAAGCCACTGCTTCACTTCAAATCCAGTTTACAATCAATGTGACCCTTAAATTAATACAATATATTATACATGGTTGGCCACAGAAACGTTAAGTGAATAATGTAGTGGCATATTTTAGGCAGCAATTAAACAGATAGTTCTTGAAGTTGATGAGGATGACCTGAGATTTGAAATGGGCCAATGTGCCATGGTTAGACAGAGTCAGAATATCTGTTCTGGGTAATGTTCTTCTGGCAAGCTTGAGCCATGTCATTCATGTGGATGGCTACTTTGACAAATACCACCTACCTGTACACTGTTGCACATTAAGTGCAATGGTCTTACTAAATTGAAATGGCCTCTTTGAGCAAAGTAACGCTCCCTGCCACACAGCAAAATTGGTTCAGGAATGGTTTGAGGAACATGAAAAAGAGTTAAAGGGGTTGACTTGGCCTCCAAATTCCCCAGATCACAAATGACAAAGCATCTGTGGGTTATATTGGACAAACCACTGAGACAAATCCATGAAGACCCCATTTTGCAACTTACAGGGCTTAAAGAATCTGCTGCTGAAGACTTGTTGGCAGATACCACAGCATGCCTCAGCGGTCTTGTGGATTTTATGCTTTCAGTATGAGCGAGACCTGAACAATATTAGGCAGAAGGTTTTAACATTATGGCTGAAGAGTGTACAGGCTTAGTATGACTGATACAAAATAGACATTACCACACATACACAAACATACACATACACAGGTGTGTATCTGAGTGTAATGGGTTTGGAGTGGAACAGATTGCCTGTCTGAGGTTCTATCTCCAGCGATTTCCACTCCAATTTCTTGACACGGTCAGCTCCTGTCAGTGTGACTTCACACTCACAGAAGATGACAAGTTGAAGTTACACTGCTGCTACCTTCACTATTGGTAAAATGTGCGTACATGTATACATGGGTGTGTGTATGTGTGCACAGCTGCCCCTCGAGCCTGTCTTGGTAGCTGTCTCTGAAAAAGTGCAAGCATTATGGGTGAGGGCACTAACAGTCCTTGTGGGTCGCAGGTTCAAGTCACAGACGGCCCATGCAGAACGAGGACACATTGTCTGAATATAGAGTGTGTGATCCATGACCACTTGCAAGCCCTTAATCTTCCACACTACTAGGCCTTAGAGAGAGGGGTGTTAATGTAACTGTCTTTCTTGATCCTTGAATAACTCTGTCTTTCTCTGTTTTCTTTGTCTGTCTTTTTCCCTCAGGTATGACATTATGAATCTGCAGTATGTGGAGGAGTTGAGTCGCTATGACTACATCAATGTGGGCTCATGGCATGAGGGTCTCCTGAGCATTGATGATTATAAACTCATGACCAATCGCAGTGAGATGGTACGATCCGTCTGCAGTGAGCCCTGCTCCAAGGGCCAGATCAAGGTACTGTATTCATGGGCTTTGTTTCATACTTTTTACAATTTTGTAATTTTGTTGGAACATTGTTTTTGCTGGTCCCCAAAGCTTTGATTAGAAAAACCTAAAGAGAAAAGTTCTCTTTTGGTTGGTATAGCAGAAGGACATAGCAAAGCTTTATTTAAAGCAAGTTTAAAAAATAAAAAAGAGTTTGCTTCTATGCTAGGTGGTTATGATGCAAATTCATATAAGTAATAGATGCTTATACCCAGATAAAAATGTAATGTAAAATTTCAACACTGAAAAGCTGCTTCTAAAAGAAGCTTTTCAGTAGCATCTGTAAGAGAGAGAGAACAAAATGAATTATTCTCCTCTCAGGAGGAGGTACCAAATGAATATTTTAACTGCAAATGAGTAAAACGAAACTGTCACATTACCTTTTTAGCCCAAAATAGGAGAATATAGTTTTGCTTGTATGAGCACACTAGATTGAGTGTATTAAATGCCAATGATCTCTGAACTGGCTGTAGGTGATCCGGAAAGGGGAGGTGAGCTGCTGCTGGATCTGCACTACCTGTAAGGATAACGAGTACGTGCAAGATGAGTTCACTTGCAAAGCCTGTGATCTGGGCTGGTGGCCTGATGATGAACTTGCAGGTAACAGATTGGACCATTCCTTTTCAAGTAAACTACTAATCTGACTAGGTTTTAGGTGATATAATTTCAACTATTCTTCCATCATCTGTGTCATCTCTACTTTGCCAGTGCAAAATTTAAAATCATGCATTATGTTGGGTTGAAAACATACATGTTAACTCTGGTTCTTCTGCATTGCGGCCACATTATTTCAATTACATCTGTATGACAAGTGATTTGTTCCTTTATGGAGCATTGAAAAAATAGCATATTGCTTTGAATGCATTTTATAATGTACTACAATCTGTCTGATTAAATATGTGTATCTAAAGAATATTTAGCATTATCTAAAAGCATCTTTTTAATTGTGTCAATCAATTCACCTGGCTATTTGTCGGTCTCCTTCTCCAAACCTTCATTCAATGAAGAATTTCCTTTCCTCACCATTGCTGGATACATACTAAGATTACCTGACTCTACATCTTTCTTTTTCTCTATTCTTAAACTCTCGTTTTTTTTTTATCTTCCTTCTCTCCCTCCCTAGCTCACTTTCCTTCTCTCTCTCCTTCTCTCTTGTCTGAGTTGTGTGTTGTTTTGACAGCTCAGTGCAGTGGGGTGGGTAGTGGTAGGCAACTGTGAGTTTGGAATCCCATTAGTACCCAGCAGCTATGTGCCAGGCACAACAGTTGCAGAGTGTGAGCTGGGGAATTCTGATTACCTGTGAGACCGAGTGACCTGAGATAGAGAGGCCTCTGTTACAGAGAGATAGGCAAGGGAAGAAAAGCAGAGGGGGAAAAGGTCAACACAGAGGTGCGCAGAGTACAATTAAAATGGAGAAGGTGGAAAAAGATTGAGAACGTTGAAAGGCGCACTGCTGAAAAATGAGCCGTGGTATGGTTTGACAGCGTGGCTCTTAAAACTACATTACGAATTGCTTATTCTCATAAGCCTTTATGATCTCAATGATCTCTCTCACACATTAGTGCACACACAAACACACATATTTGTCTCTTTTGCAGATGTTCCCTTCTGTTTGTTTAAACAACAGAATTTGATTTAACCATTTTTTCTCATAGTGTATGTTGTAATCCAGGGTTGATTAGTGATAATGTTAATGATAGTGCTGATTAGTGATAATGTTTTTTTTTGTGCGATTTGCTCATTTATTCATTGCCTCAACTCATCATTTTGACTGGATTGTGGGTTTTGTCCAGTAGTTACCCAATTTAGATTTTCTAAGTCTTTCATATGCAATCCTGCATTGGATTTGCCTATGGTTTTGCCTATTGCTCTCACTCAATATAGCCATCATTCAGTTTGGATATCAATGGCTAACTTGGAAAAAATAGTGAGTGTAGGGACATTGAAACAGCTGGTTTTCTTATTTATTTCTTGTGATAAAGGTTTCTGCAGCTTCTTCATTTTATCACTGCTACAAAGTATATCTGTCTCGCAGATATGACAGTATGACATTATTGTTGCTCATGACAAATATGGGTCATGCATGTGATGTTATTAATGTAGAAAAATATACATGTGGGTCCTTTCAGTGCAGAGCAGAGCATTCACACTGACAGATATGGGTCACTTGCAAACAAGTGAATCATCAACGCAGACAGATTAGATTAAAGCTAAATGCAAAGTCTAAATTTCCAAAAAGACGTTGTTATTCTATGTATATACTATATCAGAACAGTTTCCAAATATTTACTCCTCAATCCATACAATTCAAAATGTCTATTTTTCTATCTCTTTCAGGGTGTCAGCCTCTCCCTCTTAAATACTTAGAGTGGAGCAGTGTGGAGTCCATCATTGCTGTCGTCTTCTCTTGCCTCGGTATCCTAGTGACACTTTTTGTCACTTTTGTCTTCATCCAATATCGGGACACTCCAGTGGTTAAGTCATCCAGCCGTGAGCTCTGCTACATCATCCTGGCAGGCATCTTTATGGGCTACATCTGTCCTTTCACCCTCATCGCACGGCCCACAGTGATCTCCTGCTATCTACAGCGTCTCCTGGTTGGTCTCTCATCAGCCATGTGCTACTCAGCCCTGGTCACAAAAACCAACCGCATCGCCCGCATCCTGGCTGGCAGCAAAAAGAAAATCTGCACACGCAAGCCACGCTTCATGAGTGCCTGGGCACAGGTGGTCATCGCCTTCATTCTCATCAGTCTGCAGCTGACCCTGGAGATCACGCTGATTGTGCTGGAGCCTCCTGAGCCCATCAAGAGCTACCCCAGCATCCGCGAGGTCTACCTCATCTGTAACACCAGCAACTTGGGAATGGTGGCGCCGCTGGGCTACAATGGCCTGCTCATCATGAGCTGCACCTATTATGCCTTCAAGACACGCAATGTGCCGGCCAACTTCAACGAAGCCAAGTACATTGCCTTCACCATGTACACCACCTGCATCATCTGGCTAGCATTTGTGCCTATTTACTTTGGCTCTAACTACAAGATCATCACAACCTCCTTCTCAGTCAGTCTAAGCGTCACCGTGGCCCTTGGCTGCATGTTCACACCCAAGATGTACATCATCATTGCCAAGCCAGAGCGCAATGTGCGTAGCGCCTTCACAACATCGGACGTGGTGCGCATGCATGTGGGTGATGGCAAGGCAGCTGCTGCAGCCTGTCAGAGCAACAGTTTCCTCAACATGTTCCGCAGGAAAAAGAACAACAACAATGCCACCAGCACCACAAAGTGAGTGTCATGCAACCTATTAGAGTTTTAGCATGTTAAGTGGTTCAAGGCACATTATTTACTTTCTATATTAATGCAATGAGACATAATTAGCCAGTGTCCTGGCCTCATGTTAAGTCTTATTCTTGTTCAGTGGTCAACAGCCCTGCTCCTAAATATCTAATACCTTAAAGAGTTTAGCTCTGATCTAATTTCCCACACCTGATTTTGATAATTACTGTCTTCAGGCATGCTTGAATAGCTTGATTCAATTTGGAGGAGAAACCTGTAGGAAGGTAGAGCTCTTGGAGGAGGAGGATTGATGACCACTGTTCTGGTCTAAATAGTTGTTTCTATAGGGAACCCTCAGGTCCATGGCTAGTCTATGCTCAATGTGTGAAAATGGCCCCGCTGTAATAAGGTTTCTTTTTCTAAGTAGCAAATCAACACACTGGATCATGCTGGAAGCATTGCTCGTATTTTCTCTAGCACATGTGTGTATTTCAATCGTCTCTCTGATGTTAGGTCTGCCATGTTTTTCTCCCTGCTGCAATCTGGAGTATGTATGTAGAGTTTTATTAGCGCCAGGCACTGCATATCGTCCTGTCTGTCCCAAGCTCTCCTCTGAAACCTAATTTTCATTAAACCTCCCACCCGCACAGCCACCCTCCCCGATATTAACCCACTTCTCAAATCCCCACCCTGCCCTCCTGTCTTCTTCACTGAGAAAAAAAAATTAACCCAGTTAACACTATTCCTTCAGTCTGTGCCCTGCTTACTCTAACAGAAGTGCAGCTTTCAGCTCTGAGGCTTCTCTGTCCTTTGTCTGTTATGCTTAACTCTATTACCCCGCTGACTGCAGCTTGTTGTGTGCATAGCACTAAACCTGGACAGGGAGTGCCACAGGGATCTGAAACTGTTGAGGGGAATTCCATGAAGCCCTGTGTTCATTTGTGCATGATGTACAATGCAAGCAGAGCACTGCAGGGAGGAGATGGCAGACAAGCAGCCATCTGACATTCATAATGCTATTTGCACCAGTCATTATGAAGAATAGTGACAAGCATGCTGTAACCCAGTTCTTTTAATGGTCCTCAAGTTGGACGACTAACCCCCTAGAGATGATTTTAGAGATGATTTTAGCAATGATGCTGGTTTGAGATGTCATGACAATGTACTGATGATATTGTGATGTTGTTCTGTGTGTCTGTGTTGCTCTTTTGGCTGCATCCCCCTGGGAATAACGTTGGGTCTCTGTCTCGTTCATAGTCCTAATGGAAAGTCTGTGTCATGGTCTGAATCAGGTGCCCGGCCCCAGGGGAGGGGGTCGAGTGTGTTCCACAGACTGTCTGTGCATGTGAGGAGGCAAGCGGTCGGCCAGAGTCAGACGGCGGTCATACGACCCCTAACTAATGCCCCACAAGCCCCCCACTCCGAGCACCACCCTGGCCTCAACACAGACCGCAACTGCTCGCAACCTGATGACAAGGCTCTCTACAACCTTGACGAGGCGGATGAGGAAGGGAGTCAACGGCCAAGGAACCCAAATGGAACGGCCCAGGATGGAAGGGAGCCAACCTCTTATACACCCACTCACTTGATGGACCACGCCAGTGACCATCTAGAGGGGGGGCGGGTGGATACGCTGAGCTCTAACGTTAGTGCTTTTGATGAAATAGTAACTGCCGCTGGCAGGCTCAGTCCCGCCTATAACCCATTAGCCAGCCAGCTACCTCTACCCCTGCAAGGCGAGATGTTGTCTGAGGAGGGTCCTGAAATGGAGGCTCTTGACCTTATTCATGGATTTCTGTACGACAGCACTGTACAAGAGGAGGAAGAGGAAGTAGAGGCTGGAGAGGAAGAGTTAGCGCAAAGCAAGCTCACTCTCTTGACTCCACCCTCGCCTTTCAGGGACTCGCTGAGATCAGGCGGGTCCATCCCAGGATCCCCCGCTTCTGAAAAAGACCCAAACGCTCCCCAGGAAGTGACCTACGCTCCCAAACATAGCTCTTTTACACTGTGAGAACAGGTGCTCAGGACACAGGAAACGGGCGGCTCCCACTTCTCTTATTTGTCTATTTACTTATCAATATTTAAGCCACTGCAAAGGAACAACTGCTTTCTTTTTTGTTTTTCCATTACATAATTCAGTCAAGGAAATTACATTTTGAAAAAAAAGAAAGAAAGATAAAACAAAGACAAAGGCAAACAAATGGAATGTCTGGATGGGATGATTTGTCTCAAAGCTTGTTCTAACAGAGGGTGGAATCATGGAGCACCAGAAGACAAAGGCTTTCCTGAGCCAAAACCTACTGGCTAACATTGCATAACTAAGAGATTATAGATTGAAAGTCCAAATACCAGTTTATGCTTCAGTGCATCACTGTCTTTTTGAACATGGACAAAATGAGAAACTCTGAACTTGGACTATGGACCTGGACTATGCTGTGCGCTTATGAACTATGTAGCTTGACGTCATGTGATTACCTTTGCTGGAAAATAGCATCACTCCTAGGTCTGGCATATTCAGTGCAAACATACATAGACATATTCAGTGGACAGAATTATGCAGACATGTAAAACACGACGATAACCACACTCAAAACCAGAACCATGGTCAAGCCCACAATCCTAATCAAGGCTAAGATAAGTTTGCTATGATAAAACTGAGCTAATTACGTATAAATAACTGCAATTAAATGAACGATTTATTGTATTTTTGTTTGTTCGCTGTTTGCAAATACATGCCTCAACCTTGCTTCCTAGCTAGAGGAGAACTTAGTAGCTCTAAACTCACAGCTCAAGCTCAGTGCTGCCCTCTAAAGGTGCTGTAGCACCATTCAAAGGTTAGAACCTTACTTTTTATTGCCATGATATACAGGTCTCTATTTTTAGATTTTCATGCATTTGCCTGAAACGAGAGAACTAAACTACACCCACTTCATTCTGTTTGACGGGACGAACAATTGAAAACTTTGGAAAAAGGAGTTGCAATTATTAATTTTGATCTGATCGCACCAAAACTTAACAAGAATATTCACTGTATGCTGAGTACAAGTGGATATAGCTTTTCCACGTCCACGATCATGAACGAAGAACAAGGCTACCTCTAAGAAGTTTAAATTAAATTAAAATAGATCTACAATAGATCTGCATCCTGCTCATAAAGAGCAATGTGCATTCAGTCTTTGAGGAGCCAATCTCCTAACATGCCAACTGCAAATCCCACTCTACCTTCTCTGACCAGAGTCACACATTTATTTCAGCACTTGCTTGGGAAGCTACGTAGAAGAGGAGCTTGATTGTATTGTTAAGGAGTTAAAATACTATTTTAGTTTAAATGAGAAGTTTTTTCTTTCTGTACTGCCAAGGTCATTTCAAAAAAGGGCGTCGTTTTGCTGTTCTTCACAGGTCTATTTTTTTGGTCTCGTAAAGATGAAGTTCGTCCTTGAACATGGAGAAAATGTTTTTCAAATGTTTGTATAATGTCCGGCCATCCGTTGTTTTTTTCCACACAGATGGTGTCTTTGTACTAATGCTAAATGTTTCTATGACTAGAATGTGAGAGCATTTTTAAGCGTCTTTTAACTCCCTCCTTGTGCAGAAGGGATGTATATTACACGGGATCTGGGATACCATCGGATATTTTTACAAACATCTGTTTTCTCTTTGGGATTGAAACTTTTTAAGCTTTCTTTATGGGTAGTTGCTTCTAGCATTGATCAGTAAATCTTGTGTAGGATGATGAATTTGCAACTGTAATGGCTTCACTGAAATTTCACATAGTACTATTAGAATGCAATTCTCAAGAGAAAAGTAACAGCCGGTATTAGGTATTGTAATAAGTATTGTAAATTGTAATATTAAGTCCTTTTGTGGAAGCTGTTTGGAGTATGTATAATGTAAAAAGTAACTGACATAGTTGCCACCTGTTGAAAGTAGAATTTCTTCTTCTTCTTCTTCTTCTTCTTTTGCCAGGACAAATCATGCTGTAAAATAAATCTTTTCTATCAAACGTCTGTGTGAACTGAGGCACTCTTCCATCTTTGCACAGTGTAAGGAGCTGACGAGGCGCGCTTCTTTTTTTTTCCCCGGTTCTCTCGCTTTTCTACGGTGACTTCTTTCTTTTTCTCTTGATGAGGGAAAAAAATGCACCCACAAGAGCGGAAAAGAAGAAGTAAAGTGACCCCAGCCGGGTGAAAACTCGCTCTTTTTCATCATTAAAGCGCCCTCATCGCGGGGGAGAGGTTAGCGTAGCCTCTTTCGGTCAGAGATTTGCAGATTTCCGGGTCCTGTGACTTATCAGGTGCTCGTCCGTCAGGAGGAGGGAGAGGGGCAGACTCTCTCCCATTATTTTCTCTTTCTCCGCGGAAAAGTCTCGGGCACGCGCTTCTGCCGACAAGGAAAGAAAAGTTTGTGGACACTTCCCTCAGCAAACTGCCCCTCGGTCTCGGCAGCATGGCAGGTGGTTCGGTCTCCGAGTGTAAGGAGTATCTGTTTAAAGTTTTGGTGATTGGCGAACTGGGGGTGGGAAAGACCAGCATCATCAAACGATACGTCCACCAGCTCTTCTCCCAGCACTACAGAGCCACCATAGGGGTCGATTTCGCCCTCAAAGTCCTCAACTGGGACAGCAAAACATTAGTTCGGCTGCAGTTGTGGGACATCGCAGGTAAGAACGGCATTTTTCTTCGGCTACAGGGGACAGAAGTGGGTGAAAAACAGGCCACCAAAAACTTCTTCTCCTCTTGAGTTTACACAGGGCGTTCCCGGGCTCAGAAGTCAAAACGGCGCAAAATGCTTATGAAACGAGGGAAAAAACGAAGCTTTACCAGGTCTGGAGTGTGTGTGTTGTGGTTATGTGAGAGTACTAACAGCAAACGCAATGTAGGTCATGCTTTGAGACTCTCCGCCTAGAGAAAGGGTGGCAGGGTGCCACACGGGGCAGAGCTACAGTGGGACAAAGTTACAGAACCCCACACGGGTAGTTCTGCTTCAGGGTCTGGCCTTTTCTTTTGGGTTTTCTTCAGGAAGTCAAGAGCATGTTTTACTGTGAGACAGAGAAAAGCCCCCAAAAGGGGAAGTGAAACACTGTACACCGAAACTCCTGATGATTTAATTATGCAGAGAGCAGTGCTCTGATTCTGCGTGCAAGTGTGAGTGAGTGTGTGTGTGTGTGTGTGTGAGACAGGAGGAAATTTCATAACAGTTCCTAGCAGTGCCTGAAGCTGTCATGAGGATCGTCTGTCATGCAGCAGCAGGAAGATGCGTACAGCCATGCAGCACGCTGTACACAGACTAAGCCTTTGTAATCAATAAATGCACGGACATATTTTAATATTGCAGCCACAATGTGACTCAGCGTTTTCTCTTTTTCCTTGGGGAGATTAATCAGCACTTTCCTGTCTCCCACAACGCCATCGGGAGCTCATTCAGGATTTCACGGTCTTGATGGTGGTGCTCGTCCATCAAGAAATCTATTGACATTTTTATTTCTCCTTTCATTTATAACAAAATTGACCGACTCTCTTGTTTAACAAGTGTCAGTGATGTGTTCACTCTCAGACTGGAGTGGAAGGGCCAAACGTATGCCCATGTTGGTTGCCGTTGATAGAAATTGTAGGAACCCTCTTTATTGTTATAAAAAAGAAGCTGCATAAAAAGCTGTCCAGTGTGATTTTACACACAGATTAGGGTTCAGAATAGAAGGGGCTTATTCATCAGAGTAACAGTAAAAGATAGGTAGTTTATATTCATGTTTAAAGGTTAAAAAAACAATTCCACACTTTTTGGAAATAATGGAAACTGCAAATACTGTCTGGATCCAAACCTTCGCTCAACAGTCCGTGCATGGAAATACTGGCCTTTGTGAATGCAATCTTTTCATAAAGTTACAATGAATGTTTCAGGCCAGGCTGCCAAGCACAGCAGGTGAGTGTAGATGTCATACATATGCAGTGGCTTAGTGGTTAGGGCCCCAGGATCAGAAGGTTGTAGGTTTGAATCCCAGACAAGAAGGTTGCTCTGCACAAGGAACTGTCTCCTTCACTGCTCCCTGGTGGCTTTAAATAACTGTTTCGTTGTGTCTCACTGTGTGCGGTGCCATTTTTCACAATGACAAGTAGTCACTTCACTTCACTTTATATATACATCTAAAGGTGTCAGAACTAAAAACCAGCCTTTGTGACTAAAAGAAAGTCAGAATGGAAAATGAACTGTTTTTGGTTAATAAAACCCTGCGCCATGCCTGCTGATTTATTTATTTATTTATTTATTTATTTATTTAAGAAATGCCATTTTGGAAAAAGTGGAGAAAAACAGCATATGATTTACCTTGTTGCCAGTAATTGGCACCTAAATCGAAAGCCTATTTCTGCACTTTGTGATTTAAAAAAAAAAAAAAACGCAGCCAGTTTGAAGCACAATAGTACCATGGAGGCACGTGTAATGCAGTCTGCCAACCGATCTCAGAGGAAGAATGGCGGCATTTAGTATTCAATGTCATTTTAGTGTCACATGCATGCCAGTATTATCTGAAATTGCCCTGCAGTGGTCGGAGACTGCTGGTTTACAAGCCTTTCTGCATCATGAGGTCACCACATTGAGGTCGACACAATGCGCATCATGAGGTCATCAGAAATCATAAGACTTTGGAAAGAAATTGCAGTTTGACCTCTGAAGCTGACAGTCTGCACTGTGAAAACTGGATGTGTGCCATTAACATTTGTGATTCAATTCAGGGAGATGATAAAATAACTATTCAATGTGGGGCTGGAGGAGTTCCATATGTTTGGTTTTAATTTAACACTGAATTAAGGGAATTGGGTTTGGCTTTCATTATTTTCATGATATAGCTCTGGGGGACTTCACGGTTTTTATGGGAAACCGTGGTGGTTCCCACCATGCATTTTTATTTCCTTGTATCTGTCTGCAGTTTTGAAAAAGTACAGTTAAAAATGCAATTTGAAAAAAAAAAAAACTTCTGAAAGACTGATTTAACAACACATTTTGGGGGTCTGGAAATGCTGCATGCTATGAAATCTTGTAAAAATGTTTCAGTTACAAAAAAAACAGCTGAGCAGAGAGCAGAAGCTTTTTATGTTTTACTGAGATTTTTTTTTGCATGCATACATTTTTGGTTATTTTTTTATTCAGTGTTCTGTGGTGTTTATTTCTGTATTTAGTATTCATAATTCATTCTGTTTTATTTTAACACTTTAGACCCTTGCATCATTCTGCAATACTGACGTTATTCGAGCCAAACTCAGGTTATTGATCTCATATTGACGGTTAAATTTAACATTTGACTGAAGAAATTGAGGTCAGTGACTTTATGTGCAGCAGATAAACAAATAACAGCATAACTACTCACTAAAAATGTAAAAATTAAATATAAAACAATTCAAAAACTTTCCAAGCAACTAATGAAATTCCCTGCACTCTTTGTGCAATTTATAAGGCAAACTATTTTAATGGTTACACTTAGAGAGCAGTGAGCAGCCCTTTGCATATACTTAGTACTGGGCAGCCATCATCGCTCCACTAGTGAAAGTGACTATTCTTGTTTTGCAGCAGGGGGCAGCTATTGAAAGTGCCCAGTGAGCAGTGACTGGGACGGTACCTTGCTCAAGGGTACCTTAGAGCATCTAACCCTAACACTATTGGTCTGGGATACGAATCCATGACCTTCTGTTCCTGGGGCCAACTCCCTAACCGCTAGACCACCATCCCTAGTTTGCATTCTGTGAAAACTTCTAGAAGGAGTTGAATGGGACACATCTTGCAAAAACAACTTTGCTACTGAAATATGCACTCTTCAGATATTTTGATTGAATATTTTCCTAGGAAGCATTATATATATATTTCCTTAAAATATGTTTATGTGGACAGCACAGTGTTACTGTGGGCAGTGCTGTTGCCTCACAGTGAGAAGGTCCTGGGTTCAGTTCCCAGGCTGGGCCAGGCTATGTGGAGCTAACATGTTCTCCCAGTATGCTCTGGTTTCCTCCCAATGTCCAAAGACATGCATGTCAGGTGGACTGGAGATGCTAAACTGCATCGATGGTAGGAATGTGTGTGTTTGTCTGTGTGTCTGGCCTGCAAAAGACTGTTTTCTCAGCCTTTCACCCTGTGAGAGCTGGGAAAGGCTCCAGCAAAACCCATGAACCTACACAGGACAAGCAGCACAGAAAATGAGTGAGAGTATTTATGAAAAATCTTTAATATTAATTACAGATATGTAAAGCATTTCTGATATACCCAATTTACACAGTTATTAGGCAAGTATTTTGAGGATTAATTTGAATATGGAACAAATACAGTGCTTTCAGTCAATCCAAAATGTTAAGAACCCTGAAACCTGAATGTTTTAAAAAGGAAATTTGGGTGTGAACATTCTCAGGGGATACATTAGTGTGCACAATTATTACCCAACTAAATGGAAAATGAACATGTTCCCATCTCACTTGTTTATTTTCATCAGTGACCAATATAGCCACCCTTCTTTCATAAGCCTTCCATTCATGGATTCTGTCAGTTTCTTGATCCGTTAACGATCAACTTTTTGTGCAGCAGCAACCACAGCCTCCCAGACACTGTTCAGAGAGGTGAACTGTGTTACTTCCCTGTAAATCTCCTGTTTAAGATGAGCCCACAAGTTCTCAATAGGTTTTAGGCCAGCTGAGGAAGGGGGCCATGTCATTATTCTTTCATCTTTAAAGCTTTTAACAGGTAGGTTTCAGTTCTGAAATGTGACAGCAATGGGAGATTATGGGTTCCTGGAAGCTTCACATTTGGTTCTTCTCATGTCATTGGCAGTTAATTTGTGTCTTTTTTTTTCCCCAACACATTTCTATTTCTGTGATCAGATATCTTAGCAATTTCAAGAGTGTTGTATCCCTCTGAAAGACCTTTTGACTATTCAGAGTCAGTTCTATCTCTTTTTTTAGGTCCATTTTGCCTGAGGAGGAAAAGAAGCTGCCTAATAATTATTCACACCTTGATAACGGGTGTTGATCTCCTTAGGCCACACCCTCCCTCCGTACACAAATACACATGTTTATTTCAAAGCAAACTAGATTGTGTCATCTTGTTACATGTGTCTGTGTTACATATTAAGTTCCTTAGCTCAGTGCTAGGTGTTATGTGACATAATCTTACATTAAAAGGCTTAATGAATAAGCAATGTAACTCTTTTGTGCTCCCAGGTGTACTGCAATCCATTTTGCAAATAGGCAGCACATATTAAGCAGGATCTGTGGCACTATTTTTATCATTATAAACTGGTGATAGAGATATATTGAAATTAACAATACTATTAAAATTGGATTGCACCAAATTAAAAACCAGTAGATATTCTTAATTCAAGCAAAAAAGATGATTGATTGCTGTAAAACATTCATCAAGAGCTATTTTCGTAATTCCATCTGGCTAGTGTTTAATACCAATTTTAACCAAGTCATTATTAAATTTACCTCTAGGGCCAAAAAAAAAATCACTGCTAAAAATATAATTTGGAGTAAGGAAAAGGTAAAATGAAAGTGACAATTTGCCATTGTGAAACATAGCACAGCACACACTGAAACTAAATGCAACCTCTGCTTTTAACCCACACACACACAGAGCAGCACACAGCTGGCTCCAGCAGGTGGCTATATCCAGCACCTAGGGAGCAGTGATGGGGACAGTACATTTGCTCAGGGGTACCTCAGGGCAGCCTACTGGTCTGGGGTTTGCGCACACGACCTGCCAATACTGGGGCTTTGTCCTTAATCACTAGGCCACCACACTTTGGGTTTTTAAAGTGTTAGTAACATCTTGACATGCTCAGAAAAAAGGTTCTTATAACAAATTCCAGAAATTTAAACCAGTAAACATTGTTCAAAAAGTACGGTTACTTTCACCTTGCATGCACAATAGAATTTGTCTTCAGGCCTTGAACTACACCCAGTTATTCTCATTGTCAAAACATTCTGCCTGTTCATTTCATGTTTTTTCTATTTCATGGCTGAAATAGAAATAAAGACATGTAATAGGATGCCTTCACATCTAATCTAAAGTTTTTGGGTTTTTTTTTTCCACTTTCGGTTGAAGATAGAAAAGGTTATATAGTGGCGCTTGATTTGTAGCAACAATTTTTATTTTAATTTTTTTATTTTTTTTTCCCCCTTCTTTTCAGCACTGCAGTTAAAATGCAAAGCACACACTGTGTACTCACTCTCGTCCACTCACTTTCATAACTGCTTACCCTGATAATAGCAGTACTGGCAGAGCAAATCGACAGTCCATCACAGAGCAAACAAACCTTGGGGCAATTTAGCAATTCCAATCCACCTGACATGCATATTCTAGGACTGTGGGAGGAAACTGGAGACAATCCATGCAGTCATGGGGAGAACAAGGCAATTGAACCTAGGACCCTTATACCCTATATTACATACCACATTTGAAAAAAGATCTGGCATATACAGACCAAGATTAAAATGTTATGTGCAGTTTTTTCATCCTTACCAATCAAACTCTTGGCAATTAAGCAACATTCCAAAAGGTAGTTTGCGTTCGACTTAGACATACGTTGCAGTCCAGTTAGGCTGCATTTCTAAATCTGTGTCATCATAGGCTGCTTCAACCACAAGGATCCTCAGCAACAGGAGACAAATGCAGTCTTCTTTTTAACCATTTGATGGACTTGAATTATCAAACCACCTCAGACATACTCACTAAACATGGAAATAAAGGGGCTGAGTTAAACTTGGTTTGTCTGAACTGGGAATTAAATAGACTTTGCTAGACCCTGGCCTTTCAAATTTGGTGTAGTTGCCAGCAGTTTTCTAGTTTTTAAGTTTGAACAAGTTTACTGCTTACATTGATCTCCACCCACAAACACTCCTACAACAAGCCAGCAACACGCATCAATGCGTTTATTTGATGGATACCAAAATGTCTCGTGAACTCACGATGAATCTCAAATCTACTTGAGAAGTACACAGTGCTAGTCTCAAAGCAATGATTTCTGTACTCGAACAGTACATGACATGTCTCTTGAGATTCAGCCAGTGGACAAAACTATACTGTTTGGGTGTAGAAACAAAATTTCACATAACTCACAGAGGAAGCTTTTAAAAATGAGTCATGCACTCCATTGCCCGTAATTTCCCATATTTTGTGTCTGACAAGAACAGAAACACTAAACAAAGATTAAATCGGGTACTGCATGTTTACTGCCAGTAAACTGTACAATAAAATATTAAAATGTGTTAGTTTTTATGATAAATATAAAATAAACTATGTTTATTTCTGTTTCTTTTTAGGAGGGTTTTTGCCTTCCACTCATTATTTTTATATCACTGTTTTGCCTGCTGACTTATCATTCGCGTCAGTATTGTTTTCATCTTCCAGTTTTGTGCAGATACTACTTTCTCATGACATGACGAAGCATTCTTGGTAGACTTTGTTTTGCATGAGGTCATACAAAGAAGGTTTGCGCCCCCCCCCCCCCCCCCCCAACCTAACTAGTGAGCTCAAGAAGCTGAGTTGAATTTTTATTTTTTTTCCCCCTGAGTTTACTTTCTTCTGCCTGCACTCTATCTGGTTTCTTTTACAGTTTACTAGACCTCTATCTGGTATCCATTGCCTGAGCAAGACCTGGTCCTGAAAAATTACTGCCTTGCTTGCTGATGAATCCTCCCTGCACTAACCAATGCTGTAAAGGGTTTGCTGATTAGTTAATTAGTTGAATCTAGTTTACAGAAAGCAGGCTGAACCGAAGGGCAGTGGCATACCAGGACCAAGACTGAGAATCATTGTTTAAACAATCGCAGTGTGTGAGTCAATGCTTTTCATGCTTTTTCTATGAAACCAGGCTCTGACTTTCAGTCAAGGCCAGTATTAACCTAAACAGATCAGATCACTTGTCTTCATTCAGTGTGCTGGCTCCATGCTCTCCATTAACCCTGTTAATCAAGCACGTAATTGGCAGTTTGTTGGAAGGACTTGAACGTGACTTTTTTTTTTTTTTTTTTTAAACTCCCTACCGACATAATGATTATTATAATGGCCTTGAATGGGATGACTGTAATCGAGGCCTTCAGTGTAGATGCGTAAGTTGGAGCCTGAGTGAAGCCAGGGTCTCATCCTCCCACTGCAGCCTGGAATAGCTGTACTGCTTTTGGTGAGACAAGCAGATTACAGCCCTGGAGCTCTGGAGAAAGCCACACCATTGTGCTATTAATTTGGACAATTCATAAGAAACAGTAACAGCTTTTTTCTCTAAGAGAAAGAAAGCAGTTAAGAACAGTGAAAGAGAAATTAAGTTAAATGATGGGGTCATGCTCAGGTTTTCTGTCAGAAAATGAAGATCCTGTGTTTAGCTGATAAAAAGACATTTTGTCAGTTAAATTGATCTCATGTGAGAGAATTTGATTATGTTTCTTGTGCTAGCTGTTCTTGTATGATGTTGCCTCTGCTAAATTCAGCTCTAGTTAATAAAACATTTAAACAGGATGGAAAAAACAGTGATTCTTTCTTTTTCACGTTTATTTAATTGCATACTGTATAAACCCAAGACATTTCATGTTTTGTCAGCTTCACTTAATTTGTTAATATCCATCCATTCATGCTTTTCAGGTCTATTACGCGTGGGGCAATTTGGTGCTTTCTAACGAAGTACAAACATGATTTAATGCATGATATCTAGCAGGTGTTTTTAAATCATGACTTGGTAAAAAAGCACAAAAAAGAGTCTTTTAGAAGCTAACATGGCAGAGGATCTTCACTTTCAATAAAAAAGTGAAAAAATCTAGTAAAAAAATCTGCAGTGCACGATATAAATAATCAATAATCAGGGAGGAAACCGGAGCTTCTGGAGAAAACTCACGCAAACACCGTGAGAACATGTTAACTCCTGCTGTCCTTGGAATCGAACCCAGGACGTTCTCGTTGTCCGGCTAATATTGTATGTATAAAAAAAAACAGCTAACTACACCAAAAATTAACACATACCAAAAAACACAGTAGAGAGTAAAGTGGATGAGCTTGTCCAGAAGATGCCGACATAAATATTTTAAAACTATGGTGATTAGGTTATACGGGGGAAAATGTAGGTTGAGGCTTTGTAATGATCTCATGTTGTACTTTGTAACTGGATTTGTGTTATAGTAAAACCGTAATATCTGCATAATTCTACAGATAATTGTGTGTATACATTTTGGAATTGTCACTATTGCCTAATATATTGATTCAGATGTATGTTCTCAATTACGCATTAATAACGTTGCAAATTAAATGAAAACATGGTCTCCGAAAATCTTTATAATGGTGTGGTTTTCAGTTGCCATTAGAACTAGATAGAAGAATATAGTGTGCATTACTGAAAGAGAGGAAAATCACTCTAGAAACGCTCTTGCCCATTTTGTAGTTACATTTTCATATCACTGTATGTACATGTATATCATATATTTTCTTGTACATGAATGTACACATATACCTGAAGCTTTGGGGATACTACAAGGATGACCCAGATCATTGAAGTGTTGTTCACACTGTACGGCTTGCTTTCTGTCACATTTACATGATCTTTCACTAGGACAGATATGCAACAAGTCTGTCTGGTTGAACTGCATTTTGTCACAATAAGTGACCTCAGCAAAAAATGAGCGCTCCAAGCTAATTGTATGTGAATTTCCAGTAAAAATCAGCATGGGGGGGAAAAAAAGAGAGAAAAAAAATTATATAAATAAAATAAACCCATTGCACTCACTGCCCATCCCAACACTTTTCACTATTTGGAATTAGCAGGCATCTGCAAGGCATTGGAAAGTCTCTTGGATGGTGTTTTTGAATGATTCACAAGTAGCAATTGAGAGGTGATTTGTGAGTGCTGCGCAAATGCAGATTTACCTCTGATCTGGGCTTTTGTTTCTGATTTCTGAAAACTGCTAGAGTGGAAAATCTTCGTAAAGGCAGCAGTGGCCTAGTGGTTATGGAGTTGGCCGTAGGATCGGAAGGCCATGGGTTTGAATCCCAGACCAGTAGGTTGACCTGAGGTACCCTTGAAAGGTACCATTCCCGTCACTGCTCCCCAAGTGCTTTCAGTAGCTGTCCCCTGCTGCACGCATGTGTATTGGTTAAATCCAGAGGCTGTATTCACTGTAGTTCACTGTGTTGTGCCGTGTTTCACAATGACAAGTCGTCACTTTCACTTCACTTATAAAATTGCGTTATCTGAATTAGGTATGCTTATCTTATATCTACATATTATGCATTAATCATCTACACTTAACTTATCAATGCACTTTGCATATTATAATTACTGAAAGTACTCCATCTGTTTCTATGGATAATGTGTTAACTACCTTTTTAATAGCAAGCAGATACTGTTTGATATGGGATGGTTGTATTTTAATATTACTGCACTCAGAATCGAACCATCCTGGTTTCATATTTGAAAACCCATTCCAATCCATAGTTAAAAAAAACCCTCCAATTTGCATTTAATACAATTTTGTTGAGAATATTGGGTCAGAAGTTCTCCACTACAATGCTAAAGATTGATCTCCTGTTACAGTTTGATTGCAGTCAACTGCAATCAAATTAGTGTTATGAAAAAATAAAAATAGATTAAATAATTTATGGGGCACATATTTTTTCCACAGCACTGTACCCTTATTGGCCATATTGGTCAGTCCACATTTCTTCAAAAGTACTGAGATTTAAAATAAATAATTACATTTTTATTATCTACTCCTTGAAAGTGTGACCCTGAAATTTGGGGCAAACCGTATCTTTAGCTACGGAGTGTGTCCAGCATCACCGCCTCATTAGACTTTTTATATATATTGATTAGATAGTTAATGTGTTATGGGATCTCTTCGGTGTCAAAAAATGAAAGAAAATGAAATCAGTCAACCACTTGTGACCAGCATAACCCACTGTGGCTTGAGGCAAATTTGTATCATTGCAGTTAATGAGAGGATGCAATTAGTTTTCTATTACTCCAGTGCAAAATTGAAAAAGGCAAACCTCAGGTACCAAACACGTCTTTGCTGATTGACTCAATTTAGGGGAAAGGAAAAATTGTTCATGTCTAGTAATTTAAAGCAAAATAAACAAGACAGCAGAAGAACCCTTCTGATATTATTCAGGCACTTTCTGTGTTTTAATAAGAGGGAAAGGCTTGTCCTCTCATGAGAGGTAAAAAAGTTCCTTTTAAATCTGTCTCCGTCCTGCTTAGCGAGGTGTTTCTTTACTCATGTCGTTTGCACTGTTTTTAGTGTCAGTTCCTGTTGGGTTAAATAACAGCCTCCTTGGGAAGATGTTCACTGTGTAGACAGATCGCCTCTGTCCCTGTCTGGGTGCAGCCTTCTTGAGTCCGCTCTGCCATCATTACTTGTGGGTGAGGTGAGGGACACTGGGGCCGGTCACTGTCTGTAGTGCGTTGCTTGTCACGCTGCAGATGGGGGGGCGGATGGTGTGAGGGGGACAACTTGCAGCTGGCTCGTCTGGCTTGGACTGTTTCCATGGCAACACACCCACAAGATAGTAACTGAGATTAGGACCACGCAAGGAAAACTTTTGGTTGCCATGGCTATGGACGAAGAGTTTCCCTTTTTCTCTGGCTCTCGCTCCCCGCTTATTTCTCTTTGCTCTTTCTTTCTCTCGCCTCTTTCACTGTCACCTCTTCCTACAAACAAATCCATACTGGCATGATCTGAAGTGTCCAATTGTTGTATCGTTGAGTGGGCGGGCTGCGTTTTTGGCCCAAACTGAAGATGAAGCAATAGAGACTAATGGAATTAGCCTAGTGCTAGAACTTGCATTATTTAATATCTCAATAAACACACTATTGGCAAATGCATTAAGTACAGTTATTTTGCTTTTCTCATGACTGTGAAGAGAATAATGATTTTACAGTTGAATGCTGCACACACTAGCGGCCCCAAAGTCTTCGCTGTTGTGCTATTGATCTGAGAGGAATGATCCTTGACATCAGGAGCCCAAGGGAGACACAAAAGATCCTCTTTTTACCCTAGGGTCTTTCTAAGAGCTCTATTGACCGGCAGCATTATTGAAATGAACCTGAAGAATGCACACCTCTGACTGTGGTGCTTTGCAAACAGAGCTCAATAAAGAGCTGAAGGTTGGATTAAAGGAGAGTGGTGCAGGAGAGCTTGCCTTTTTTGTTAAGGTCAGTTGTTTTTAGCCATATTGAGCTCAGCTGCCCACTGTGTATGAAATCAACAAGAGCAGGAGTTGATCTTTTCAGATATTTTTGCTTTTTTCGTTTGGAAGGTATTTTATCCAAAGATTGAACTGTTCAGACATGGAGGTGGGTGGGAAGCAAAGGGATTATGAAGTCAGAAGATTATTTCAGCAAGCTTGGAGTTCAGTGTGTATCAGAAGTGGACTGCATTACAAACCTTTTGTCTAACCTGGATGTTTGGATGCTGCTTCAATTTAATATGAACCTGAGCCCAAGGAGAGCCCACTATGCAGATATATTGCCAAACTCTTACATCATGAATGTCTACAGTCGCTATGTGTGTGTGTTCTCTTTCTTTTCAAATGCTAACCTGGCAGTTGCGCCTTCATGCTGTCATCTGTTCTTTTTTAAACCACTTCCTTGTCAGTTGTTCCCCTCACAGTGACGAATATCTGCCATTCTCAAAAGTGCTGTTATTAAGATTGCTTGGCCAGTATTAAATGGAGCTGACTTCTCCACTGCTTGGCAGCTTTTTTTTCTTTTTCGCTGAGGAGTTGCAGCACCACATACAGAGCTCTGAGAGGTTGTCAAAAATGCGGGGAAGAAGGAAAAGCTGTATTACCCAGGCTGTACTCTAACTCTGGTTTTCAGGGCCCACGACCAAACCAAAGAAGAACGAGGAGTTCTTCTCTTGTGTGTCAGCCCCCCTGGGCGTTCACCTGAGGTTAAAAGAACTAAATTTAGCCAGGCAATCAAGAGCAATTAGCTGCTGAGAGACCCGAGGAGCTTTTGGCATGTAAAGTGCACAGCTGAGAGAATGAAGATAATGAAATGGAGACCATTGGGGGTAAAACACGTGCTTTAGGACGATAGTATTACACACTAAATGTACACACTAAATGGCTGAAATTAATTTAGATGAATAAATTATGTAATTCATATTAATTCATTACTAATAATTAAAGGGATTATGTAATTGTGTCCAGTGATGCAGATTTCCTCATTTGTTTTATTTCAGTTATTTAGAAATGCACACAAATTTAATTAATTTATACCATGTTACCTTGGTATAATATGCTTTTTTGAAAGCCTAACTTTCCTTTCATCATTACTTAATTGCCCTTTTCTCTTGGCTTTATGATGAAGTTTTTTGTTGAAACATGTCTCTAATTCTGTATATTAGATGTCTCTAATCACAGTATAATCCAAAACATTGCTTTAGGGATCTTTTGGGGTCAAAAAAGATGAAGCGTGAATTATGCTCTAATCATCTAGCAACTAATGTTTTATTTCCTGCTGTTACATGTACCTGCTTTGGTTCTCCTCGAATGAACTCATTTATTAGAATAACAAAGTATCTCTTCAGTGATGGCATAGACTGTGCATCTAAAAGATTATGAGACATTCCATATCCCTGGATCTTGCTGATCTTGCAACCACATCTGTAACTGTAACTTAAAAACTTGTTGTTTGGCCTTTTCACTCAAAATATTCATAAAGTGCATAATTGTTCAAAGAAGTGCCAGCTCTGATATCAAATGCAGCAATAACTCTGATCTGCTGGTGCTGCTGATGTGAAAAAATTTAAAGTAGCAGTCAAAGCTTCACAATAAAGCCAGTGTGATCTCCAGAGTTTTAATATTTTAACGATCTGTAAGATCTGCAGGAGTTTTCCCTATTACTGAAAAGTACTACAAGGCCATTACAGACCTTCTCACATAAATGCCTACTGCCACGCACACACACACACACACACACACACACACACACACACACACACACACACACACACACACACACACACACACACACTCTGCCTTGCGGCACTCGTGCTGTCTGTCTTGCCGGGAGAACAAGAGAGTGAAAAGAACAAAGTGGTGTCAGGCGATGGAGACAGAAGTGTGATCAGAGTCCTCTGGTGTGTGAACTCTGATCTGAGCTCTGGCTTAACATTGCTTACACACAGGAATCTTCTAGAATCACGTAACTGTTCCAAGCATGCTTAATGAAGTCTTCTCAAATTATTCTGCCATCAGGCAAGAATCCGATGTTTAAAGGAATGGGTGCACAGGAGCTTTCAGATGTTTACCTTCATCACCTGGAGGAACAGCTGTGGCATTTTTGCTTACATGACTTCATTTTGCTTTTTTCCTCAAGACATAGTTACCTTGCTTACCCTGAAAATAGTCAGCCAAGACATATTTCATGTCAGAGGTTTGCAGAGGTTTGCAGTTCTTCACTGTAGCTGTGAGGCTCATGTTGCTTGAAGATAACATAAGTTTCCAAAACTTTCTCATCTCACTTGTTAATTTTTATCTGTTCATGTGAAAATAATAAGCAAACAACTAAAACATTTGCAAATACAAAAACAATCAGTGACCAATATAGCCACTTTATACCCTTTATGCATTTATACAGAGTTGGAATATACGCAGTAAAATGATATTGTCAAAATGCACACATGTAAGTTGTACAAATGAAGCATAGTCCTGCAGAGGCTACCATGTGCAAATCTAAGTTCTAAATCTGAATTATTGGT
Source organism: Hepsetus odoe (assembly GCA_017165825.1). Classification (NCBI taxonomy): domain Eukaryota; kingdom Metazoa; phylum Chordata; class Actinopteri; order Characiformes; family Hepsetidae; genus Hepsetus; species Hepsetus odoe. Next base: position 7,666,450 of record CM029370.1, read on the forward strand.
TCTCATTATATCAGAGAGCCTTTGTTGCCCATGAGACTGTTGCTGGTTCACCAGTTGTTCTTCCTTGGTGCTCTTTTGGTAGGTACTAACAACTGTATACAAGAAACACAACCCCACAATCTGCTGTTCTGGAAATGCTCTGACTCAATCATCGTAGTATAATCCTTGTCAATATCTCTCAGATCCTTATGCTTTTTTTCCCTTTTGCTTCAGAACTTTTCAAGTCTTTTTTACTTCCTTTGCTGCCTGAAATGTCCTGCCCCTTGATGGGCACCTTGGTAAAGAAATTAATCATATTTAATTGCTAAAGTACATATTGTGGGGGAAAAAAGTGTGAAAATTGAACTTGACATTATATGGATCATAACATTACATAGGATTAATGTGTTGTGTTGTAACCCTGATAAGTTAAAGATGTACACACAAGTACGCAGCAGATTCTCTAAGCCAGGAAAAAGTATGTATAAAGGTATAGGCAAAAGCCATTCCTATAAAATGTTGGAGGAAGAAAGCACATAAGCAGGTCTATTTAAGATTATTTAAGAGTAAATTTGGTTTGCAGCAGGTGTCTGATGATTGTCATGAGGTCTGTGGGATGCGTATTATTGTGGTATTAGCTGCCATTACTTATTAGGCACACTAGCCACCATTGCATAGAGAAGCAGCTATGTCACACTGGATGAAACTATGTAGATTAGAATATTTTTTTCACCTGTTTATCTGTTATTTTAACAGGAACGAGACAGGTACTTTTTATCCTTTGTTAATCGTACATTTCAAAAGCTTAAGTGAAGAGCGGCTACAGGTCCCAGTTTTGCACACCCAGTGTGCTGCAATTTGTGTATTTTCTCTGCTCTTAGTCCCCTGACTCATCTCCATGAAGGGACTGATAAGAAGATTTAAGAAGTATGCCTGTGACAAATTGCACCCAGGCCATTAACAGCGACAGCTTCTTTTCATTTCATAACTGGTCTGGAAGAAAAATGGCAATTACACTCTGTTTAACCTACTGATGCTTGGTAGAATACATTGTAGAAAAGTGTATTGTGCATGTTAAGCTTTTTAAAGCTCCCTGTGGACGTCATCGTGAGCACACTGAACTTGCGGCAATGCAGCCTCGCTGTCTGTTTCTCTCTTTCTCACTTACACTCCGTTTCATACATCCCTTCCTTTCTTGCGATTCTGAAGCTTGTCTCTCCTATTCTTTCATCTTTCCTCCCTCATTTTCCTCCTCCACTCTATCTTTTTGCATTAATGCTGCAGTGTGGTAGATGAGAAAGGAGGTCAAGCTCAGTTTAATCTTTCCTTTTTTATTGAAAGTCAAAAGACAGCCATTTTCTCTCAAAGCCTAACAGCAACTGCTTTTCTGACCTCTTTAATTGCATCATTTCAGCTTGTTTTGTGGTCTCTGCTTCAGTATTCTGTGATGATGATGGTGTATGGTCAAACACAAGTGAGTTTTGTGGGATTCCACCACCCCTAACTGGTAAATGCTGCCTGTGTTTGTACACGTTGAGACAGTCCTTTGATGTGGTATTAGCAAACCCTCCCTCTCCATGTCTTCTCGTTCTTATTTTACGTCCATCCAGCTTTCGAGGACTTTGCACCATGTTCCACTTGATCTTTCCCCAGGCACAATGAACCTAGGGTGTGAGAGAAGGAGAGAGCTGTATAAAGAGAAAGAAAGAGCTCTCAGTGTCATTGTGCCTTGTATTTGCTTTCTCCTAAGCTCTCCTTGCTTAGGGCTAGAAAACTCATCAGCTCTGTGCTGCTAAACACAGTCAGGCTTCACTTATAACATTTACTGATAGGTTTTTTTGAACAGCCAATATATTTCTACCATTTCATTTCCTTTCTTTTTTTCCTCAGGTCTGTTTGTTTTTCAGAGACTGTTTTCAGTGAAATAGATTGCTTTCTGTTGTCTCTATATGTCCTTTCTTAGAGGGTGAGGACGTGTTGAAAATGCCTACAGATGAGCTTTGCAGCCTTTAATAATTTATTACTAGAATAAGGAGATATTTTAGGTTGATTTCTGTAACATTCATGTGTGATTATATTCTTTGTTTGATAGATATGATATGCTGTTTTTGTCTTTTTTGTACTTAGGTCAGGAGCGGTTTGGGAACATGACCAGAGTGTACTACAAGGAGGCTGTGGGAGCATTTGTGGTCTTTGATGTGACCAGAAGCTCTACATTTGAAGCTGTGTCAAAGTGGAAGCATGATTTGGACAGCAAGGTGAAGCTTGCTAATGGCAACCCTATCCCCTCTGTCCTACTGGCCAACAAATGTGACCAGAAGAAAGACGGTTCCAACAATGCCTCTCTCATGGACACCTTTTGCAAAGAAACTGGCTTTCTGGGCTGGTTTGAGACATCAGCTAAGGTGAGAGTTTAAAATAAATAAAATAAAATATATATCTCCCTGCGATGGGCTGGCGACCTGTCCAGGGTGTGTCCCCTGTCCTTCGCCCTATGTGTGAGCTGGGATGGACTCCAGCACTCTCCCGCGACCCCTCTTGGGACAAGCGGCAGAAAATGACTGACTGACTGATATATATATATATATATATATATATATATATAAATTTGTCCTGAAAATCTGCAGAACTGGGGATGTTTTGCTCTGGAACTGGCTGTTTATCTGAAAGGAGTTGCTTAGGAACAGCATTACACCAGTTAATGGGAATATATTTTTGTAAAACCAAGTCTGTATATGTGTGTGTGTGTGTGTGTGTGCGTTTGTGTGTGTACATACATGTGTGCCAGTGTGTGTCACTGTGTCACATTGGATCTAAGCTCTGGCTCACTTTGTTAAAGCTCTCGCATTGCCAGTTTTCCATTAAAGCAACCTGAGCATGAAGAGGCTTCATGTCGGTCTGTCTGGTTTCACTTCCACCAGCAGTGCGACTCATTCTAAATCCACAGCCAGATTCAAAATGACAGACAGATTNTATATATATATATATATATATATGAAATGCTCTGTAAAAGTATTTACCTGTTATTTTTATTTTTTCATTTATAGCTCTTAATTGTTCCTACTCCAGTGTTTCTTTTGACAGCTACTTTAGAATTTAAAGTAGTCTTAATTTTAATCACATTCTAGTCCTTTCTGTTTTAGTCATTTTTGTTTCATGATGTTAGTGTAGTTTCCGTCAACAAAAAGTAGGTAATCAACTTTTAGTTTTTGTCCCAGTAGGAAACCTTAATATAAAGGTCAAACCCTGCATGTTTCTTTTCTGCTTTAAAGCTAAATCATTAGGCTGGCTAATACAAACCTTTTGCTTTTGCAAACCTTTTCGCTAGCAAATTTTACATGCTTGTAGCAGAACTTATCATTTCTCTTTACAGTTGACTAGCTTTTGTGGCATAGATAGCTGGATGTTGTGCCTTCAAATGCCTTTTAAGGTTTGCTGTGTCTTCCTTTACTATGGATTTAGTGTTTCATTCAGGCAAATTATGAAAAGAATTGTGTCCATAAACCCTGCCGTCTTTTTCGCTCAGTTGACCCTGTTGTCATTATGTTAGAGAGCTAAATTCATTCATCATTCTATTATTGCACATTGCCTAAGCCCTAAAGCAACAAAGCATTTCCACACTATCACTGCCATGTTTGACTTGGGGCCTGAAGTTCTTCTTGTGGAAAGCTGTATTTACTTTATGCCAGATGTATTAAAAAGAGTTCCCCTTGTACCTATGTATTACAAGAAAGTTCCACTTTTGACTCATTTCATAGAACAAATTGAACAAGTATTTATGTCTCTATGCTCTTGGGGTAATTTTGCAAGGCTGAACCATCCTTAGTAGATATACCACTGTTCCACTTGACCTGGAAACTGGAGGCCCAGGAGAAAATGCATGCATAAACAAAGTAGAAAAGGACCCATTCCTCCTCCCTGGGAATTGAACCCAGGACCTTCTTGCTTTGGCTACCCACCATACCAGCTTGCTGTCCTGAAACCTTTTAGTCTAACAAAATAAAAAAATATATATATATGAAAGGAGACAAACACTTTTTTTACAATATATGTATGTGCCAAAGTATTTGTTATAGCTGCCTTTAATCTACAGCAATTGTTCATTTTATTAGACCGACTTGCTGGTTTGGTGCATTTTGTCAAAGGCCTAACAATTTGGGCTCTTCAAAGTGGGTTAGAGCCTCATGCTTATCCATTTTTCCTGACCTCAGCACATGGTCATAAAGGACTGACCATTTGTGCTCACTAATATATCATACCCCTTGACAGGTGCCACTGTAACAAGATAATGTTATTCATACCACCTGTCAATGGTTTTAATGTTATGGATTATCAGGATGTGTGTGTGTGTGTACTTTGTGTACTAAATATGTACTTTGCAGTTATGTTTTTGGTTCAAGGTTCAAACAGAATAAATATTCCCTCAAAGGTACAACATTGTCTTTACGGTCCAGTTTCCTAGGGGAAGGAGCAGTTTAAACAGAAAGCCTGAATTTAACTGCATTGGAATAATGTTATGTAACTTAACAAAAAGTATTCCACCCTAATGATACAAGACGTATCATCCCAGTGATACCCTGGTACCTTTTTTTTTTTTTTTTTCCCCCCCCTGAGAGTATAAGTATCTGGATCTGGAGTGCCACAGCAATTTGCAATAGGACAGGCTTGTGAAAGAACCATAACCTTCTACTACAAATGTCTGAGATCAAAGCTGTGTAAAATCAGTTGCTCTAAGCCACATATTTAAAATGTCTGACATATTTCCTGGAATTAGGGCTAAACAGCACTTTTATAATTCTAAATAAGACCATTTATACAGTCCTCATACCTGGGTCACGGGTCTCGTATGAGCCAGCAAACGCATCATGTGCAGCAAAAATTCTGCTATGACACAAGGTATCCATTTATGGCAGAGTAGTTGTTGAGAAATTAGTGTATACTTCAATTGTATACTTTTGTATGTTTTCATTGACAGGGAGGCAGAGAGAGCAAGGGAAAGTCTTGCGTGTGAGAGAATACATTTGCTCTTAATATTTACATTAATATTCGCTACCGGGGGTGGGGTTCTGTCTAGAGTTTGCATGTCCTGTCCGTGTCTGTGTGGGTTTCCTCCCACAGTCCAAATACATGCAAGTCCGGTGGATTGGAGATGCTAAATTGTCCCCTAGGTGTGAGCGTGTTTGTCTGGTGGCTGCCCTGCAATGGACTTTGCCCTTAGAAAGCTGGGATTGGCCCTAGCACCCCCTAGCACCATCTTTGTTTTCCCTGCCTTATATATTTATATTATATTTGTATGTAGCCCTTTTCCTTGCTGTTTGGCCACACAGAAAATTGGGCAGTTAAAATTCTGTTAGATATTTATTTAACCGTTAGTCACTTAGTGGAGAAACAACAGAGCTATCATTTGTTTTGGCAGCAAAATAGGACTGTCCATCTATCCTTCCATCCATTTGTCCATCTGTTTAGCTAGTGTTTCAAGAGGTACTGGAGCCTATCCCAGCACTTTATAGCTCACCAGTCCATTGCAAGGTGAACACACAGACATGTTAGCACAAACTGTCACACCTAGGGGAACATTTAAACTCTGCTTTTCTGCTGACGTAGAAGTCTTTGAACAGTGGTACGGGGAAATGAGCGTTCCCCTCAGGAAATCTTTAGAGACATGGGGAGAACAGAACCCCATTTGGAAATCAAACCCAGGACCTTCTTTCTATTAGGAGTGCTTACCATTGCAACATTGTGCTGCCCATTTTCTCTCATTTAATTATATATTAAGTATATATGTTGGCTTAAACAACACCACATTGAAGTGTCCACAGCCAGGGGTCTCTTAGCTTGTTTAAGACTAGCTTTCTAGATTAAATTCAGACTTTTGAATCACAACCGATATTTAAGAAACATATTCTTTACTTTGTATGTTGGAGCCTGTCTAAAAATGACTGAATCTGTTTTTTTCTGCTTTTTCAATGTTCCCACTCTTTTATTTACTTTGTTCACAGAAAGCATGTTAAAGGAAAGAGAGTCTGAAAAAGTTAATGAAATCATCATTAGTTTTTTTATCCAGAGATGCAGTGTTCATGGTTTTTTTAAAATTATGTTTGGACCTTTTTACAGTGCAAGAGTGAGCAAGCTTAGTGTGTGTGTTTAATGGAATGGATGAGACGCTTGCTCAGTATGATACAAAACTGAGCAGTAAACCCAAAAAAATGCCACAAGAAAAGGTAATAAGCCAAAATGGTATTTTCACATTTACTCATATGCTAAAATTCAGCTACAACTATTTGAAAACAAGCTAGGAAAATGCTGTTTTGTTGGCTAGAGCTCATTTAGGTTAGCCAAAACTGTCTGCAATTTGGCCTTTCTTTGAGTGTGTTATTGCATTCACACGCGTGTGTGTTTTCTGGCATGTGTGTCTGTGGCTGGTTGTAGCTGTTTGACAGAAGGTGTCTCACCACCCAGTCTGCCTAAGCACATGTTTGTGAGCTAAATCTATCCATTAGGGACTCAGCCACACAGATGTCTGGCATGGAGCTCTGGCACCTGTCGTGTGTGTGTGTGTGTGTGTGTGTGTGTGTGTGTATGTATGTATATGTGCATTTGTGTGTATGCAAATGTGTCATTCTTCATTTATCAAGACCTCTTTGGGTTATGTGAAGCATCCTGTGTCCATGCAGACAGCAGCCACCACCACCCCATTTCACGTCTTTCTCTCTCTCGCTTTCTGGTGGCCTCAGCTGGGATGTTTTGTTTCACACTCTCAAGCTTGTTTTTCTTGATTACTGAAGAGAAATTACAGCAGAGAGCAAAAGAGGCAGAATTAAAAGGACAAAAAAAACCCCCACAGAAAGTAAAGGCTCTCTGAAAGGTAATCTGTTTAGAGGAGGACGTTTTGAAATAGTGAAGGATAGACCATGTTTTGTTCTTCAGAGATCATTTCAGAACTATGCTTGTATTGTACACTGTGTGCAAGATTTGAGGAACAAATCCAGTGCCATTAGTCAATCCAAAGCGTTAATAACCCTGACACCTGAATGTTTTACAAAGGAAATGTGAGTGTGAACATTCACAGGGGAATACATGTGTGTACAATTATTTACCAACAATTAGTGTGCAGAATTATGCAAATAAATGCGAAAAAAAAAAAGTTCCCATCTCACTTATTTCCATCTGTAAAAGTGAGAATAATAAACAAACCACTCAAAATATAAAAATAAACATTTGACATAAAAAAATTGTGACCAATATAGCCCCCACATATAGCTTCATATTTGATTCTTCTCAAATCTCTGGCAGTTAATTTGCGTCTTTTTTCTCAACACTTTTCTTGCGACCCTGTTGATTTATTTACAACAAACTGGTATACAACTATGTTTTATTATACCAACTAAACGGTTTAGTGATTTTATACTGTTCTTATGGGTAACACTTTACTCCTACATCTTGCTTAGCAATAGCTTGAAAAGAAAATTGCAAAACATGCGAAGCACATTATGTTGTCTGGAAGTCAGGAAGTGTGATCAAGCAGTGTTCTCATTACCATGGTTACTTAATGCCCAGTGTGTCGTTGAGTTGGTTTTTGGACACAAATGGAGGCCATAGATTGCATGGAGTTATGAAATGACTAACATTTGAGTAAAAGACCTGTCTGAAACTGCTCCCTCCTGTCCCTTCTATATATTTCCACTTCTGCCCTTCAGCTTCCTGTGATGCAATTTTCTAACCTGCCTATATCATGATCTCCTTTCTCACCCCAGTGTGCTCTAAGCCTTTCTGTTAGTGTTTTAAAAGTGTGAGTCTGGCATTCTATTGTAGAGCAGAAGTCAACAAGACCTCCAGTTTGCACTCCTTCCTCTTCCTTTGAACATGTAGTCTATAAAGGCCAAAAAGAGGTTTTTCAACCAGAAGATTCCCTTTTAATAAAAGTTATACTAAAACTAGGCTTAAACTCACATTGTTGCTATAATTATAGAATAGGACATTTAACATAAATGCTGTATCAGCTGCATTATTAGTAACATAATTAATTTAATTAGCATCTTGAATGGATAATTACTCTAATGGATAATTGATTAGCTAAAAATCTTTTTAAAAATGATTTATATATATATATATATATTTTTTTTTTTTACTTACCAACACAAACATGGTGTTTACGCCAGGGACAGCTTTGATTTCTAGGGGTTGATTCTTGTCTATAAAAGCTAACCCTACCCTAAGTTTATGTAATGCATGTTGTTTGAGTCTGGATCATCCCTGTAGGGAAGATGTTGACCTTGTCAGACTTGACCCTTCATGTCCATGTTGTTGTAAGTTGCAGTGCCAGCACTGATTGGGACGTTGTGTTCTGAAGGACCCACAGTGATTGTGTGAGAGTGAGGGCTTTTCTCCATGGTAACCTACTTAGTAATCCAGCCTCGGGTAAAGCTTCAAGGAAACAGAGGTCACATGGCACATTGGTGGTCAATCTTAGTGCAGATGGACTTCAAAAAAGACTCCATTCATCCAGCAGGGAGAGGTAACTTAAGGGTCTGAGCTGAAGACTTCTGACCTTTGTCTGTCAAAGAAGCTTGGTAATTGCTTTGCATTGGAGATGTCCCCTCTCAGACTGCTTTATCAGCCTGCTGGAGCTACACTAGCATCTACATTTATGATCTCCTTGATCTTGGCAAGCCCTTGAAGTGGCACTTCACACCAACATAAGGTTTATCAATATTCATCATCTTATGACAAGGCCACAATGGCTGCTTGGTGCATTCTGCTTCCGTTCTCTGTACTGAAGACAAAAGCTAGGCTTAGCTTTAACCCTCTTATTTTTTTTCCACACACCCTTAAGTCATATTCTTATTCTGCTAGTACTGGGGGATGGGGTCTGTGAGACGAACGAGGATCATAAAAGAATAATGAGGCAAGGAAAGAAGAAGGACTCTTGGTGTGGGAGTGGGATGCTTAGCCAACTGCTTTAATGGTGATACTGTTACCATTTTATAAAAATGAATCTGTCCATTCTGCTGATTCTCTGACTTGCTGTTAAAAGTAATGATGATGGAAAGAAGACCATTAAACCAGCTACTTTGTTCACAATGGGTTCAGAATAATCCCTTCATTCAAGAATCCTTTGATGCCTTGTTCATATCCTTTTTGCAATTCTTATATTTTTGTAATGCTTATTTGTAATTCTGAAAACTAGTACTAAGGCTTTATTAGAAATTAGTTTATAATTTACTGGAAAAGGACAGCATGTGCCTCCTATTAACACATGGTATGTACTTAAAAATTCACAGTTGCACAGTTTTTTCCATTTCAAGTGTCCCGTCAGCTAGACTGTTATTTTTAAATGTCGATTAATAAAAAATATAGTCTTTCAATTTTATAGATACGGTATCAAATAGCATGTAAACAAGTTGAAACTAGCACACTAGATTCTAGTATTTTATAAGTGCACATTTAATGGTTTTGAATGGCTGTTTTAGCTTTGAAAGTTGTAAAAGACCCTGTGATTAATCTGAAGCTATAGACTTGCATCTTACCATGTCTTTTAGCTAAGAAATGTTAGTGACTAAAGAGCCCTATTTCTGATTGAAACCCATGGGTTATTTACTAAATGATAAGTTAAGAAGTAATATTATGTTAATTATTTTTTTTTTTTACAAGGACAGTTATAGCAAAGTATTTCAGAAAGCATGTTCAATTGTACAATTGTTCAAAAGTAATACTTCTGATCCTTCAACAAATTTGATAAATGTTAACAAAAGCAATGATACTTTCATGATTAACTTTTAAATTAAATAATTAAATAATATATTAAACAATAATTAGATATGTTGACATGATCATCAATAAATGATTAGTTTCAGTTCATCTAAAGTAAAATGTTTACTCCAATAATGTAGACCCATCTATGGGACATCAGGCCATGACTGGTTGTTAGCTTTGACTCACTAATAATTTAGTAGTCAGTTTGATGGTGTAGGTCACCAGTCCAACTCCTGTAGCCCTAACCACTGGGTAAGGTAGATTTAGAGGTATAAAAGTGGTTTTATGTAGCTTATCATATGTTTATGTCCAACACAGGAGAACATAAATGTTGATGAGGCAGCCCGGTTCCTGGTGGAGAACATCCTGCTCAATGATAAAGGCCTTCCATATGAGGAGAGCAATGGTGACCGCATCAAGCTGGATCAAGAGGCCATGGCTGCAGAGAGCAAGTCAGGTTGCTGCTAACGTCAGGCCACAGCTGTCCACTCAGCTACTGAAGAGGAGGGGAATCAGCCAGTGACTGTGACCCCCTTTCCCAAGCACCAGCCCTCTCCCTCCATCTAACCTCACCTCCAGCTGCCAAGAGACCAATGGCACAAGCCCATATCTGGGCCTACAAGTATCCGCTCAGCAGGTGGAAATCACAGCCATGAAGATGATGCCTTATTTCGGGACCACTTCAATTCTCTTACTCTTTCTCCACCTTTGTTCTTGTATTTCTTGTTTTTTTTTATTTTGTAGCGGAGCCTCCAGTAGTGCAATTCAGGTAAAGTTTGTATTTGTTGTGCCTTTTTTTTTTTTTTGCATTCCTATCCTATGGGTGTCATAGGAGGATGTACCAAGTACATCTTTGCTGGATGGAGTTTAAGCTGGCATGACAAATGTCTTTGCTGCAGAAAATGAACAGGTAATTGTCCACAGTGATCAAAAGTCAAGAGTAATGGATCTGTCCCAGTGAGTTTAGCCAGCAAAGTTTTAAATCAAAGTTCTTAAATGGCCAAATGTGGCATTAGATAAAAAGGCATTTACCTGCAAAAAGGCTTGTGTTCAAGCTTGATAAGGCTTGGGGGGAAAAAAGTTTTTTTTTTTTTTTTTTTTTTTTTAAAGTTTGATATTTTCTTAATCATTATCTGTCTTGCTTTCTTCTTGTCTTATGACAGTCTGTCAGTTGTCTCCCATTGTTTACTCATAAGAAACTTATCACACAGAAGAGCATTGTCTAGAGTTTTAAGAAACATATATAAAAAAAAGTCTATCCTCTAGTGAGAGCTCTGTTAAAGGCATGTGTATAACCACTAACTGGATATGTGCCTCATGGAGAATATGAATGCCTCAGACTTGGTTGCCTGTTATATCTATGGCCTGATGTTCATTCTGTTGATGGTGACAGGCTTTTGAAATGGTACTGAAGGTGTTTAAGCACCTGTCATGTCCATGCCTTTAATTCTAGAGGGGACTGGAGGCAAGTGTACTTTTTTTTTTTTTTTTTTAATATGCTGGATTCAACCTTTGTTGAAGTAAAAAAATAAAACTTTTAAAATAAATATTTACTGACATTATTAAATGTGTGAGCAGCGTCTCATTTTTTCATGTGAATTAATCTGTAATTACTTTCAGATTGTATACTAACAATGGTTCCCATTCAACTTTCTTCTGTAGTCATGGGGAGCTCACAACCAGTGAGCATGTGCTGTTGCTTACATGTCACCTGACTAGGCTACACATTAAAAACTGCACACTTTGTGCCGGTCATGTGATGTCCATATCATACTTTGGCTTACAAACCACTGACCTTGTAGTAAACCACATATTTAATGTTTTTTTGCACTGATCGTATCATGTCAGTACCATATGTTGGCTTCGATCTATTGACCTTGTAATAAACCTTTTTAAAGCAAAAAAGAAATTCCCCTTTTTTCATTCAAATTCTATTTGGGCCCCAAATCATCCTTTTTACTCAATTTCATGCTGAAAGCAGACACCACTTCTGTCTGTTCTTTCATGCTTCATAAAGTATTTGAACTATAATACCCTTTTTTTGTCATTTTGGCTCTGTACTCCAGTGCTCTGAATATGAGATTACACGGTGCTTCAGCGCAGAGTGCCAACCTTCCATTTAAAGTGTTCGCACCCTGCTCAGGTCTAATAAGTCAGGTTTTCCTGCACATTTAGCACTTTTATAATTCATGTCACCTGAAGATTTAAATGGCTTTGACCATTGGCTACACAAGCTGGAAATCCATGGAGCGCTACGGGCAGTCCCACGTGGTGCCGTCGCTTAGCAACAGTTCAAACTTACCCCAGTCACTGATTAGCAAAACAAGTCAGACCATTTCTTGGTTTCTACTTGCTAAGTAAAGGGAAAAGTCTTTTCTGCGAGGCTTAACTTCACGGAAAATAAAAGTTATTGAAACAATGTCGAGGCAGGCAGCAAAGAAAAAGGAGTCTTCATCCAGTCGCGTCACTTCTTCACAAGGACAGTCGCCCACAAAAGAGTAAGAACCGTTTCTTGCTAGCAAACGACTAGCTAGCTAGAATTAACAACCAGATTTGGCCGCCAAAAAGGGGTTTAACTCACGGTTACAAGTGCTTTCTGTGTATCTTCGTGGGGGACAGGTGCTTGCCTTAAATCACCTCATTGGAGGACGCCATTTATTACTGTTGTATCATTTTTGAGAAGGAATACACTTGTTGCAGGGCGTCATCTTTAGTGGCCAGCGCATCAGAAGGGCCAGGAGAGCTGAGGAGAACCCGCTTCCCTATGTGGCCCGAATGGAACGAGTCTGAAGTCAATGCAGAGAAATGGGACGCGGCCAAAGGTCCAAAGGATGGCAAAGCCGGGAAGAGTCCCTTCAATGTGAGTCTTTGGACAGCTGGTGGAAAAACGCATCTTTGACTCAGCTGGATGCGATATGTACTCATCGTTCAGAAAGAAAGTGATGTTTGTGTGGATTTTAACAGTTTTTTATTACAGCACTTCTTTGAGGACCCAGAAGGCAAGGTGGAGCTTCCAGCATCTTTGAAAGTTCACACCTGGAAACGGCCTTCAGAGCACATGGTTAACAAGGTGAGAGTGTGAGCCAGAAAACTGGATGACACCTTTCGATGGCCTTCCAGCTCTCAGCTGCATTTCCCCAAAGGGCTGCATTTCCCAAAGGGAGAGAACAGTCCCTTTTCAGAGCAAGGACAGCAACCCAAGTTGTGACATTTTTGCATTTGTTGTCATGTGTATAACTTTAAGAACATATTACAGAGAAGGTCTAAACTTCTGTCAGCTGCCCAGACTAGTGGCTCTATTTTCTATGTTACATGTATTCAGTGGATGCTCAGTATTTTGCTCTGTATCTTTGCCTAATTGAAGAAATCTGCTTTTAGTTGGACTCACATGGTCCAGTGTTGTAATTAAATTTGCTCCGTCTCAGCAGAAGCGGTGCACGATCACACCCACCAACCTTGTGGTTCGTACCTTTCAGCGCAGATCATGAACTGAAGCCAGAGAACAAGAGATTCACCAGTTATGAAAGCGCTCAAGCTCAGCCGGCGCAGCGAAGCAAATCAGCTTCCATTTGCTCGGCTGTGTGAGAGGTCTAATTGATGGAGTGAACCAGGGTCGCTCCCTTTGGTTTCATTTCCATGCCAACAGCAGGCCGGGGCCACACAAGGAAGTCCCCGCCCTTAGAGTGTTCAGGGACTTTAATTCAGATTTGATTAGGGAAACTTTAAAGTCCATTAACACTTTATAATCAAGCATTCATAGAGCTTTGTCCTCCATAGAGCCCAGACTGCAACGGGTCAGCATGATCAGTGAGAGTGATGAAAATAGACTTTTTCAAGTGAGAATGGGAAAGAAAGAGAGAGCAAGTGCTTAATGAATAAATGCATTTTAAACAGGAGCACAAAGTCTCTGTGGTCAGACCCGGGAAATCAGAGTATATTTTCAGCTCTTAGAGACCACCTTATGCCAAAAAATTTGTGAAGACTTACTGAGATGTGATATATCAGTTATGATCCTTCTCAAATGATTTAACCGTTCATGATTTTTATGCTTTTGTCATTTTGTGTCAAATGTTCTTTTTTTCTCAAATGGTAGGTTCCAGTTGTAGTGGAGGATGAATCAAGTTTTGATCTTACTTCCACCAATGAACATTTACTGTCAAGTGAGGTAAATCTCAAATAACATGATTCTAGCATTACTTACATAGTATTACATTACTGCTGTGTTGGTTGTAAAATTGAGCTCTTTGAAATTCCATGAGAATGCAATTAGTCAAGAATGTTTCTCTTTCCTTACCATTATAGTTAATTTACCAGCCTGGTACTAGTGTCTACTACAGCTGGATTGTTAGACAAATACACTGTCCATAATGAATGGGTGCAGTTGAGGCTTTGATGGACCTGTCTTTTCTTTTTTTAATGCTGTTTACATTTCATGCCCTAAGCTCATGCGCTGGATCATCAGTGAGATCTACATTGTGTGGAAAGTCTGCAGTGGAAGTGCAGCAGCTGACTCTAATTCCTGGAGACCATGGGAGCATATCTATTCCCTGTGTAAAGTGGCGACAGGTCACATGCCTCTGTATAATGTCTATGGGAAGTATGTAGTTAGACTCTACTGGATGGTGAGTTCTGACAAAAGCAAGATTTTATTTATAGTCAGTTCAGTATGATTTGTTTAGTATGATTTGTTTGTGTGTAATTACACTTAAATATCTCAGAGACATTAAAAATTGTATTTAAGAAATTCAACAGTATTCTCACAAAAATATATATTAATTGAAAGTTTAAAATCTGTACTTTTAAACACAATTTCTGCTTTTACTTCAAGTAAAACATGTTTATTGTTTGATGTAACTGTTACTTCTAAAGATTAAAATCAGCTTTTTTCAGAAATAAGGTCAGTTTGAGATAAGGTCAGGCAGCAGTTGTAGCTTTGAAGGACTGTTACAATAAGCACTTGTGGGGAAATTCTGACTCATTCAAACCTCTTACAGTGCTGACCCAAAAAATATATGTGGTGCCCTATTAGAGAAAAGCCATACTGGCCTCAGCATGTTGCTGAGGCTGGCTGGCAGGCAGTGAAACGTGATTAAGAGGTGAACCCCTTCACACCTACTACCGTGTACATCCTGCAGGCACTGATTAAGTGAAAACACAACTCTTATCAGACAGCCGGGCGTGTGTTTGTGTGTGAGGTTGTGTGTTTGTGTGTATACCAGTGAGTTTCTTCTACTAAGAGAGCGCTACTGCCTCTGTAAATCACCACTGGACTTGATTGCTCTCTTACCTGAAATTTTTAAATGATTATCACATTTTTATAGCCAAATCCTCTGTGATTATCATAACAAAATTATGAAATGATCATACTTTTAATGTTTGGAACATTATATCATATTATGATGTGATTTTCCATGTTGTGCATACAATATCACAAAACATTAACAGGCAAAAGATAAAAACAAGCAATAATTAAATAAATTAAGCTAAAAATGTAAAAGACCTAATTTCTCTCTCTCTCTCTCTCTCTCTCTCTCTCTCTCTGCAATCAAACTCAAGTACACTTCAGTAAAGGACTGTATCCCTCCACTGATGCTCTATGGGCATTTGAAACGCCACCTAACACTTGACACTTGTAGCTTGTCTGGGGATGTTTAGGGTGGAATTTGGTTTGGTATGAGAGTGAATATTTTATTAACTCTCATACCAAAACCTAACCCTATTCTCCACCTAAAAACACACTTACACAGACAGTATCCTATCTTGTATGCACATATCTCAGGGTTGCTGGAGGAAGATTACTGTTGATGACTTTTTACCGTTTGATGACCAGAACAATCTTCTGCTTCCTGCAACCACAAACCAGTCAGAGCTCTGGCCAATGCTACTGGCTAAGGCTATCCTTAAGTTGGCCAATACAGAGTGAGTATTCTATTAAAATGTTATGATAAAACCCTTCAATCAAAACACAGAGGCCAAATTAAGTTACCAGAATAAAATGTTAATGTTAGTTGCTCTGACCAAGATAATATTATAAAAGCCAAGACAGACCATTGCCCTGACTTCTCATGCTCACCAACAGGAATATCAGACTTGCTTAACCTTGATAAATAGAGGCTTTAAGGCTCCTTTTATGAACATGGCAAATAGATGTTTGAATGGCAAATTTGTCAGAGGTCAGTGTGGAAATGTTTGATCTGCCTCAGGCAGGTGGAGGTCACTAGAATCTATCTACCTAATCCATCCATCCATCCATCTAAACTTTCAGTTCAATTAAAATATATATACACACGTGTGTGTGTGTGTATACTAGGCTTTGGCCTAGTGTTTAGGGAGTTGGCCCTGGATTCCCTCACCAGTTGGTTGCCCTGAGGTACCCTTGAGCAAGGTACCGTCCCCGTCACTGCTCCCCGGGCCCTTTCAATAGCTGTCCCCTGCTGCACTTGTGTGTATGGGTGAAACGCAGAGGTTGAATTTTGTTGTGTTGTGCTGTGCTGCGTTTCATAGTGACAAGGGTAGTCACTTTCACTTTCATATGGATAGTTTGCATGAAACTGTAGGAGAACAGCAATATTTTTTTTCCTGATGCATCTCTGGAAGTTAAGACACACATTTGCAGGCACATACACATACAAACATTGGCAGTCATTGTCACTTTATCCCCCTAAAATGCAGGTTTCCTATTCAATTCTTAAAGTAAAAGTCTCTTAAAGAAATCTAACTAAAAAGTTTTGTTTTAGTTATTTAACTTACTTACTTAATTCTAACTTACAGTGAACTTTAAAAACCATCAAAACATTAATTGACATCTACTTCAGGGCATGTATTTATAAAACAGTTGTTAGGAGGACTGATATTGAGTCAGATTCCTATTCCTTTATGACTGTTATTTCACAAAAGCTGATTCTAGCTCTCCTACACCTGAGGCAGTTTATGAAACAGAATCTATTGTCTGAAATGGCTGACTGTAGTGTAACATTAAAGCTAAATTTTATTATCAAAATTGTCTTGACTATTCATCTACATCACAAGTAAAAGTACTGTGTAGCAACTCCTTTAAGCCTTGTTATATAATCACTAATGTGAATTTTCAGTAACTACCATCTAAATACCATGTAAGGTATGCAGTTTTTGGGTTGAGAAATGGTTTGGACACTTGCAGTCCATTGCATTTTAAGGGGTTAAGTTAGTGATGCAAATGGCATGCAGTTGTGTTCAACTTGGTGTGAGCATGACAAGAAGAGGAGCAGTGAAATGGTGCAGTTAATTAATAGCTGCCGGACTGCTTGAATACAGGATCCCGTGAGGCACAATTAGTGCATCAGCCATCTGGTTTCTTCAAGAAAGAGAGGGAGAGAGAGCAATAGGCCACACACACAGAGGCATACACTCACACACACAAAGAGAATTTCAATGAAATCGCCAAATAATAAAGTTATTCATTGTATAGAAATTGTTACTTGTGTTGGGAATGCAATCAAAGGAAACACTTATTTTCCTTCTGCCATTCACTTGAGTCAGATTTTCATGTCCACAACTGCAATTTTTGTTCTAACAGCGAGATTTCATTATATGCATTTATTTATGCTCCATGCATCTTTGTTAACCATACCACCATTATATATGTGTATGTGGCCTGCACCTGAACAGCTTCCAACAAATAGTGAAATAGTGAAGATGACTAAATCAAGTAGGCAAAATTAACCATGAGCACAGTGTTGGTATTGATGCTTGCTGGTGCTGGAATTGACATTGCCATTGTCCCTGTGTGTCCCTTCAGTGTGGTGCCAAGCCCCAGGAGAGAGCTGGGGGAGTTCACTGTCATCCACTGTCTGACCGGCTGGATACCAGAGATAATACCCCTTCAGTAAGACTCTCTTACTCACAACAGCTTTCATACTGAGCCTCTGCTATTTACAAGTAAAACCATTTTCCTCATGGGACATGGATGGTACATTGCCAAAAAAAAAAAAAACATTTCTAGAGACATTTACTACCAATGATTATTTCACTGGAACTCTGTCCAACATACATATCATGTCTTATTTGTTCATAATTCAAATTCAGAATTTATTATTCATCAATTCATAAAGCAAACATATTGAAATATGGAAAATAGAATATATATATTTTTTAATGTAGCTAATTAAAGAAAAAACAATAAACACAATAGCTCAAATTAATAATATAATGTAGGTTAAAGTTATAGCTCTTTAAGTTGCACATCATTTAACCAATATAGCATTTTAATGTGCCAGTCTTTTTATTTTAATAATTTTATTTTAATTAACTAGGTGGTTTCCAGAACAAATAGGAGATTACATTTCTGGAATAAGCCTTGGTATCCAATGTATTTAACATGTTCAGCCTTTTTTTCTGAATTGGCCTCTTAAATGCTCTTAATGAACTGAACTAATATGGCTTAGAACAATGTCTCCCTGGTCCTGAGGGCCCATTGCTCTGCACGGTTTAGCAATTTCCTTTCTTCTAACACCTGATCCAAATAATTACCTCTTTTACCAACTCTTATTGTTAGTACTAAATATTGCAGTAATTAGTGTAAGTAATATAGCAAGATGAGCTTTAATGCTATTAGTTTGGAAACGGTAGCCTATCCAGAGTAAATCACTTTCAACCATGCCTCTTTAGAGAGCACTTAGATTTGTTAAAACACCTTTGGCCTTGAGGGAAAGCTACTGTTTACTGTCTGTTCTGCTGCTTCATTATTTACACAAGACTGTTTTGTTTTTTTGGGTGATGAAACTTAATATGATGTTGTGGACAGTAATGTCAGATTCATATTTATTTTGTATGTGATCACTTTCAGCCATATTTGGTTTTTTTGCCGAAGGTACTCACCAGCTTGAAAATGTCAACCATAAAAGACAATGGAAACATTTGTCAGCATTATTTTACTGTTGATAGTTTATCATCAATCCAAAGACATGCACATCTTTTAGGTCTGAGTGTGTGTGTGTGTTTGTATGTGTGTCTGCCCTGCAATGGACTGGTGATTTGTCCAGGTTGTTTCTCCTCAATTTTTCCCTATTAGCAATGGGATAGACTCCTGCACCACACACAACCTAACCCGCTTAAGCGGGTAAGATAGATAAGTAAGTGTTTAAATGATTGATTCAGACCAATATAGAAGGTCTACCAAGCAACCATAGTTAGTATTTCAAAAAAAGCAAAAACAAAGTTGTACAATTCCAGTCTTTTACTTCTAGGCATTAGTATTGTGTAGCACAAATGAGGTTCAATGATCATTCACTCTCCCTCTGGGCCTGGACTTAGGCCTTATTTTCCACCAGGCTGGACAGAAAGTGCCCCAGTGATTAGGCCATAATAGTTGCAGACATTGGTCTTCCTTAAAAATCTTAGGGCACATCCCAAGACAAAGTGACCAGCGACATGTTTGTCTTCCATTCCTTCATGATTGAATTAGCAGGCTAATTTGAATGTGGCATGGGGCATGACTTGTGGTCATGGTCTTGCAAGGGCATGTTAGTTCTGTAGTCTTCTGAAGCGTAGCGCTCGTGCCAGCTTTGTTTCAGCAGTTGCTGTGGGGCGTCTTGTTCTGTACGCTCTGTTGAGTTTCAGTGGTCTGGAGGTTTCCGTTGAGACCTTATCAGTGTACACACAGAAAGAGAGAAAGAAGGAATGTGTGTGTGTCTTTTTGTGTGTTGTGTGTATATATACACAGTTTTTCTGTCACATTGCTCTAACAGTGTGAAGCATGACATGACAGCAGCGCGTAACTGGGAGTGTGTGTGTGTCAGAGAGAGAGAGAGAAGGAGAGAGAGAGAGAGTGTAATACTGTTATACTTTTTTGTAAGACAATTTTGTGTTGGTCTGAGCTTTTTTTAAGTTTTTTTTTTGTTAAGTTTTATGTTTTTTAGTCATTTGGTAGATTCGTTAGATGCAATGTAATAAATTTCATTAATAAGCAACCAAATTACTTTTTTTAATCATATCATAAAACTAAAAAGCATAACGTGCTGAAAGACCAGTGAAATAGAAGCTGCTTTTTTAGCAGAGACCCTTTCTTTTTGACTGAGCAAAATACAAATTGATTATCTAATGTTCATAGTCTTGCCATATCACACACAAGGCATGTACATTGCGCAGACTCTGGCACCTGGGGTCTGACCTGGCTGGGTTCTGTGAGGTCAGTGGACTGATTAATAAACTTAGGAGAAAACACTTTGGGCAGGAAGGTCAAGTTAGTCCTTAGTCTCACATTTGAATTATCTTTGCTCCATTGGAGGCACAGGGGCTGATGGAGAGTGCAAGGAGTTCAGAGATATGCCTGGCTATTAACACTGCTAGCAGAAGCACCCCTTTCATGGCCAGTAATAATTCAGACACTCACACACACCCTTATACATAGGAGGTAATGTAGTAGGACAGATTAAATTAAAGGAGGGGAGAAAAGGTATAGAGTGGTAGCTTGGGCCATGGGCTTAGGCATTTTTTCTTCATCATTTCTGGTGTTCTTAAAATCCTCTGTTGCAATAGATGTTTTTCTTTGAGGTAAACTGGTCTGTGTGAGCTTCTCAGTACCTCACCCACATCTTGTTGACCACATCCAGATAAAATCACCAATGGCTCCAGCATCCACCAAAAAACTGGCAGTTTGTCTGTCCTCAAGGAAATTTAGTATGGGTCCGTTCTTCAAACACCCATGAAGGCGCTAGAAAAGCCCAGACCTGGTGCCCCCATAGTGGTTCAGGGTTAACACTGTCGATAGGTTCTTTCATTGCAACAACATGTGTACCACTAGTAGGATCACTGTTCAGTGCACTGCTCTGAACTCAAGAAGGTTAATGTGTTCCTGAGCCACTGCCAAACAATCCAAACTCTCATGTGATACTATACTTTTCCCCCCATCTGGGGGAGTCATTTGTGTTTATCACCTCAAATTGTATTTGACAAAGGGTTAACAAGATCTATGGTCATTGAGCCCCAGGGTAAAGGAAGAGAGAGACACTGCCTGCAGATTTGATAGAAAATGCCTGTGGCGCACTGGATCCAGGTTTAGTCTTGCCAGGCATATCTGAGAGGCCCAGGTGCCAAGGGTAACAAGAATGTATTGGATCTGTCTATTACCAGGAATCATATCATTTGGGAAATAAAAAGTTTGTTTTTTTCTCAGTTAATGATAAGATCTAATGCCCCAGCATGCTCCAGAAGCGTGGCTATGTCCTTGGAATCCTTCTTCCTGGAAGTGGAACAGACTAGCCAGTCACCCAGATTTTAATTCCTTGAGCCTTGAGAGGGGAAATGGCAATCTCCTCTGAGAGAGGCAAAAGCAGAGAACCTTGAAGTGGTAGGTACTGCTGTGGAAGGAGAACAGCAAGAACCGTCTGTGCTCCCATGCTCTTTTTGCTACACAGGAAAAAGTGACATCCCTGATCTTGGTGGTACAGTCTCCTCCATGCTCCTTTTGCCTTCCAAGACTTTTGCCTTTGTGTAGGTATCACTGACTGCTCACCACAGGTCCTGCATGAGGCAACCTAGTGTATGGAGTAGGGATGTGTCATCTCTCTTAAAAATATAACATCGACATTTTAAATAAATATTTTAGAACTCTGAACTAGTAGTCTTTCACAGTGTCAGTAAATGTTTGTGTGTGTGTGCGCATGCAGTTTTTCTTTTTTACTTGTACCTACATTGTTTATTTTTGTATTTTTTTTATATGTTTTAATAAAGGAATTCAAGGGTAGGGGTAACACGAGTTAATGGGCTATGCTTCAGCTAAAGAAACAATACGTGTCCAGTGCTGCCATGCAGGCTAGGCCATTCCACTTGGCCAATGGATACCAAAGCCTAGGCGGCTGGTTTTGAGTAAACCTTTAGCACAATCCTCTGAAAGGAAGTAGAATACTCCTCCATAAAGTTCCTACATTCTGGGACTGAAAAATCTCACTCGGTGCAAGAGAACATAAGAATTGCGTCAGACTTCATAGGCAGAGGTGCTGGTGTGTCCAAGGAGAGTTTTGTCAAGGCCAACTTTAACTAATGCTGAACCCAGCCACTAGGGAAGCACAAGCCAGTGTATTTCCCCAAGAGTGGATAAATGGGGAGGGTAACATCAGGAAGGACAAAGACAGAATACATGAGTGTGAACGAATGGGAGGAAACTGGAATGGTTAGGATGCAGGGAGTAGAGGTGACAAGGGTGGAGGAATTTTAAATACTTGGGACCATCAGTTCAGAGGAAAGGCGAGTGTGGAAGAGGTGAAGAAGAGAGTGTAGGCAGGTGAGAGTGGGTGGAGAAGTATGGCTAGAGTGATTTGTGACAGACCGGTACCAGCGAGAGTAAAAGGGAAGTTTTATAGGACCCAATGTGAGACCAGCTATGTTGTACGGTTTGGAGATGGTGGCATTAACGAAAAGAAAAGGAGGCAGTGCAGGGCGTGACAGAGTTAAAGATGCTGAGATTTTTGTTGGGAGGGACAGGGATAGGGTTAGACATTTTGGAGACAAAGTTAGAGAGGCAAGGTTGAGATGGTTTAGACATGTCCAGAGGAGTAATGAGGATTATATTGGGAGGAGGATGTTGAACATGGAGCTGTCAGGAAGGAGGAAAAGAGGAAGACCAAAGAGGAGGTTTATGGATGTGGTGAGAGAGGATATGCAGGTGGATGGTTTGAAGGAGGAAGATGCAGAAGACAGGAAGCAATGGAAACGGATGATCCGCTGTGGCGAACCCTAAACGGGAACAGCCGAAAGGAGAAAGAAAGATAAACCTAACTAATGATGGAAGCTTAGCTTCAGGTATGGTAGTTGATGCCTTAAATGCTGCCCTGGAAAGGAAGTAAAAACAGTTTTCCCCACCTAAACTCCCCTTTGAAGCAGTGAAGGAGATTTAACTGGTTAGCTTTTAGTTCTTTCTCCTCTTCTGTGGAGCCTAACCACATCATTGTGAAGTTTAAGTTGATGCTGGTCAGCTGACCCATGATTTGGCTTGAGGAAGAAGTGAAACGTCCAGCTGCAGCGATGTTCAATCTCGGAATGTACTTAAGTCGAATAGCATTGTTTGCATTTGGTGCACTCCAGGTGGAATGGCTAAGCATTCCTCCAGTGTAGCTCCACCAATCACTACTATGTTGCCTGACTGTCCTCCAGCAGCCTGTGGTTTAATCATCACCACTTTAAATCTGTTTTTCTTGGTGGGATTTCTGCTGATTTCAATAAATAAATAATATATATATACACACACACACACACACACACACACACACACACACACACACACACACACACACACACACACACACATATGTGGGTATAATCCTGGGTCATTCCTGTAGTGTATTGATTACCAGCAACTTACTGCTTCCCTGTAATTGCTGATTATTGATTAGTGTGGGAACATGTGTTCCTCGTCCAATCAGCTGGTTTTACTTTGAACACTGTTCCTGCAGCAAGTCATTAATTGCACACAAGTTTGGTTTCATACAGTTAGGCTTGAACATATAATACACAATATTAAACAGTCACTTAAGGAAATGTGATTGACTGTGCCTGTCTTAAAACTTTTGTGGCCTTCACAGATCCAGATATGTGGAAAAAGTGTGGGAATTCCTGAAAGGTACCATACCAAAGTATCAGGTCATGGAAGAAAGTTTAAAGGAGAGGAGCACATCAGCTGACATCACAGCTGCAAGTGAGTCACAGGCTAATGACTGTAAGAGTGATTCACCTACTTCGAAGGAGAAACACAAAGGTACTGGACTGTGTATAGCAGCACAGGTTATGCTTTGTTTGCTGTGTGTTATGATGTGTTTAAGCTATATTTTCACAAAATACTCCACAATGACAAAGAAAAAGCAAAGTTTACAGTGTTCTATATATTTATTAAAAAAATACATTTATTTTTAAGTCTTTTACTTTTACATTTAGTCCTTTTACTTAGTTCTTGGTTAAAGCTTCTTTGGCAGCAATGAATCCCTTAAGTCTTCTTGGGGAAGATGCTATAAGTGTCACGCAACTAACTTAGAAAGTTTCCCTCTTTACTTGGCAAAATCCTATTAACTTGACTAGACTGGATAGGGAGCATTGATGGACAGCCATTTTCCATGTCTCTCTAGATATGGTCAATTCGATTCAGTTCCAAATTCTGACATAGTTTTCCTAAAGCTACTCATATGTCTTCGATGGCATCTTTTTGTTCATTGTTTTGTCAAAGATTGTGAGCAATCTGGAAAAGGTTTTTAGCTTGGTAAGGATGATAAAAACTCCCCAAAAAGTTGTGCCAAACTTGCAAGAGCATTCTAACGAAGACTCAAGGCCGCTGCTACTTTGCTGCCATTGCTGCAAAAGATGCTTTAGCCAAGTATGAAGTGAAGGCTTGGAATATTTGTGTAAAAATGTGTGTTTGAAAATAAGTAAAAATGTATATTTAGCTTTTTTATTGTGGAGTATTGTGTGTAAACTAATGAGTAAAAATAAATCAATGTTAAGATGAATCTGAAACTTTACAATTTTTGGAAAATTTGAAAGGGTCTGAAAAATTTCTGAATGCATTTTATCTTTCCATTGATCCATCGATGCCATACAGACTTGTTAGATCATTTGGACTCATGTGCAGGTCTAGTTATGTATCTTTCAAAAAAATAAGCATTTAAGTTTAATCAAAATGTATTCTCTCCTTTGCAAAAAATGTTTCTGTACTTAAATTTATAATAATCTATATACGCGTTAATGTTCATCAATAATAAAACAAATAGTGACATTTAAAAATTAGGTCACCTGTCTTTTCAAAAGTAAAAACAATCAGCAATGTGTCATTCAGATGAAAACTCAGAATGAATTTGTTTAGCCATTCAGAAACATCTTACCCCAAGGTACCCTATATATAAGGAATTAAGAAGTTAAATGAGCCAGTATCTACAGAATTCATATGAAAGCCAGTTAGAATCTCAGAGCTAAAACTGCCTGCTAATTTTAAAGCTTCTAATACTCTAGTTATGTTCAACACAACAACAAAAAAAAGGTTTTATAGTCTGCGGTAAACATCAGCTTTTTGGTCTGATGATGTATGTTCATTCTTAAAGGCATGATAATTATTTAATTAACTATTACAACTGTCCTATTAAATATTTTGAAGCTGTTCCTTGTCTAAGCTTAAAGAATCTGACACATAGAAATGTCTAGTGAATACATTCTACTGAAATACTTTTAGACAAGAAGAAAAGCAAAGATGGAGACAAAGACAGAAAGAACAGCCAGTGTAATGAACCCTCCACTAAGCCCAGTGCTAACAGTCAACCCACAGCTGACAGTGAAAGCAGTAAGTAGCTTTTTTTTGTCCACCTTTTATTTGTAGATGCCTATATACAGTGATCGCATGCTCATCAACAGGAAATGACCCCCACCTGATGCCATGACTTGCTTCCGCCATAAGTACATGCATTATGGATTCTCTCTGCAATGGGTATATCATCAGCATGAATAAATGAAACAGGTAGACCTTTTCACTGTGGTGACAGAGAAAGCTGTGTATGTGCTTGTGTTCAATCATGGTTGTTTACATGCCCCAGTTTGCAAACAAATTTGCATAATTTAGCTGGTTATTCTCAGGTATGCCAATAATTTGCTAAGCACATCTGAACTCCGTTTTGGACACACACACATAGACATCCACAGAACTGTCTTTGAAAGTGCTCAAATTAGGTATGTGCTGGCATGGATGCTTGATTTTTCTATTAAGAGAAATTATGTGCAAAGCTTTATGACTCTTTAGGGTAATTACCCTCAATAATTGAATGACAGAATAACATCAGGATGAAGCTGGAAGGACCCTTTCTCTCACTTCTATCTCTCTCACTTCATTGTAGTTTCTTCCAATCCCTGGCCCACTCCTTCCGTGTGGCTGATACTAATTAAATAGAGGGAGATTTTAACATGCTGTGACATATATAGTTGGCACCAAGCCCTAGATCCTCTATGCCTCAAGCTAAAAACCTCTGCTTCTCTCATACACATACATACCCATGCACAGCTCATTCTATTAATATTATAGGAACATGTTCTGTGCATTTTCCCTATGAATGTAAAAAATATTTGAATAATTAGGGTTATTTGAGTTCTGATCCTGATGCTCCTTCTCCGCTTAATATTAATGTACTTTTACCATTGTCCCTTACTTGTCAATTAGCATAGTGTTGCATAGTGTTATTTGCTCAATTCCTATTGTAATGGCATTTTGTATGCATCAGCTTATGATTGCATTGTTATTAATGCAATGTACTTAAGTGTTTGCATGTTAAAAATAAAGAATCCATCCATCCATCCATCCATATCTGTACATATATATAATATCTGAATAGCACATCTCACTGACTTTGTCCAGTCAGTCGCTGACCTTGCACACTGCTTTCTACAGCAAGGTTTACAAACCGACAACTATTCACAAATTTTATGTTTGTCAGGTTTAGGCTTTTCTGAACTGTTTGAAAAGGTTTTAACTGGCCACAACTGAATCAGGGAGAAAATAGAATTAAAAAGCAAATAAAAGGTCATGCTGGTAAACATCCTACGCTCGTCTCATGTCTTGGCAACAATCGTTGGCAACAATGTTGATGTTAATCTTAACATTAAACAGTAATTTAGGAAATTATCATTTCAAATGTATACAAATGTAGGTTAAATAAAGTTGCACAGTAATATCTGTGGCAAAAGGATATCAGCGTGCATTACCAATTACAGTTATATTTACACTGAACTTTTCACACCATCCTGTCCTTGTGAAGTGATGAATTTTAAATGCTGATGACATACACCCCCCACCCCCTCTCTCTCTCACTCTCACTCACTCACACAAACACACTCTGTTCTGAATGGGAGAATAGGGGAATAGCTGCTGACAGATCCACTCTCTTGTCACAGAGTTTCTTTGTATTTAATAATGGTGCTGTTTCGACTCCCGCAACTCATACACAGTAGTGACTCCATTGTTTTGAAAACACTATGTGGCATGTTTTGTGATTCTATCTTAAATTGTTCTTTTCCACACCGAAGGGAAATTGGAAATGCTTTGTTTCACTTTCTGCTGTATTTGTACAAAGATGCATACAAAGCTCTTGGATAATGAAAAAATTATCTTCATTCTCTCAATTCTCCTCCTGGTTGATGTGTCTCTTTTCTTCTGACCCCACCAAACTACACACACATACACACTTATTTCTATCTCCTAGGCCTAGGCAACGTGCTTCCTCCTGCTCCTCAGATGGTAGTGTGTGCCAGTTACCAGCCATTGCACCTGCAGGAGAAGAGGACCTCCATGCTGGGCCAGATGGTACTCTCAAAGTTCCTTGTATAATACCATAAATATTGAAATATATTCAGCTGACACAAAACAAAACAGACAGCCCACAATATGCTAGCCTGGAGCCCATGACAATGCCCCTCTAATCAAGTCCTGGAAAGATATATCACTGCACAGATAAGTGTTTTTTTCTACTACTGATTCATCTCATTTGCTAATTCTCTAAACATCCAGGCCTGTTGGTTAAGTAAGGATATATTGCTCATTGTAGTAGAGCTACATAACATGGTTCTTAATTCAGTCTGGAAAGATCTGGAATGAAAACACTATAAAGTATGGAATTTCAGAAATGAATACAGCAGTCTGTGAATTTTTTTTTCTCCTGGAAAAGACACAAATTCCACTCCCCCATCTTGTGATTTATAAAAAATAATTATTACCATCAGTACTAAATGAGAAAATTATTCTACTAATATACTTAGATTTAAGTGAGGTGCCTATCTATCCACCATATCTAAAGCTCAGTAATTTGTTAATGTTCTCAAAATTCTTATTTCCTCCCTTTCTATCTCTCCCTCCCAGTCATGTGCTGAGGCTATATGCTACACTGTTTGGATTAGTGCCTGATGTCTAATCCATTATTAACTCTATATTGTATAATCTGTTGGGTGTGTATGTGTGTGTGTTCTTCAGGCGGACTCGTCAGAGAGACTGCGGCAGTATGGGTTCTCCCAGCTCTACAGTCACCCCGTACTGCTCACACGCACCAGAGCCTGCCCTCTGGTGGCTGTCCCAAAATCACCCCCCCTTCCTCGCTGGAAACTCATCCGCCCTCGCAAAAAGAGGAACATCACTGATGAACCCAAAGGTCAGGGCTCTGTGTGTGTGTATGTATGTTTACATTTGCATGTGTTTACACATACAGACATCTGTAGTTTTCACCGGGGTTTCATTATAGGTATAGTTTGCCACATAAAATGTATCACTTTTTCCTTTAACCCAAAAAATAGTGCAAAATCATCTTCTTTAATTCTGCATAGATGCAATAAGGCTAATGTTACTAACAAGTACAGGAAGGCTTTAGTCCAGAAATTATTAAGCAAACTGCAAGCCTCTATCATTACACAATTACTTTAAACTGTATCACGTTAAATCATTTCAGATAGATTTGGTTGTTTGTTTTTAAGACTGAAAAGTTATTTTCAGTCTTCAAGTTAGCCACTGCTATTTTCTTAGTTTTACTGTTCACTGAAGTACAGTGTACTTCATTAACCTAGCTAGAATATCCTTTTAGCTACAGTGCAAACCTTTGATAAGTGGATACATTTAGACATCATATAAGTTTTGGCTTAATTTGGGGTAATGAGAAATTGCATGCAATTCTTTTTGTCTAGCCATTTCTTTATGATGGAAAACATGCTGTGTTTCATGGAGTTTATGTCTAAGTGCCCGTCTCTGTTGGTCTGTATGCTGTTTACTACAGAAACTCCAATTCAGAAGCCGGAACAGTACATAGAGGTTGCCAGTCCTTTCATCAACTTCAGATTCATGACCATGGCTCCACCACTTCAGCTGTAAGTAGTGTGTGTGTGATGAACTATGTTGAACTATGTTTACGTGTCATCAGGAATTTTTACTTGAGCATTCAGTTAATCCATGTAAATCCATGATAACATTTTGTGTCATTAATGATAGGCAGACTACTGTATGTCTCTGTGCTGATTGATTTAGTTGCGTATGAGCTGTTTCTGGATGTTCAGGTGTTGTTAGGATGTGTAGTGTAGGCTGCAGGCGTTGTTGTGTAGGCTGGAAGCGTTGTTAAGTACGCTCTTGTTGTGTGTGTCTGTGTGGGAGGCTGCAGTCAGAGAGCCAGACAGCCATCAAGCCTCAACATCGATCTGTGTGTCTGCACACCAAATCTCACTCCAAGTTTGTTTGCTCCAAGCCAATTCAGTCATTCATTTCAAACATTAATAGGCTTATCTTCTTAAAGTACGGCTTTGCTTTATCATAGAGGGCCTTTGTTTTCAGCCAGATATATTTGTGTGCTTGTTTGTGTTTGCCTTTTGACTCTGTTTCTGTTCTGCTGCAGGGATTCTCAACGAAATGAATACAGGGGTCGGGGTTGTAGCTCCAATTTGGCTTCATTCAGCGAGACTGAGGAAAGCGAGGGTCCAAGCCCCACCCAGCATGACATTCCAAACAACAGCCTAAACTCAATAGATGCATTGGACTCTACGAAGGTATGGTAGGATCTTGCCCTTCTACTTTCACTTCATTTTTGCCCATTAGCAACCTATTACTGAGTTGAAGGGGTATGTTTAAGCAGAGGAAGCGCTAAAATCTGCAGGACCATATGCCTTCAAGGTTTGAAAACAAGGTTGTCAAAACTACATTGACAATAAATGACACAGAGGCTCATGTTTACTCAGTCACATGACATAGAAAGCTTATCTCGATCTATACTATGCGTGACAGTGTGAGGATTCACATGCACTATTTCAAAGGATTTTATTTTTCATTTTTCTTACTTTAACCTAACCTCATGCTTGTTGAGCCTTTCTCCCAAACATTTTAGTGATGTCCAACCCAGAAAGTGCTTGTTAAATAGCTTTTACAACAGGAAAAAAAGTTTTTGATTGTGAAAAAAGAAAGTGAAAGTGACTATTTTAAATCATTTTGAAACACGGCACAGCACACAGCAAAATTCCATCTCTGCTTTTCACCCTATTAAAAACTATTTAAAGCGCCCAGGGAGCAATAATGGTACCTTGCTCAAAGTGACTGTGACTACCCTTGTCATTGTGAAACGCAGCACAACACAGCGAAATTCAACCTCTGTGTTTCACCCATACACACACGTGCAGCAGAGGGCAGCTATTGAAAGCGCCCTGGGAGCAGTGACAGGGATGCTACCTTGCTGAAGTGTACCTCAGGGCAACCTACTGGTGAGGGAATCGATCACAGTCTTCCGAACCGGGGCCAACGCCCTAACCAATAGGCCACCGCTGCCCCACTGCCCCATTGTTAAACAGCAGATATGTTTCGCCAGGTGTTTTAAGAGCAGCGATAGCACCAAAATATACAAAGAAGAGCTAGGCCAGAACCAGGGTTATAACTTTCAGTAGTAATGTTCGTGTATCTTCCACTTCATGGCTTAGATCAAGCATTGTTAATTATAGTGTCACCGTGGTTCTCTGGTACAGAACAATTTTGCTCTGCAGCTGTCTTTGTGTGGTAGCTGGGGGGATTGGAGTGGACCCTGCCTGGCCCTCCAACTCCACTGTCCAGCTCCAATGTCACTGCTGCTGTCTCCTCGGCTGAGTGAGCCTCACGGCAGTGCCTCTGCTGAGGCAAAGAAAAGAGAGGGAGAGCGGAAAAATAGGCAGTGCATTACATAAAAAGGGATGGGTCGTGTCCTCCGTGGTATAAAAAGCAGCACAATTAGCCTGTCAGTCATCAGGGCAGATGTCTCACAAGGGGTTCAGGACAGATGAGCCTGAGGGAAACAGGGCATCTGTGTATGCTTGTGTGCTTGTGTGTGTGCTTGCATGACTGAGTGTTTGCCTAGTGAGTAACAGAACATGTCTTTGTTTGTGTTTGGGTGGGGAAGGTAACAAATCACATGAAACTTTGTAGTTAGGATGTTAAGGAATTACATTTGTGTTGTAATTGAGTAGAGAGTTAGGTGTGCTGATACAAGGAACTGTTTTTATTCTGGAATGTGTGAGAGTGAAGGTGCCATATTTACACAGTATTTAGCACCTCACTACAAGGTAGTCTGTGTTCTTTTCTTCTCTTCTCTTCTCTTCTCTTCTCTTCTCTTCTCTTCCTTTTTCAGACATACAATGACTCATGGCAATCTCTGAGTCACTGGCACTGTCGTTCGTTAGTTTTACCACAGAGAGAACCCCTAATTGTCCTCCACATTTAAATGGCACAGTTGGAAGACTCCTTGGGCTTTAAAAGGCTTTATAAGTGGCACGAGGTTGGTTCCAATTATAAGAGAAAAAGGGGAGGAAAAAAGAGAAAATTTCTGAGGGCCTTCAAACAGATTTGTTGCCATGGAGCCATGGATTCTTGTGGTCTTAACAAGTTGTCTTAAGCTCATGTAAAGGAGCATTTTGGCCGATGCTGTGATGACACATCTTAATTAGCGACTAAATAGTGACGTGCTGATCAGTGCTGCTAATTCCATAAACATCCAAATGTTTTTGTACTTTTGGTTTTCATGACTCTTCATGTTAATTTTATGCTAGTTAGGTAGTATATACCCAGCAATGGGAGATCATCAGTTCCTGTGTTCACATAGCAAATTAAGAGCTGTCTCGCTCAATATTTTAAGCTGGAAAGCCTGAGTAGAGGCTTACTTAATCAGTCTTGCATATACCAACGTTTTTTTTTGCAAGGAGGTTCAAACAAACCTGTGAATGTTATGAACTAATGAACCTTTTCATTACCAATTTATTGTGTTTGTTTCTGTACCTTTCCTCTCCAACAACACCAGCTGTTTTCTGGTGCTGTATTTACATTTATTTATATTATTTTACATTCTGTCTGCCTCCAGGTGAAAGGAGAGGAAAAGAAAAAGGATGAAAGCATTGCTCTTGGTAAGGATTGTTCACATAAGCCACACTATATGGCCTGGCATATGACTGCCATAAATTTTGTGTTTACATATTTTCTTCAGTCCAGCACAAGACGAGAGTTACGTGATATCAGTGAGCAGCATTCCCTCACACTGCCTATTCATACTCTAATGGGTCTAAGTGGAGTCATATGATCTTATTTCAATAAAAATTAAATTGAAAGGGAACTGGTAAACAGTGACTTTCTGTTATAAAAAAAAATTTTTTTTTGTAGCAGAATACCACCATCTGTCAAGTGGATATTTTAAAAGTCTATTTCATTGTCTGTGTAACTCTTTTGTACCAGTGTGCCAGGCAATCAGAATAGAAGTAAATGTGAATGAGCATGAAGACGAATGATAATCCGCCATACTGCTTTCTTTCTACCCCTGTCATTGTTGGGCCGTCAGCCCAGCGATGCTAATAGCTGCTTTAATGTGATATGATGGCTGGCTGAGAGCTCTGCTATCACCATTTCACTTTTTCCACCATCTCTATCTCTCTCTTTCTCTGGCCTATTCTTTCCCTTTTTAATAGCATTACACAAACAGACAGACACCCACCCACGCATGCCTACAGACACACATACACACACTATCGTCTCCATCTCTCTGATCGTGACTCTGCACTCGCCCCTCATCACGACAGGCCAATTACATGCTTTCCTAGGGAGCCTAGTGTGTTGCTTAGTAACACCTGGAGAGATTTAAATGAAGTGGGCTCTGCAATGACTTCACTGAAACATCTATATCTCTCTTTGGAACATACCCCCATTGCATATCCCCAACATACATTACTTATTGTTTTCAGTTTCAGAGTTTTTTTTTTTTTTTTTTACATCCTGAGGATTCATTTTCATTGAAATATTGTCTTTGTAAGAAGATCAGTGATTTTGTCTACAACATTAATGGGTATCATGACCTTGTAGAGTATGGATACAGTTACCAAAGACCCTTCTATCTGAGCTGTCTTGCTATGTACCTGCTTTGCCTTCACCATCCTAGAGTTCAACTCCTGTGAACCTCTCATTCAATAGGGACATGCTTCAAGAATAGGCTCTCATAACACCTAGCAGTGTTAAAGAAAGATTCCAGATTCTAGGACCAGCAATCCCCAAAATTTAAGCAGTCTTTTTTACATTTACTTGTGACATGAATTGAGTGACTTTAATTTAATTTGAACAGCCATGGGAATAAAGTGGATGGCAGTGAGTAGTGGAGTGACATTAGCCCTATTTAGTTGATCATACACCAGACATGCTTGACTATCTGAAGGAGTTTCACTTTGCATGCTGGGAGATTAGTTAGCAGAGCATTGTAGTTATTACTGCAAGTCGTATCCATGGCCAGTACCAGTAGTTAGGGGGCATACTGAATAAAGAACAGCCCGATTATTCTCACATAGTAAAGTGCAAAGTGACACTGACACACTGCAGAACTGACACAGTTTGATCAAAAAGGACAAGTTGTCATCGATCATGGTTTTTTTGGTGGAGACTTTTCGACTGAATATATTTTACTAATATTAATTTGCACAGGATTACTTAACCCTGGGGTTCTTTCTGTGTCTTATTTTATAGTTGATAAAGCGCAATATAATTTTTCTTGGCTCAAGAGAGCTAATAATGTTTATAAGTAATTACTGTAGGATACACAATTCTGATGCAGAAGTGTTGAGTGATCCAGCTGGCTCACAAACTCATTGGAGAAGAGGTAAACAGTCAATTAAACAAATTTTTGCATTCCTCAGCCTCTCTGTCTTAGGTGTACCTTAAACACTGTTTAATCTGTAAACAGCCTGCACCTCTTCTTGGAGAGCCAATATTTCATATATAGCTCAGGTCACGTTGGCATGGCTATACCCCAGCCTGTTTCACAGTATTTTTATGACACTGGCATATTTACAGAGGTCAAAACCTATCCTACTATTTTGTTGATGGACATGCCTGGAATAGAACTCATCATCTCTACAGTTTAGACCTTCACTCTTGCAGGGCTACAGCAATTCACCAATTAGTGCTGGGTTCCAAGACACCTCTTTCCACTCAAGAAGTACTTAGTAAATACCCGAGAATTTGGACCAAATAAACTTCAGAGAAACACTGTAAATTTTATGTTCAGAGAATGAGATCTGGGAATTGAGTGTTTTTTCTTTTTATTTTACAGTCTTGATCTCACTGATGAGCTAATTGTGACAGCCTTTAATCATTTGATTTAGGTGTGCTGGAGCAAAAGGTTGGGCATGTGGCATCT
This sequence comes from Hepsetus odoe, assembly GCA_017165825.1. Lineage (NCBI taxonomy): Eukaryota > Metazoa > Chordata > Actinopteri > Characiformes > Hepsetidae > Hepsetus > Hepsetus odoe. Next base: position 7,700,334 of record CM029370.1, read on the forward strand.
AATGCTTAAGTTGGACTTATATTTATGAACTGTTATGTTTGAAATAGCTGGTTGTATTATATTTAAAATATTTTAGACACCTGAAGGTTGTAATATTCCTGCCTTCAGGCTGGGACTATTAAATATCTAGTCTTGGATTGGTAAGAAATGTGTAATAATGAAAGTGACAACCCTTGTCATTGCGAGGTCAAAGCACAGCAGACAATGAACCACAACGAAATTGGACCTCTGCATTAAACCCATGCACACTCAAACACTGTGCAGCAGTGGGCAGCTATTGAAAGCGCCCGGGGAGCAGTGATGGGGATGGCACCTTGCTCAAGGGTACCTCAGGGCAACCTATTGGGAAGGGGTTCGAACCCCCGATCCTCCGATCATGTGGCCAACGCCCGAACCACTAGGCCACCACTGCCCTAGTGGTATGTGCTAATGTGCTCATTTCTGCCATGGTAAGAAATTAGTATATATGAGGGGCAACTCAGGTTAGACATTTTGGAGACAAAGTTAGAGAATAAAGGTTATGTTGGTTTGGACATGTCCAGAGGAGAGACTAGGATTATATTGGGAGGAGGATGTTGAAGATAGAGCTGCCAGGAAGGAGGAAAAGAGGAAGTCCAAAGAGGAGGTTTATGGATGGATTGAGAAAGGACATGTAGGTGGTCGGTTTGAAGAAGGAAGATGCAGAAGACAGGAAGAAATGGAAACGGATGATCCGCTGTGGCAAACCCTAAGCAGAACTGATCGAAGTAAGTAGAAGAAGAGGATTGCTAGAGTCAGACAGAGTTAGACAGTTTATATTTTTTTGTTATGGGAGACCTACTAAACCCAGCTAGTTCATGGAACTCTGTCTACCAAGAAATTCTCTGTTGTTTAAAAATTTTTTTTTTTTTTACCAGGAAAAGTACACGAAGATAAATAATAGGCATACACTGATGGAGACCGAGTTTAAACATTGTGGCACACCTGGAGCAAGGGTCAAGCAACTTGCTCATGAACTGTCAGAAAAAGAGCCCTTGGCTACCTTCTTGCATTATCTGAGCCAATTATCCTAGTAAGGATTGTAGGGGGTGCTAAAGCCTAACCCAGTGCTTGCAAGGTGAAAGGCCGAGATAGACCCTCAACAGGTCACTGGCCAATTCATAGTTTTCATAGGAAGTCATGCCCTTAAAGGACCACCTTCATGGAGGGCAAAAAAACAAAGCTTTCTTATGTTGACCCACATTGGCTTTTAGTGGTGTTGTTTACCCAAAAGACTGGATAGTTATGGTCTAATTGGATGATGACTATGCTTGAATACTACTGTGTCCCAGCAGTGAAAGAAAGATAAGAGGATACAATGGATTAATACTATTAGACATGCTTCCTTGGGGATAGTATGTAAAAAGGAACACCAGTAGTTCCCACATCTTTGCAGAGAACATTTAATGAAAGAAAATGTCTAGTATTTTCGATTGTTTAGTGGTATTTTTGCCACATGGTTCTAGCACACTTGTTTTTGTGGTATAGTGGCCTCAGTACAGAGTGGAGCAGACGGGCTGCGCATTAAATTACACATTTCTTTATTTCACACACTACATTATTGAGCGCATGTCCAATAGTTGTGTCAAGTGTGGTAGTATGTTTTAGACACAGACACAGTTACATTAACAGATAAGCTAGCTAACAAGAGTTCAATAATAAATTATCTAGAAAGGTTCATTTTCAGCCTGAAAACATAAAAGCAAGCATTGGAAAAATGTTTGTAGCTAGCTAAAATAAGCAAATTATCATTCATGTTTCTTTGGATAATTCAAATTATACAGTGAAAATGCACACAGCTGCTGCTGCTTTTTGGAAAAAAGTTGCTATATAGAGATTGAAAATTCCTAAAACTACAGTCTATTCTTTACCTTTGTTTCTCCTCTGTTGAAGGTGATCTAAATATTTGTTTGTTTTGAAAAGAGAAAATGCACTGTAGTTTTATAGGTTTTTGTGTGAGTAACTTGAAAACTATTAATTAAAAAACTATGCAGGGCAGAAACAAACACACATACACACACACTCTATCACACTCTATTTTCTATCCAATATATACAGGCATGTGATAAATTAGGACATCCTATCAAAGCCTGTGTGTTTTTGTAACATTCTTGGATGACATCTTTCGGCTGCTCCCGTTTAGGGGTCGCCACAGCGGATCAACTGTCTCCATTTCTTCCAGTTATTTGCATCTTCACGCTTCAAACCATGCATGTCCTCTCTCACCATGTCCATAAACCTCTTCTTTGGTCTTCCCTTTTCCTCTTTCCTGGCAGCTCCATCTTCAACATCCTCCTTCCAATATAATCCTCCTCTCTTCTCTTGACATGTCCAAACCAACACAACCTTTATTCTCTAACTTTGTCTCTAACCTGAGTTGTCCCTCTAATATACTAATTTCTAATCCTGTTCATCCTTGTCACACCCAACGAAAACCTCAGCACCTTTAACTCTGACACTTCCAGCTCTGCCTCCTGTCTTTACATCAATGCCACTGTCTCCAAACCATACAACATAGCTAGTCTCACTACTGTCCTGTAAACCTTCCCTTTTACTCTAGCTGGTACCTGTCTGTCACAAATCACTCCAGCTACTCGTCTCCACCCATTCCAACCTGTCTGCACTCTCTTCTTCACCTCTCTTCCACACTCGCCGTTACACTGAACTGTTGATCCCAAGTATTTAAACTCCTCCAGCTTTGTCACCTCTACTCCCTGCATCCTTACCACTTCACTTTCCTCCCTTTCATTCACAGCCTGGTCAGAAACTAAACTGCCATCTCCACTAAACATCTCCATGCTTCCACTGGTATGTCATCTGGTCCAAAAGCCTTTCCATTCTTCATCCTCTTCATTGCTGCCCTTACTTCCATCTTGCTGCACTTTCTGGTTCACTATCATCACATCATCCAATCTTCTCTTTCTCTCATTTTCTTCATTCATCAGCCCCTCAAAGTACACCTTCCATCTGCTCAACACGCTCTGTTCACCTGTGAGTACATTTCCATTTCTATCCTTAATCGTCCTGACCTGTAGCACATCTTACCCAGCTCTGTCTCTCTGTTTAGCCAATCGGTATAGGTCCTTTTCTCCTTCTTTACTGTCCAACCTCTCATAAAATTCACTAAACACCTTATCTTTGGCCTTCGCCACTGCTTTCTTCGCCCTGCGGTTCATCTCCTTGTACATCTGTCTACTTTCATCTCTCTGACTGTTTCCCATGTCTTCTTTACCTCCCTCTTCTTTTGTATACACTCCTGGACTTCTCGGTTCCACCACCAGGTTTCCTTATCCTCCTTCCTCCTTCCAGATGTCACACCAAGTACCTTTCTAGTTGTCTGCCATATCACTTCTGCAGTAGTTTCCCAGCAGTCTGGTAGCCCTTCAGCACCTCCCAATACCCGTGTTAACTCCTGTCTGAATTCCATCTTGCAGTCCTCCTCCTTCAACTTCCACCACTTGATCCTTGACTCTGCCTTTACTTTTCTCTTCTTCTTGACCTCCAAGGTCATCCTACCATCCTGTGCTGTTTAGCTACACTCTCCCCTGTCACTACTTTGCAGTCTCCAATCTCCTTCAGACTGACCCTCCTGCAAAGGATATAATCCACCTGTGAGCACCTCTTCCACCACACTGTGCTCCTCCCTCTTCTTAAAATAAGTATTAACTACAGCCATTTCCATCCTTTTCACAAAATCTACAACCATCTGACCTTCAGCATTCCTCTCCTTGATACCATATCTACCCATCACCTCCTCATCACCTCTGTTCCCTTCACCATCATGTTCATTAAAATCTGCGCCAATCACCACTCTCTCTCCACTGGGTACCCACTTTCTTCTTCTTCTTCTTCTTCTTCTCCTGTGGCCAACAGTAGTCCCATTTCCACCAGCACCCTATAGGCTAACAGCACTGGTGGTGGTCGTTGTTAACCAGGGCCTCGACTGATCCAGTATGGAATTCTGTTTTGTTGTCTGTGAAGTTTTACACTGGATGCCCTTCCTGACATGACTCTCCCCATTTATCCGGGCTTGGGACCGGCATGAAGAAATACACTAGCTTGTGCATCCCTAGTGGCTGGGTTGTAGCATTCTTGAACATATGGATATTTAATCTCAATTTTAACAATACTGGGAGATTCAAGTAATATAACTAAACAAACAAAACTGAAGAAATTACTTTTTAAAATCTTTTGTAACATGTAATTTTACAAAAATGCAATTTCTGGTGAGGAATAAATTAGGACACTTTTATTCCCAGTTAAAATGGATCAAATCACTCAGGTGTAGCACATCAGGTGCACATGATTAGGACATGTTAGATAATAAATAGAAGCTTTAACTTATATAAAGTCTCTTTCTGATTGTCAAGGCATGTAGTTTTACATCAATAGTAGCAAGAGCCGGATATAGGTTCCGTGATGACAATTTAGGGTTTTTGGCTTTGAATGTGACTTCTTTTAGCATCTTGCGGTCTGCTCTCGGGGTGAACTTGCTTGGACGGCCAGACCTGGGCATGTTGGCAGTTGTTTTGGAAGTCTTCCACTTGTAGACTATTTTCCAGACAGTGTAATAGCTGAATGCAAATTATTTTGAAATCTTTTTAAATCCCTTAACAGACTTATAAACTGCTACAATCTTCTTTCTGAAGGCCTCTCACAGCTCTTTTGATCTCATCGTGCTGCTCACTCTAACCTCAACAGTCAGCAGCATAAACACTAAACGTCTGAGGTTTAAGTTGAGCAAACCTTCAAAATGCTGAGTAATGATGTTCTAATCATGTGCACCTAATGTGCTACACCTGTGTGTGATTTGAGCCATTTTAATTGGGAATAAAGGTGGGGGTGTCATAATTTATTCTTCATCAGAAATGCCATTTTTGTAGAATTACATTTTATAGAAGATTTGAAAAAGTCTTCAGTTTTATTTGTTTAGTTATATTACTTGAATCTCCCAGTATTGTTAAAATTGAGATTAAATATCCATATGTCCAAGAATGTTACAAAATCACACAGGCTTTCATAAGGTGTCCTAATTTTTTCACATAACTGTACAAAACATCTGTGATTTTTGCCTAAGATATTCTGCTGGGTTTGACCTCTGTGGTTTAAACTAACCCCTTTGTGTGTATCAGATGGCGAGCTAGCAGTATTACCACCAGTTTCTGACAAGGATATAGAGACTGAGAAAGAAAAGGACAAGGAGAGAATGCAGACAGTCAAGGAGACCAATCCTGCCCAGCTACAGTCACAGGAGGAGCTTATACCAGAAAAGACCATGCTCCAGAAGACCTGGGTCCACCTGCATGACTTCCCCAAGTGTTTCCAGTGAGGGTGATCCAGAAACACATATTGCTTACTTAACAGTTCTTAACATAGGACTTTCTTATTAGGTCATTCGTGTCAGATTATATCAATGTTTTTGTGTATAAAGGGCTCTCCTGGTTTTCCACCTGCCAAATTCATATGCTTATCACTTCCAGAAGTCACAGTTCAAGGTAAAGTTAATTGATCATAGGAGTGGTTGCAGTTACAAGAACAAAATGTTATGCTTCTTTTCTTTTTATATTTTAAAAGAGTTTCACTTGTTTCAGTGATATGTTTTAGTGGTATCAATCAAACATAAAAATAGCTTCTTATTAATTGTTTTTGCTTGTTAGAGCTCCATTGCATCTAAAGTATCTGCCACGGCCCTGCCCAACGTGACCAACTCTATGGCATCAGGGAAATTGCTAGGCTCTTTTGGGACCACACACACACAGGTATACACACAATGAGAAATGTCTTTATGCCATATTTCTTGACTTTGTCTACACACAAACAACTAATGTCTTTTGATTTTTTACTCAATAAGTAGCAGATGCTTAAACAGAAACAAAAACATGTCTAATATATAGGGGGAGGTACTGTATATACGTTCATCATTATTTTCTCATAATCATACACAGTGTTTTCATACATATATTTACATTTACGTCATTTAGCAGACGTTCTTATCCAGAGCGACTTACATGTCCTAATTACAGGGACAGTCCCCCTGGAGCAATTCAGGGTTAAGGGTCTTGCTCAGGAACCCAGTGGTAGTAGTGCTAGAGGTGGGATTCGAACCTGGGACCTCTTGATCCATAGGTCTGTAGGCAAGTATCCTACCACTAGACCAGCAATAACTATAAAGCAATAACTAAAGTGTCCGAATTGTTTCCCCCATTATTGGGTATCTTCATCACACTGTCAAACCTCACACGTGGCATACTATCATGCACTAATACACAATCACACACACAAACCTTATTAGACACTACCATATCCAAAATAGAAATACTCTCAGTCCTATGAAGAATAGAATCATAATCTAAGAGTGCCAGTGTGTCAAAGAGGTAGGGTTGTGTGAAGAGAGGAATGTGTAATAATGCCTAAAGGGTTATTCACACACACAAAGTTTACACATTCACACATGAAAACATGTGAACATGCACACATCTGCCCTCATATGCACAAAAATCAAGCACATGATTGGTACAAGTAGGCAAACATATGAACTGCATGTTAAATGCTGTAAATAGTGTATTTTTACTCACCTCTCCTTTTTGCTGCAATGTTGATGAGCTGTGCTGTTTTATCATAATCCTCAGAGAGCATTGTGGTTTGATTTAATCTTAGGCAATTACTGAGTGTGGGTGTGCATGTGGTTGTCTGTGTGCTTGTTGTTGTCGTCTGTGTGGACAACAGACCTTGTAGTCTCAAGAGACCATGAAAACCAAAACACATTAATATTTACAGTTGCGGTCCCTTAGGTACAAAGGAGCTTATCTTGCTCTCTGTTTCTCTCTTTATCTCACTCTCTCTGTCTTTCTCTGTCTCTCTCTCTATCTCTTTCTCTTGGTCTCTCTTTCAGGGCCTGGATGAGAAGGCCTGTCACTTTCTGTTTGTGGATAACCTGTTACCCACAAAGGTTCTCATCTGCTTCTCAGCACTAATGCATTGGGGAGACATCACGGATGAAAGTAGGGAGCACAAAAACAAAGACACACACAATGGTCTGTCTTTGTATAGCATGTTGAAGAATAACCAAACTATGTTTTTGTTTCTTTGTGTATAGACAAGGGGTGTGTGTCCAAGCCCGGTGTTCTAACGGCTGAAATGTTTTCCTGGAAAAGCATTGAATCCCAGTTTCCCCTGATTCACCTCCAGACCACTGCTAGCAAAGCAGCACTTCTTTCCCTGCCACCAGGGTAATATTGCCCATAACCATAACCTTATCTATGTTCATGATCATAACAATAACTCTTACCATAACATAAGTCTTAATATTTTAAAATGGCTTGCACACTTCAGCCACTCCTAACTTCTAACGATTAAGTATGGTCATGATCACGCTAACCATAACATTCATAATCATAAAAACTGCTCTCCCTCTTACCCTAACCACTACCATAACCATAATCACTTCCATGAACATAACAATGTCTATGACCACTGTATCTATGTCCATATCCCTAAATGTGATCAGACTGCAAACCAGAGTCATAATTTTAACTGTGATCACACAGCATATATAAAAAAGTTATAATCTCCTGAGATATTTTCCTCTTTTAATGCTGTTATAAATAGAATCATGGTATATGTCAGTATTAATTGGCTTTTTTGACAAGAATTGACAAAGATAAGCTAAAAAAAATTCTAATGAAGAATAAGTGCATGAATACTCACCCCCTGAGTGACTGGCCTAATTCAAAAGAGGTCCAACCAGTTGGTGCGAAGAGTCTCACAATTAGCAGAATGGAGATCATTTGAGTGTACCGAGAGTGTCTCAACTGATTGTAGTATAAAGATGCCGGTGCCTGGAAGGTTCAGTCACTGGTTAAGCAGTATTCCTTTCTAGCATTAAACCATGAATAAAAAAGGAAACTCCTAGTAACTCTAAGCAAGAGAAAATATTATTGAAAGGCATAAGCCAGGGGATATATATATATATATATATATAATAATAATATGAAAACAAATGCTTAAAAATATTATTGAAAGGCATAAGCCAGGGGATATATGAAAAAAATGCTTATTCACTAACATCCTATAGAGTTCAGTTAAATCGATCATTAAGAAATGGATGGAATATGGCACCATAGAGCAGGCTGACCTCACAAACTAGTTTTTATAGGCACTTTAACCTGCCCTCTGACTGGTCCCCGGGTGTGTCTGCACCTTTTGTACACAAGGGCACCACCTATGTCCCCTCTCAGGATAATCAGAGTGAAGGAGTGCAACCAAAACTATCAGACCACAGCTAGCATAATCATCAACGTTTACCACCTGTAAAGTGCCACTAGTCACACTGAAGAACTCCAGAGAGAGAGAGTGTGTGTGTGCGCGTGTGTGCGTGTGTGTGCACGTGCGTAAGGGAGAGCGATGACCCAGTCTGCTATTTCTAGCGTTATGGTGGCCCAAAAGCAAGGGTCCTACATTCAGAGGATACCCATGTGTGTGCGTGATGGGGAGAGAGAGAGAGAGAGAGATTTACTTCTTGGCTCCTGCCTGCTGACTTTTGCCACCCTATAAAAGGACAATTGAATCAAAATTAAAAGGCATATTTTGTAAGCAACACATTCAATCTTGTCTTTATGTTGAACCTATTTCTGTTGTACTGTACTTCTAGAAAATTTCCTTGTTCTAAACTGTCTCCAGCGTTCTAAACTTTTCTCTCATTTGTACTATGCGTTTGCTCTGTAGTTCTGTGAATCTTTGAACAGTTGTTAGAATAGGCAGAATAGGACAAGGTAAAAATGTGCTCAGAGCCTCTTCTAAGCTGTCAACCCCAGTCAACATCCTGCACCTCTGTTCTATTTTTCTTTGGCATAGTTTTGCACTGGATGTATTACAGCTTTAGTTCTAGCAATAGGCCAGCCCTTTATCTCCAGAGTAATTATAAGAAGTTATGAATAATTTCATCAGACAACAGATTGTTGTCTAACAATGTGAAGATTAGTCCCAATCATTGAGCTTATCTTTAACCTTGTCTTTGGTCATTTGTTTGAAGGTCTACATTGATTAAAGATATCAGAAATGATCTATTCTGTGCTTTTGTGATGGAATAATCTGCTTTATTTTAAAAGCCAAGTGTTGTTCTGTATGGGCAGCTAATTTCTAGGGGTTTCTTTTTTTCTGTCTCACTGAAAGTGTCAGCAAGGCATATATGCTTTGCATTTGTAATTGTAAGGCTTATATCTGTTTTTTTTCTCAACTTTTTTTACCCATTTAAGGAGGGAAGCACAACAATCTTTTGCCTTACATTAGTGGTTATTAGATTGTAGTTCAATTTAGTACAATTTATGTAATATCTGAAACAACATGAGGGATCGTGTAAATATCGAAGTAACATGATAAAAGATTACTTGATATATATTTTCTCTCTCTCTCTCTCTCTCTCTCTCTCTCTCTCTTTCTTTTCCTAGTCGCCATGTTTTGTGTATCCACACGAGGGCACCGTTGGGTTTCCATCTGCAGCTATTCAGTATGACATCTTTTATTTTTGGAGAAGAAGATGTAGTGCTGCCACACCTTAAAAAGGTAGCCTTTTATTTTCTGTTTGAAACATTTATACTTTCTAAACAATTCTCTACCTCTGTCACGGTGGCAGGGTGCAGGAAGGCTGTCTGCGCAGAGCCAGTGATCCAAGACATAACTTTATTCCAGATAGCAAACAAAACAAGACTGAAACTGAACCACCCGTAACCTAAGGCTTTGCCTAGTGAATGAACTGCGCTCTGTTCTGACTCACTGGGGCTTAAGTAGTCAGCCCCTTCATGAGCTCAGGTGTGCCCAGTCAGAACAGAGCGCCCTCTACCGTGCCGACACAAAACCCCAAATATGACAGACTGTGACAGAACCCCTCCAAAAGGCGCAACTCTCGGGACACCAAAACATAGCCTCTCCCCGCGCTGAGCCTCTGGGGGGAGGCCAAAGGACAAAAACGTCCACCAAAAAAACATAAACAGCCCCCTTAAGGGGCACATGGCCTGGTCTACACAATCAAGCTAACAAACAAGGGGGGGGGACCCGGACCAGCCACAGCCATGTCCAGGGCTGCTGGCGGTGGTGAGGGGTACCCCAGAGCTTCAGACCAAACTCTTTGGTGCATGTCCTTTTCATGTTCTAGGAAACTAGCCCGTTTTTCCTCAAGTTCCCAACTGACTTTAGCCAAGTCCTCCTGAAAGGAATGTACCTCATACTGGTTGCTTTCCTGTAGCTGGTTATTCATGGCTTGGAGGGAAACGTTCTCATTTTCCTTGGCCTGAGTGCTGGTTAAATACTCCTGAACCCGGTTTCTGCTCACTGCAGCCTTTAATTCTGTCTCCTGAAGCTTCTCTGAGACTTGACAATTGGCCAGTATAGCATCCCTTAACTTTACATGCAAGACATCAAGATCCTGGTTCTGTGCACAAATTTCATGATCCTTGGCGGTGAGCTCAGCCTCCATTTCTTGGAGCTGCTTAACAAGAAAACCTTTGGTCTGTCTTTCCTCGCCCAGAACAGACAGCCACCCATTCTCAAATTCCTGAAGCGTCTGTTCCCATCCTTGAGCTTTCAGCATCACTTCACTGATTATTCCGTCTTTCCCACTAACCTGGAGCTGCTCCTCCTCGGCCTTCTTCCTGGCTGCCGGGTTAGTGGTAATGGGTTTGGGGGTCAACTCCTTGATACCGCTTTCCATGCTGTGAAGGGCCTTCTTGGTCAGCCTCCCACGTTGAATGGCACGGGGTCATTTTCTGCCGACTTCCTGCTCTCCGTGTCACGGGTGGCCTTCTTTGCCGATGTCCCGTGTGGCATGATGCAGGGGGCATTTTCCACCATCGTCCCGCGTTGCATGACGCAGGGGGCATTCACTACCAACGTCCCACGTCCGCGACCTCTGGCGTTGTAGTTGGTGAGGAGCTGGGAGCGGTGTGGAAGGGGGTGCGAGCGAAGCCTCCTCCTCCAGCAGCTCGTTGGTCTCCAGAGAGGAAGCGAGCCGGACCGAGCGCTCCAGCCGCTCCAGGTGTTGTGAGAGCGCCACGGTGGCTTTGAGTGTCCGCTCGTGCTTCTCACACCAATGTTCAAGGCTCACGACATCCAGAGTTTGGCAGTTAATTTCAGTCACGGTGGCGGGGTGTGGGAAGGACGTCTGCGCAGAGCCAGTGCTCCAAGACATAACTTTATTCCAGCAAACAAAACAAGACTGAAACTGAACCACCCATAACCTAAGGCTTTGCCTAGTGAATGAACTGTGCTCTGTTCTGACTCATTGAATGAAGCACACCTGTGCCTTCATGAGCTAAGGTGTGCCGAGTCAGAACAGAGTGCCCTCTACCGTGCCCACACAAAACCCCAAACATGACAGACTGTGACAATCTCAAAGGCTACTTTGTAGTTTATAAATTATATAAGGTAATAAAATCATATAAATAATAGTGATGTACATAGAATGAAATGGGTAATGTTAGGAATGTCACTTTTACTCAGTTAAACTTTGTTTATTAATACAATAAATTAAATAAACAGATTCAGACCTTGATGAATTTACAATGTTTTTTGTGAAACTGAATGATGATTGTGTAATGACACATGATTGTACAGACACTGTCCTACTGAAAACAGAACTTAATGAAGTGACAGGAGAGGTATCAGACATCATGCACAAAGGAAACATGTGTTTGCCACTTGAGTTTAAAGGAATCTCTCATCTCTTGCTTTGTAGGAGAGTCTAAGGTTCTGTGAGCAGGCAATGCTTATTCTCAAGTCTCTGGGTAGAGTGGTCAGCTCATTCTCTGACCCACAGGAACTGCCATCAGCCACCATAGCACTGGAGGAGGCCCTCTGCCCTCTTTCACAAAGCAAAGCGGCAAACAGAGAGCACTGGAGGGTGGGCGAGATGTGTGCACACACACACACACACACACAGAGTATGTCCTGGGGTTTTATGGTTGTTTGTTTTGCTCTGCAGGTTTTTAATGAAGCAGTGTATCATATGTTCTCCTCTGTGCTGGCCCGTAAATTAACCTCTGAGGAGCTATTTGCAGTGCAGGCCTTGACAAGAGACCCAACACCTTACTGTAACAGCACAAAAGACAAACTGTCAAGTATGCTTTTTTTCATGTGTGTTTGTCATGAACATTTCATGGGAATTCAGTGTCATCTGGCTCATATATACAGTGACGCAGCCTTTGTGTACATGGGTGCTGGTGTGTATGTGTGTCAATGTTGTGTGTTTAGCAGATGGTGCTCCAGAGGGCTGGGACAGTCAGCAGGCCACAGAGCAGGAGAAACAGGCAGCCACCATCATACAGGCTGGCTGGAGGGGCTACCTGGTGAGAGAAATCTTCTCTGCTGCCAGACCAGGTAACATGCTGCCCCTTTAACCAGATTACACAATTAGACTACAACTAACCTGAATGTTGAGACACATTAAGATATTATAAGCACAGAGCAAGACAATGTACACTAACTTTTAATTCATCTGAACAAATAAAAAGATAGATAATTAGGTTTAACTTTGTAATAACATAATAGTGGTAGATAGAGAATAGCAGTCTTTGTAAGACCAGTTGTACTCATTAATTAATGAAAATGGGTTCAAGTCAGTCTAATATTTTGTAAGAAAATGAGGCTGTGCTGACTGTAATTTCAGTCTTTCCCAGCACAAACTACCAAATAGGAACCCCATTAGCCCTTAGAGCATTTTCTTTTCCAGACCTTCTATTTCAGGCTTTCAGATGGCCAAATATTTCCCTTGTAATACAACTAACCCTGACGTCAGGGTTAATGGTTAATTTAATCAGAGACTAAAAAGGGTCCTCTTGGTTTCTCCTACAATCTGTGCATGAGCACGAGCACACATGCGCTCATACCCTCTAGCTCACACTTATCAATGAAGCTGCCAATCACTCTAAGTGAGCATGACAGGCCAGAGAATAACACACGTCTCTTTCTCCATCTTCATCTTCCTATCCATCTGGATCTATCCCTCCCAGCATCTCTCCTTCCCCACACTGACAAGCTGATGGATAGGAAGAGAGAGGGAGAATCAAAACAGATAAGGGAAAGGGAAGGAAAAAACTTCTTAAAAATAGGAACAGATATCACTGACAAATTAGAACGAAGTGACAGAGTGAAAGAGAGAGGGGGAGAGAGAGATGGCACAACAGAGACTTTTAATTTTAGACAGCCATAGGCAGACTTGTCATCCTGGAGCCACAGTTTGAACTTGAAGTGCATGTGTGAACTTAACCAAGATCTTAAATTCAACAATTCAATCTAAACAAATGAAATCCAATGCATATAAAATATTCTTCTCAATTTTGCAAGATTCATAATTTATCTGTTTAAATCCAGCATTCTTGCACAGATGAAGAGTGCTTTTGGAATCAAGACTACAACTGTGTCATTTGAATGGCAGTGTGACTCATTTCATAAGCTCACAAGCGGGGCAATGATGTCAGTGTCTTTTCCAGAGGTTTCACTTTCAAAGCACGTAGCTTAAGTTAAGAAGACGGTTGCACTGTAACCCCTACATCACTGATATAACCATCCAGATCATTTCTGAAAAGTGCTGTGTTAGACAGACTGGCAGGCATATTACCATGAATAAAGAAAGACACTGAGTGAGTGAGCCAGGAAGAGAGGGAGGGATGGAGGTAGGTAGTAGATGAGTGAGTGTGTGTGTGTGTGTGTGTGTGAGCGAGCAAGCGAGTGAGTGAATGATTGAGTGGCCTGTTTTACTTAAGGTAATTAGTACCATTAAAAGAATTCCACAGATTTTTCGAAGTATGCCAAAGTGATTTGATATCAGACAAGCCATTACAGAGAAACAGTCTAGAGAAACCAAAATAGTGCTGATTGGAGCCAAACATCAAAAGTGTTAGGCATCACAATCCATTGTTAAAGAAGGCTTTGAGAACAGAAATATACTATAAACTCATCAGTAAGATATTGGAAAAACATATTGTAATTAAAATAAAAAAAGCAAAGAGATGAGCCTCACAGTTTACTACCAAAGTGATGGAAATGCCAAAGAGTGGAGGAGAAATGAATAAGCTCATGATTCAAAACAACTCATGAACTCCACTGTGAAGCCCAAAGGAGAGTGTTTCATGGCTTGGACTTGCATGGCAGGTTCCTGAACATACTTAATCTTTATTGATGATGTAACTTGCAAACAGCACAATTCATTTTGGAGCGTACAGAAATATTTTATCTGTCAGTTTACACTGTGTACAGCGAATGCATCCAAACTAACCACGAGGCAAGAAGACAGTAATCCAAAACATACTGCAAAGTTAACAAGGAAAGTTTTGGACTGGTGCAAACAACCAATAACCAGTTCTTAACCCAACTGCACATGCATTTCTTGCATTGAAGAGGTGTGTGTGTGTGTGTGTGTGTGTATGTATGTATATGTATATGTGTATATATATATATATATATATTTTATAAAATACACACACACCATTTTATACCATTTAATATCATTATATACCTATTTTCAAGATGTTTACTCCAGCAAAGAAAATTTTACCGTTAAAGATTTTTTTCTGTGAACACCTTATTTTGCGTTTGTGTTTGTGTGTCTATGTGCATGCACATGCTAACATTCAGGCACAGAGGGGAATTTGAAGGTTGCCCAGACTCTGCTGGATATGTGGGCTTCTGTGATCAGATGTGAATCAGATGTGGAGAAACATGCTGTTTCTTTATTGAGGTAAATTGCTATTTGTGAAAGACTGTTGCCGCCTTTTTCCGTATTCTCTTCTTAGAGTCGCACCATCTGTCAGTGTACTGTGTCTAAAGGGAGTAATTCCACTTTACAATGTACCGAACCTTGCCTGCAACAGTGTTGAACTTTATGATTTTAATTGACTAGAAGTCATACCAGATTTCAGATGCTTGTCTATTACTCAGTTTTCTCTAATTGTAAAAGGTTGGTGAATGTATTTCATTTAAAGAATCAGTGAAAAATTATAAAATCTAATCTTTTTTCTGCAAGTAGCTTTGACATTTAGATTATTCAGCAGTGATTATAAGGTGGATTAAATGGGTTCAAACTTGATACATAAGGAACTGCATGTATTTGCGGTAATATTTGCTTCAATTCCTACAATTATGGAAACAGGAAAAGAAAGTGTCTCGATTAAGGCTAGCAAAATTAATTTTTTCTGTGATACTGTTTCAAGTTTTGAGTTATACATTTTTTTATTCTAACTTTTGATTCTAGTGGAATATCTAGCATATATTATGTTTGGGACAAAGACACATTTTTCCTTGATTTACCTCTCTCTCTGCTTCAGTTTAGAATTTTAAATAAAAAGCCTCTACTGCAGCCAACTTCAATTTCTGCTTTTCAAGGGGGTTTGTCCCTTTAATTCTGTCCTTAGTATATGGAAGGTATGCTCAATTGATTTAAAATGAGGAGACTGGTTTTGTTATTCAAGAATGTTCCATGTTTTAGCTTTGAGAAATTCTTATGTTATCTTAGCAGGATGTTTGGAATCATTTTCTTGGTTCAGGATGAAACATTGTCCAATTAGTTTGGAGGCCTTTACTGGAATTTGAGCAGATAAGATGTTTCTATACACCTCAGAATTCATTGTGCAACTGCCGTCAGCAGTTACATCATCAATAAAGAGAAGTATTCCAGTACCTCTTCCAGTACTGGCAAGTATTCCAGTACTGCATTTATATCCAAGCTGTTTCAGCCCATGGCAATGTGTTACAGATGAGCTGGTATGCTTTGGATTGTGGGCAGTTCTTTTTCCTTTTTTCCACTCTTTCTCTTGCTACGGTATCACTCTGATACAGATTAATCTTTGTTTCCATCTGTCCATAACACTTTCTCATATTTCCACAGGCCCCTTTAATCACTTTTGCAACTATAATCTGCATCATCCTGTTTTTGAGGTGTTTTGCTTCTGGCAGTGTAGGCCCAATTTTTTCATGATATCTTCTTGGATAGTAGTCTCTGACAAAGACACACCTGCCTCCTGAAGACTTTTTCTAATGTGTTATACAGGCATTTGGGGATTTTCTTTACTGTAGTGAAGATTCTTCCCGTCATCAGCAGTGGAGGCCCTTTGCATTCTTTTGCAGTCCCTGTGGTTATAGTGCATTCATAGTTCTTAATGCTATTCCAGACCCGTGATTTTGGCTTGACAAATGTCCTTAATGATTTTATTCTCGTTTCTGAGCCTCATAATAGCTTGTATAATAATATATTAATTCATAAAAGCATAATTGCTAATAACGGCCACAATGGATTCCAAATGATAGAAGCAAATTTAGGTATCTTATTTTATTGCACTAATGAAGCAAAGAAACGCACCTGAGTAATCAAAAACACATGTAAAGCCAATTGTCACAAAACATTATGGTTCCCTGAAATGAAGGGAGGATATTTATGTATAAAAAGTGTTCCAATTTCTACATGGTGAAATTTATATAACTTCAAATGTTTGACTCATAAAATTATTTTTTTTTTAGAACTCAGAATAATGTATAATTTATCAAAATGTATCCTTGCCCAGATTTATTTAATTTTTAATTCAATAATAATAATTATATATATATATATATATATATATACACGATATATATATATATATATATATATATATATATATATATATATATAATCATGTATCACTCTCCACCATATATCAATAACTGGTTGAGTGTTTTTTCTTCTAAACATAACACTTTTAGTTGCTTAGAAGTTACTCTTGGTTTACTCTTTTATGATCTCACAAACTACTGCTTTGCATGCTGTTGGAGTGGTATTTGTTGAACGACAACTTTTTGTGAGGGTGACAATGGTCATAACCGGTGGAATTACCTATATTTGAACATAGTTGATACAGTTGAGGCCAAAATTATGAGCCCCAGGAATTATGGAACATTTTTCTAAACTTCTTCCCAATGTTTGCAGCATTGATGATACTTGATATAAGCAAACGTTCACCAGTGCTATTTAGTAGCTTTTGGTACATTTTGTAATATAAAACACATTTTTAGGCTTGCTTTATATCAAATATAGTAAAAATGGGGTGGTCAATAATATTAGCCACATGTGAATGTTTGCTTTTAAAACACACTTACAGTAATTAACCAATCGGCTTTGAAACCACCACACCTGTGCAGTCAATTGGCTTCCTAACAACATTCAAAATGTCATGGTGTGTGTGTTCTTTCAACAGGTACATGATAATTAATTATGAGGGAACCATGGAGTTACTCCCTTGTAGCAAGGATGAATGGACTAGAATAGCCTTTGCCGATTACTCTGTTCCAATTCCTGAAATAACCAACTCCTGGATGCTGCTCTTCAGGTGAATTTCATGGACAATATTAAAAACAACCTTATGACCATGGAAACTGTCAGTATCATAGATATAAGATGTTTATGACATGTTACATGCAGTGTGAAGCATTATTATGCAGTTATTTGCTTTATTGAGTGTTTTGTGATTATACAAGGTTTCTTGCATGTGCTTGCAGGGAGGTGTTCCAGGTTCCTAAAGCCATGTATCTGGTGGCTAAGATATACTCTCCTCTCCCTGCCTGTGTTCTGCATGTCATCAACAATGACACTGGAGAAGAATTACCTAGAGTTTTTCACAGGGTCGAGCAATACGTATTCACAGCAAATAAAGTAAGTGTAGATATTTGTGTGTGTGCATATGTAGCCACTCTAAAGATGTTTAGAGATATTTTTGTTACTGTGTCTAGGCTGGCTACACATTTTTGGCAGAAGCTTACACTGGGGACACTCCCTTAGTAGGAGTCAAGTGGCGAATGCGACTTATTGGCACCAGAGAGCCATTGCCCCAGCTGATCAGGGGAGCTCCAGCTAATAAGTTCTCAGTGAAGGAGTTTAAGGATTACTACCTTCCCAATGAAAAGAACATTATATGCAGGTCTGAAATCTATACTATAATTACATCTTTTTTAGGTAGCTACTTATTTGATATTTAATTATACAGCATGCATTGTATCATTGTATAATGGCTAGCATGTGAGCTTGTTGTTAGCATATCTTGGCCCAGAGCATATCATATTAGCTTATGACATGTCAGTCTGTGGATATATACAGTCATGTGAAAATAATTAGAACACCCTATGTAAGCCTATTTTCTTTTGTAACATTCTTAGACATATGTTAGACATATGTCTTAGACGTAAATAGAAACAAGATCAGACATCGATATGTGAACATTTTTTAATAAAGAACTAAATATATTTGATGAGGTATCCAAATTTTTTCACATGACTATATATATATATATATATATGTGTGTGT
Source organism: Hepsetus odoe (assembly GCA_017165825.1). Taxonomy (NCBI): domain Eukaryota; kingdom Metazoa; phylum Chordata; class Actinopteri; order Characiformes; family Hepsetidae; genus Hepsetus; species Hepsetus odoe. The sequence continues at coordinate 7,718,671 of CM029370.1, forward strand.
GTGTGTGTGTGTGTGTGTGTGTGTGTGTGTGTGTGTGTGTGTAAAAAGTTTTTTATTAACTAAAAATGTAAACATGAACATGTAATTAAAAATAATTATAAAGCACATTTTTAGCTGTAATGTATGTATCAGGCTAGTGGTTGGAGACCCCATAATCACAAGGTCTGAGTCCCAGAACTGTAGGTTACCCTGAGCTACCCTTGAGCAAAATACCATCCCCAACAGTGATGCATGTCTGTCCCCTGCTGCTATAAATATGTGGATGAAATGTAGAGAAAGCAATTTTTGTGGTTTTGTGGTTAATTTTCACTTTACTTATATTAGAGGAAATAATTAATGTTCCGAATGAAATGAATCTAATGAATGAAAGTTTTATGTAAACTGCCTCCTATCCAATATTCTGTCTGTCAGGTATACAGTGAAGGTGGCATATGATCATAAAGCCACATTGCAGTTTCAGACATCAAAAGTGGATGTCCATATTAAACTCACGATCCTGGATCACCAGAAGGAGGTCGCAAGCAACCATGGCAAGGGTCACGTCATCATCCCTGTCTACTGTTTTTCAGCCAACAATGGTGTGTTAAATTTCTTTAAAAAATTAAAACATGGAAATTGTGAAGATAATTCTGTAAATAATTTAATGTTTTTTAAAGTAAAAATCTAATTATTAATATATATTTTAAGTAAATATCTTATGAGCTAGTTTTAAAAACACAAGCTTAGCTCAAGATTTCTCCTTGATGCACCTGACCATCGCACAGTTAGCTGTAAACTTTCCACACCAGCACTCCTGATTTAATTTATTTAAGCATTGATTAGCTAAATCAAGAACTGTATAGGAACTACAAATTTCACAGGGATTTCCTGAGGATTTGTAAAAATTGTTTTAATATACATAAAATCGTTAGCTACTATATAAATCTGTATTTTTCTGTTTGCATTTATTAACCTTGGTACTTTTCTGTGAGAATTCTCAAAATAAAAAGGCTTTTTAAATCTGTTTTTCTCAGGTGGGTAAACCTTTTTCATAGTACTTGTGCATCCAGACTTAATGCTTAAAGCAAAAGCAAACTTAGAAGTCTTATTTTGCACACTTTTGCCACTGTATGGTTTTAGGCACTTCTTAATACAATGCCGGCTTTATCTATTTAAAACATTTTATTTGACATCCTATTCAAACAGACAATCACTCTCTTTCTTAGCTACTCTACTGTCTGATGCTAGCAGCTCTTATGTGTATTTATAGAGTGTTTATTTGTGTATGTGTGTATGTTCCAGGCAGTGCCAAAGAGATTGCGGGGGCACAGTGGTCTCAGGCCAACCCTGACGGGCGACAGAGAGAAGGAGGAGCAAAAGAAAGTGATGAGTGTCCACCCCCTGCCCCAGAGTGCCTGCCTGCCCAACCGGTATTCATCAATAAAGACTCTTGTTCAACACTGTCACTGATACCATGCCATGCTGTGCCTTGCTTCATGTCTGTCATTTCATCTTTGAATAAATAAATAAGGTCTCTGTTTTTGCTGTGGAAAAACATACATTGTTATTAAATATAATATATTAAAAATATCTCTTTAATTATAAATGTGACTTTGTGTTTGTGTGTGTGATTGTTTTAGTGTCATAAGTACATTATTCAAGCAGAGGTGCTTCATAAGAGCTGGCTTTTGGATGATTCACTGTTAGGCTTTATCCACACCCTCAAAGAGATGGAGCGAAATGAGATGAGAGGTGAGCATCAGTCATGTGCTTTATGTCCCAATATATACTAGCAATACATCCCTCAGATTTAAATGTTGGTTTTTTTTTCAATTCAAATAATGTCGTATGTAGCATTTTACTTGTTTTTACCTGTTTCTAGCATATTAGAAGATTCCAAGCACAATATAGGTTTATACAGTTTATTACATAACTCATTTCTGTAAGATATATGATTGTCTCTCATTGGACCTTTTAATAATAATTAAAGCAAAGAATGCTTTGGATAATCTTTTCATATCTGATCAGAACATTATACGTATTTCGGAATAATTATACTTGATGAACTTCAGATCTGAACCCAAACAAAATGTTTCATAACATAACTTCAGAGTGAAGTTAAATTGTATTGAATCAAACTGAGAAGTGAACAAATGTGAGTGACCAAATAGTGATGACCTGACAGCTGTTTCAGAGTCTTTCCAAAAATGTCTGTACTGTCGTTCCTGCCCCAGAGACAGTATGACACTCTGCAGAGCATCTTCTGGGGATGTACTGCTGGGATACCCTGAACCTGGCATTCATATGGATTTTACTTTGACTTGTACCAGCTCTCTTGAGGTACATTGCCACAAGGGCAACGTAGGCAGATTAGGCCCACAGTATAGCAACTAGATTTTGATATATGGAATGTCACTTCTCTGGGGAGTAAGGGGATAGAGCTTGTTCGGGAAGAGTGTTTCAGACTAGATATCATATCACTAGATACCAGAATTAAATGCCTGGATGGGGGCTAGACTCTATTGTTCTTTGGAGCTGTGCTGGGCCCACATTTACATTGAAATTTACGGCATTTAGCAGACGCTCTTATCCAGAGCGACTTAGATTTCCTAATTACAGGGACAGTCCCCCTGGAGCAACTCAGGGTTAAGGGTCTTGCTCAGAGACCCACTGGTGGTAGTGCTAGAACCGGGAACCTCTTGACCCAAAGTTCCGTAGGCAAGTACCCTACCACTAGGCCACCCCAACATTAATAACATTAGTTATGCTGGTGTATACCTGTTTAATTCAGTTCATTTTACTGAAAGATTACTAAATCATTACAGCTGCATTAAGTTTCTTTTCTTCATTTGCTGCTTTTGGCTTCTTTTTTCTCCTGTTAGGGGTCACCACAGTGGATCAACATTTCTTCCTATCCTCTGCATCTTGCTCCTTCAAACCAACTGCCTACATATCCTTTCTCACGACATCCATAAACCTTCTCTTAGGCCTTCCTCTTTTCCTCTTTCCTGGCAGTTACATCCTCAACATCCTTCTCCCAATATAATCCTCGTCTCTCCTATTTACATGTCCAAACCTATGTAACCTTGCTTTTCTAGCTTTGTCTCCACAACATCCAGCTGTCCCTTTAATATACTCATTTCTAATCCTGTCCATCCTCATCACACATAACAATACTCTACATCTTTAATCTGCTACCTCCAGCTCGGCTGCCTGTCTCTTCATCAGCGCCACTGTCTCCAATCCGTATAGCAGAGCCGGTCTCACTACCCTCCTGTAAACCTTTCCTTTCACTCTTTTTGGCACCCATTTGACACAGATCACTCCTGCCATTCATCTCCACCTTTTCTAACCTGCCTGAACTTTCTTCTTCACCTCTCTTCCAGATCAGTATCATCAGCAAACATTGTCCACGGGTATTTGTATCTAACTTCATCTGTCAACCTGTCCTTTACCATTGCAAAAAAGAATGGGCTCAGTGCTGATCCTTGATGTAATCCCACCTCTGCTTTAAATGGGTCTGTTACTCCTACTGCAGACCTCACCATTGTCATACTGCCCTCATATATAGCCTGTACATACTTCTTTGCCAAATGTGACTTCCTCAAACAACCACAACTACTTTCTAGGTAGCCTGTCATATGCTTTCTCTAAGTCCAAAAAGGAACAATTCAACTCCTCTGCCTTCTCTGTAGTTCTCCATCAACACCCTCAGAGCAAACATCAAAAATGGATCTGTAGTGCTCTTCCTTGGCATGAAACTATTCTGCTGTTCACTAATCATCACCTCTTTTCTTAAGCTAGCTTCCACTTTGAGGGGAGGCCAACAGCATATATTAAATATAAACAACCCCCTTATTGGGGCACATGGCCGGGCCCACAAGACTTAAACAAAAAGGGACCTCTGACCAGCACAACCACATCCAGGGCTGCTGGCGGTGGTGAGGGGTATCTCAAAGTCCCAGTCCACTTCTAAGTCCCATGGTCATAGGGACAGCCTTTTGTACCTGGCATAGAGTCCTGACAGACAGTGTTTACATGACTCGCATGTTTCAGATTCATCCATTCAACCAATCGTTCAATAGGCTTTCATAACCAAAAGTTTGATGTTCCCCTGGGGAAGTTGTGGAGGTTTACTACAGTCTTTCTCCTCTGAGTGATCTTTGCAGTCTATAGGGCCATCAGAGCAGAACTTCATGGACATGCACTGGTCACTGCTGCATTGAGACTTCTCTTTCGGAGCACAGCCAATCTAATCTGTGCCATTAAAGCAGTCTCTTTCACCATCACAGACAACGCTCATAGGAGGGCAACGACTTCTGCTGTCGTTGCAGTGCTGGTGGCAATCCTCAGACAAATAAAAGCAGTTCATTACATCAGAGCAATCTTGAACATGAGGGATTTCATCACACACCATCTTCTGGTTAACACATTTCTCACCTTGGGCACACTGAAAACGTTCCTCTTTGCACGGGCTTTCACAATCATCCTCCTCGGCACCCTTCTTGCAGTCCTCTTTATCACACATATGACTGTAGAGAATGCACAAACCTTCATCACTGCAAGGCTTGAAACTTACTGAGCAGTTCAAGGTTGAAGTTCCTTCAAAGATACGTTCATGGTTGTCTAAGCAGTTCTTGTCAGAGCTATTTGCAAGGCCCTTGTTGCTATAGTCACAGTGACTGCAGTTTTCACAGTGTCTCATGCGTTCTCCTTCCTCGGAGTGCTCCTGACCTTGAGCAGTCTCAGAAACTCCGATCTCCAAGTCCGGTGCATAATCTGGAACATGAGCTCCGCTCACAACCTCAGGTGCATGATCCAGGCTAAGAACCTGCAAGGCCTCAAAGGCGGGCATGTAATCAAAAATGGGTGCCCCGCTTTTGGTTTCATTGAGAGACGCTCCACAATGACCCCTCTCGGCCTGCAGTGCGTCTTTCTGCAACCAGTTACTCTGTTTTGAGAGTAACTGAAGTGACTAATAAACTGAAGGTAGGGTGTTTATGATCTCCTTGTGGAAAGAGTTTGGCTTTTGTTCTGTTGAGCTCTGTGCGACCTTCTGACTTTTTTAGAGACGATCTCCAGAGTGGCACCAAATTTCTTACAGTTGTTAGCAAACCACCCCAACAGCAGCATACACTCAATCAATTCATGTACCTGTCCTGTCTCTTTGTCTGTGAAGTGAGATTTATCCCTTTCTGCACCACTGCTCTTTGCTCCATGTACTCGCAGGATGTATCTCATTGTGTCCGAGGTCTCATCAAAACAGCGACCTATTATCTTCTTCTCTTGGATGGACGTTGGAAAGGACCTCAGCTGACAGCTCAGTGGCCTGGTTGAAACCCTTCTCCCCACCGTAGGAGATGTCTACTGGCTTTATAACCTTTGCCTGTAACCTCGGATCGAACATGTCAGACTGGCTCAGTTCATCTTTGAAGTCTGCAGATCCAGCCTGCACTGGGATCTGCTGAGTGAGTTGAGATCTCAAGATCTTCACTTCTGAGTGCCAGGTCTTCAATTCTGCTTCCATACCTCTGACTTGCTTTTGCAGCTCTGTGAGCTTATTGGCCTCTCTCCGGGCATTTTCCAGTTCAGCCTGCAGAACAGCACTGTTGTCCTGCACCTGTTTCAGCTCTGCCCTGGTCCGATTCAGCTTTTCTTCCATAGTGGCCACTTTAGTCTCCAGCTTCTCCTGCAAGGTTGGAATCTCTACTCCCTTTGTTGCATTGCATGCAGTTTGGTTCTCCAGTTCATCTGTTTTCTTCAGCCATTCCCTTCGAACAACAGTCACAGCTTGCAGCTTCCTCAGGACCTCTTTCTCTTTCATGAGTTTACTGACCTCTTCTTGAAGCTCACGGTTTCGGAGCTGTCATTTGCATCAGCCCGGGAAGGCCGGGTTTTGGTGCTGTCATCATGACAGTCCGGGAAGGCAGGATGTGGGCGCCATCGTTTAAAGCTAGAGAGAACAGACTCCTGCACAAGCCTGCCGGAGTAGGCGGGGCTTAAGGGATGATGTCAAGCCCGCCGGAGTAGGCGGGGCTTTAGGGATGATGTCCAAGCCCGCCGAAGGAGGTGGGGCTTCAAGGGCTACATCCAAGCCAGCCCACTGGCATAGGGCGGCGCTTCAGGGACTGCAGCTGAACCCGCCAAGAAGACCACGGTGACAACGGAGCGTCTGTTGGCCCTGGAATGGGCCTTTTGAACTTTAGCTGGACTTTTTGTTGATCGCTTGTGTAACATCTCCGCTTCTGGGGTCCTGCTTCGGATGAGGCAGGGTCTGGCACCCCAGCAGTGGCCCCTTTTGGAGGGGGTTATGTGACGGTTCAGTAACCATAGATGGCGCCCTGCTCTGTGCCTTGGGTGACAGGTGTGCCTCATCGGGGGTTGGTGTTAAATGCCCCAATGAATCCGAGCAGGGCGCTGGTCATTCTGAGTGCTTACCTTTGTGTTTACATATGTTATCTTTTACAAGTTATTTTCAGTATGTTTAGTTTATGAGTTCTGTGCACGTTATCAGTTATTGAAGTTCAGTACAACGTTCTCGGCTCTGCATTGATGTCCAGCCCACAACACCCCATCGCTACAGTGCATCACCCTTATTACTGAAAATCCATACCACTATACTTAGTCTCCACTCTTCAAGCATTCTCTCAATTTCCAAGAATGTGTTAAACAATCTGGTCAGAAACTCAACTGCCATCTCTCCTAAACACCTCCATGTTTCCACAGGTATATCATCTGGGCCCACAGCCTTTCCATTCTTCATCCTTTATCTTTGCCCATACTTTCATCTTGCTAATTTACTGCACTTCCTGGTTCACTACCCTCACATCACCTTGCAGTCTTTCTTCTTCAGCTTCAACCATTTGATCCTCAACTCTGCCTTCATTTTCCTCCTCTTCTTGATCAAGGTCATCCCACAGACCAGCATCCTATGCTGTTTAGTTATGCCCCGTCATTCATTTGCAGTCTCCAATCTCCTACAGACAGACCCTACTGCAAAGGATATAATCCACCTATGTACATCTTCCTACACTCTTGTATGTCACCCTGCGCTCCTACCTCTTCTTAAATTAAGTATTTACTATAGCCATTTCCATCCTTTTAGCAAAATGCTGCAAGGTTTTTAAAGAGCATTTAAATTTTCTCTATTAAGAAAAATAGCCATTGTTTATTCCTGAAGAATCTACTAAACCTGAACTACGCAGTGAAAGATAAAGATTATGTCCTTATTGTAAAGTCATACTCTGCCCCTTGAGCAAAAGTCCAATTTTTTCACTTTACTGGAACTAGGATTTCAGTGGAAGATCAAAGTGTTGGAGGCCTCAGTCGAAGGCCAGAGGTGTTGTAATTTATGTTTTGGGGATACCTCAACCACATTAACACAATTAATACAATGTCCTAAGGTAAATGATACTTTAATTAAAGTATCACATCTATTGAATCCAATATTATTGTAGGAAGAGTTTCTTTAACTAAATTAGATGAAGGTCTTGTGTGTTGGCAAGTTACGTACTTCACAGACATTCTATTCCTTCATGTGTGCACCCTCCATAAACGTAGCTAACACCTCTTATCCTTTTACATACTCTTCATCCTTCGGTAACCTAATCAGGGCTGGTCTTATGTGACTAGCATGGTCCTCCAGGAATAAGGCGATGAGGATGTCATCAGTATTAATTGGAAGGAAGCAAATGTGTATGTCCTATAAGACGCCGATGAAGCACTGTATCCTGGAAGGGTATGATATGGTATTCATGATGCCTGTATGTTTTTCTTTTGTCTCTTTTGTGTATCTGTAGGAAGTGTGCAATTGTCACATATAATTTGGCCTAAAGAAGTATTGCATGATTACTCTTTTTTTTACTGCTTTTGTGCCATGACATTAAATCACATTACACATGCACAAATGCAATAATGACATAACAGTGTTAGGAATGATGTCTTAGACTAAAGCAACAGAGATTTCTCCTGAGAACTTGGAATTACTTCACCCTCTTCTATAAAGCCTTTTATAAACCAGAACAAAACACACACATGCATCACCACAAGGATTTAAATATTTTTGTACTTCCCAAATGGCAGTTCCTCGTTGCAAAACTGGAGTGAATGGCAGTATAAACGAAACCTCTCTGGCATAAGTTGCTGCACTTTCAGCTAAGTGCAGGAAATAGTGAATGAGAGATCAACTGCAAGCTCCTGAAAATTCACATGAAACAAGGGCTGGACAGACACACAAAGAAAGACAAAACAATGCTCATGAAAAAAACAAATGCAGGAATTAAAAGGAACAAAGTTTATAATTCTAACATGCACCTTGAAAAAGATTCAAAGCCTTGAAAGTGCATATACTAGCATGGTGTACAGATAAGCTTTTAGTATTCTGGGGAGGCACAGCATGAGGCTGTGACTAAGAGGGATCATATTTACTTGATTTTATATTCTCTACATAACGTGCAATGGATTGATTTAGCATTTTATATGTGAGTATATGTGTGGCTGTTTTTGCTGATAGACAACAAATGAAAGTGAACCTTTCAGCTAAGTCAGGCAGGTTCACATTTATGTTTATTAATGCGATCCGTCCCTTTTAATAAACATAATAAAGTAAAGTAAAATTGTCAGGCCTCATCTGGCCTCTTCTGATTTGAATTTGGGTTCATGTTTTCTCATTAGCGCTAAAGCAAGCAGAAGAGAAGCATGACTCGTCTCACAGGCCTTTGATTAGCTACCAGCTTACCATCGAAATGGTAATGAAACCCACATTAATTCAGCTGGAAGTATAAACTCACCACAATTGGAGGTTGGTGGGATAAGGATTAAATGTTTGCTAGCTTTTGGGTCAGCTAAATTGAGTTGAATCAAGCGGAATCAAAAAGGTTGATTAAGGTTGATCTGCTATTACTGAACCTTGGGCTTTGACACAGATGACCGTTAATTTAGCTTTCATACCAAGGGCAGATTTTTATTGTTTTTTGAGCAGTCTTTTCAATAAGGAGACCCTGTTAAACAAATCTAGTTGATTTAAATTGTGAGGCCATTGTATATATAGTTAACTTGTGTGAGTTTATAGAACAGTATCTATAGTGCTTTGAGAGCACATGGAGAACATATGTCTTTCACACTGCACGTGCCCCTTGTTTTATTTCCCAGGAAGCCTGTGGAAATGGGTCAATGGGAAGTCAAATGAAGTTGGCTCTTGGCCTTCTGTGCCCTGGGATATATTTCTGGAGGAGAAAGAACTGAATTAACCCAGTTAAAGTGTGCCCCAGTGGAGCAGAAGTAGTCTTACGCAGCACCATACACACTTACCACACACTAGTCAACACATACACACAGGAGGTTGTCTGAGCCCAGCTGAGCACAGGCCCACCAAGCCTGTCCTAACCTGGACTGATCTGGGGAGGCACTGAACTCCCTGTGCTTAAACTTCCCTCTGTAGTGCTTTGTTTTTTTTTGTTGTTGTTGTTTTTCTTTACTATTGCTGCTTGATGGGTAAGTAATAAAGTTTTACAAATGATTATTCTTTATGCTGCTGACACACATGCAAAGTTTCATTTTTTAAAAATCTGCTCATAGCCAACTATTTACATTGACAATTCACACAGCTTTACAATTTCTGGGGCTTTTTAGTCCCTTGTTATGGGCAAATATATTAAGTGCTTGCCATTACAAGTGATGAATTAACTATGAGTGAGCAGTCTTCATCTTGTTCATTTGAAATAATTATCATTTATGTATTGTGGATTTCTAGTAGCAGCGAGGTCAGAAGATAAGAGTTGGATTGGATCAGCACCTGTCAATTAAACAGTCCATATAAATTCCATATGAGATGTCCAGCAGTGCAATGGTTGTCAGTTTTGTTATTTATAAGAAGATCAAAAGGAAGAAAGGGTCAGAGATTTTGAGTTTAAATTGGTTGGAATGAAAGTAGTTTCTGAATGGAGCAACACTGCCATCTAGCATTTTCTTTTCTTTCAGCAGAAATGCATGGCAGGCAAACAGATTTCTCATATATTTAAAGTTTTAGATTTTATACATGTGCATTCATATAATATATATATATAATATATATATATAATATAGCCACCTCACCAAGGGCCATGGTGTCTGTATGGAATCCATTACATGATTTTTATGTTAATATATTTGATTTTACACTGCTATTCAAACCATTTGTCCTGTCTTTGATGTGTACAGTGGGTAAAGATAAGCCAGAAGATGTGGCAACACCTGCAAATATAGAGCAGCCCAGCAGTGAAGGACAGAAATCATCCACGCCCAAAGCAACCCGCAAAACTAAAGAGAAGGAGAAAGAAAAACCCATGTCTAAGCCGGGCTCAGGGTTGGACCAAGTCAGTGTGTTTCTTTCTTTGTGTGTGTGTTAATATGTGTCTGTGCAAATGTTATAGAGATGTTCCGTATTGCTTTTTATTAATTTGCATGTGTTCTAGCCCAAAATGAAACATCTTTCATTTCTTAATTTAATCCTTAATCCTTAATTTAAGACTTAAGTCTCTCCAGAAGGAGTAGGGCTGAGGGACATTAAATGGGATTTTAATGTATGAGTTTTATTTTTAACAGTCAATTAATGATTAATAATTATGATTATAATGTATCTGCAGCCTGTGAATCAGCCTGCTTGTCTGATATTACAGTATGACTCAGTACTTTATACTGAAAAGAACTCCGGGATAACATCTCTGCACATGTACACTTGTTAATTAACATGTTTTTTTGCACATATTGTATGTGTGTGTGTGCATGTGGGGTGTGTCCATGTGTGTGGGGGTGGACATGCATGGATGCCCAATATGTGCATGTGTGCCTATGGCTGGGTGTGTATAGACTATGGATGTGAGTAAGCCTCACTGGATGCTACGAGTTGTGACTGAGCATTCGGAGGCGGAGGGGATGGAGGTGAGAAAGGACACAGAGAGACTGGATCAGATCAGAGCCATCAAACAAGCCTGGGAGACTGCTGAGCCAGGGAGAGCTGTTAAGGTTTGTTTTAAAGATTTAAAGCAAAAGTTGGGTAAAAAAGGACAAATGTACTCTCGCACCTTAAACATAGTTTTATAATAAACAAGTAGATAAAGGTGATTAAATTAGCAGTGTGCAAACTGCATGACATAATAACACACTTTATTTGTTTTTCAAAAATTTGGCAAGACTGCAAGATGGCTGGCACTTTTGTTAATATATGTCATTTACTTTTGCCCATTTTCCATTTATTATAGATGACGTATTTATTATAGGTGAAGTTATTGAGAAATTATGCTATGTTATAGCAGAATATGGTTTTCTGCTCATACAGTGATATCTTCATACTAAATAACACTGTCTGCCATTTACAAATAGAAAATTACTGTTTTGTAAAATGTTGGGTAAAATTTCTGGTTTTTTTAAAAACATGGCACCTTTTTTGTTTGTTTAATTTTTCCCAATCGTTTTTCTGAGGATTTATTGTTACATTAGCAATACGATTTGCAATTTAGACACAACACATGTCTGATTATGTAGAAATGCAGTTTGCACAGTGCTAATTGGCCTAGGAAAAATTACATTATTCTTTACTTTTAATGAATCATCATTTTACATTACACACGATGTAATGTAGATGTTCCACATAGGCATATGTATTCAGGAGCATAGACTAAATTTGTGTGTTGACCTTGTCCTTGGCCTGCTATTAATCCTGACTGATTTTCGGTTTAGGCCCTTCAGTCCCGCCTCCAGTTCATTAATAAGCATCTGAGGACACTTGGTGGAGAAGCGGTTGAGGGGGGTGAAACAATTACTGCGGAGACAAGTTAAACCCCCATGCTTACTAAAAACACATCATTACATGATGAATTAAGAAATGGAAGTTGCCCTTGTTATTAAATGATTGTGTGTGTGTGTTGTCTCTGTAGGTATTCCATCTCAGGCTCCTTGCAGGCCACCCAGCGGTGAAGGCAGTTTAACTGCTCAACACAGTTATGACATGGACTTCACAAATTTCATAAAGTACTGCTACTATGCACACACACACACACACACACGCACGTGCAACAGTCACCTTTATGTGTAAATTGTCATTCTGTTTACATAATTAAATTCATTTAAATGAAACTATTCAGAAATGACAACTTATAGACTAGCTTGAAACTTTCTGCTTTTAAGGTTTTATTAATGCTAATTATTCCTGGTTCAAGATGAGGCAAATACTTTATAGTTTATCAGAGGATAATGACCATGGAACTCAAAAAGTGTAGGTGCAAAAAAGCTTACTCATTTGGGATAGTTAAATCAGGCTGTAATTATTTTACTACCTTTCTCTCAATGCTCTCTGTAGGAGTACTGGCAAACCAGTTCGTTTGAAGGATGCACTGATAGAGGAAGAACAGAGGAGGGAGCGTTCGGAAAGGATTCAGAGCTTCCGCCTCCTTCGAGACACAGTGCTAGAACACCGCAAGCAGGAACTCATCTCTCGCAGAGAGCTTAAGAGGAGACAGCTGGAGACCTATGATGGCCTACAGGTCAGTGTCTTTATGTTAGCCATAGTAACATAAACGTGACCAGACTTTGACTCATTATCACTGCCTAAAAGTTAACTTTTTGGCTATGTTATTTAAAAGGGACTACATAATAATTATAGGTAATTAATACAGCATGTATACACTGTAAGGGACCTTGGAGAATAAAAACTAGAAATAGTTATTTGTTATTTTGTTCCTAATAAGTTAATAAAGAATCTGGTCTTGATTTTTAAAACTCTTTGTGACAGGTGACTCTAACCGAGCAAAGGCAGAAGATCCTGCAGGCTCGAGAGGCATTCCGCTCCCGCCTCCTGGAGGAAGAGTCTCAGAAGAGAGAGGTGGAGTTAGCCTTAGAGGTAGCCCAACAGGCTGAACAGGATAAGAACCAACCCCAGTTAACCCCCACAACAGCACGTAAGAGTGGAGGCAAGAAGAAGTAAATCGATGGGCTAAAAGATTGCAGATATTTAATTGATCACTTACGGCAAAGGATGTGGAAGATCAAAGTAATTTAGAGCTTATTTTTTAATTAAATTAAATTAAATGCAATTTGCTTCTAAAAACATCTAACAATGTGTGCCTTATGCAATCTGCAATAATTAAAATTACATTGCTCTGTCATCATCATTTGCTTGCTCTATGATCATATCTAATATATTAAGTTTGACAAGAATTATACCTTTGAGCTAAAGTGTCAGTGGAAGGTTATTTTTGGAGAAACACAGTAAATAAGGTTGTTTTTTCCTTTCATGTGTTCCTCCATATTGCCAGATCTTCAAGCTTTAGAATAGTATAAAATAGGCAAATTTAGTTTTTAAATTAGGTAAATGTGTTTTTACTGACATCGCTGCAGGAAAAAATGTATTTAGTTTCTATAAATGTGTGTGTGTATATATATATATATATATATAGTAACTTTAGATAGCATAAAAGCTGTTGCATAAGAGCATCTACATACATTTGTTTTTACTGTTCTTTCAAAAATATAGAAAAGCGTGAAATCTTAACACTTTGATCTGGAGTTAGACTTAATCCAGGTTGAGCCTTCTAAATATCCTCTTACTGTCAGGCTAACTGCTGAATGTGATCATTTCTTATTCGTGATTATGGTGTCGGATAGATTTGCATGGGTTGTCCAGATCAGCAGTGACTCAGCAACTGATCGATGTGCTCTGCCCAGTACAAATGATAAGGGAGGCTCCGATGGCCCTGCCTCATCACTCTGACTTTAAGGGAAATCTAAATGTTGTCGCATCTGACAGCTGGATCAAGGTCAGTGCATCAGGCAAGCAGAGAGAGAGAAAACAAATCCTGACTCTTAACTGAAATCGATAAAAGCTAAAGACCTTTAGTATAGACAAAAGAAAGGTGGATTTTCTTTCTTAAAATATTAATAGTGGAAGAACAGGAGGCTCAAAGGACAGAGGCAGGCAACTGCCCCTTGCATCTAAAAAACAACTTTTAAAAGACATGGAAATTAACACAAAGCAAACCTGCATATGCCTTCCTTACCAAGGTTGCACTTATTGCCCCCAAGCAAAGAACAAAGCATAACATATTTGATATGACTCCAGTCTTCTCTTTTTTAGGATCTACTTTGCTAAACATGGTTTAGAACTAGTTCACATTAAAATAAAATAAAATTACATATATAGCATCTGTCTCGCCATATATTTGAATAAGCATACCTATTAAGACTAATTGTTCAACATATCTTAAAAAAAAAATCAGTCTCATACCTACACAGTCAAAATGCTCTACGATGCTACATGTAACTGCTTCCCATGGTGCCACCTACTGGTGTTTCTTGTAAGTCTGAACAGCTTGCCTGGACATCTCTGCAGCAGCAAGATTTAAATCGCCATGATTTCTGCTTATTATTTGAATACACTTTGTACTCTGTATGTCTGTCATGTTTGAACTGAAGTGACATTTTCTTTCAAATCACATTGCAATCACCGTGCTCTATGCAGTCCATGAATAGCTCAGATGTCATCTTTGTTTTCTTCTCTTTAGGAAAATGATGCACTTTTAAAATTTTTGAGTAAAATTTATTTGCAAGAAATTGCAATATAAGCCTAATATAAGCCTATTGTAGAGTTATTTTCAGTCTCCATTTACAACAGAAGTTACCCTTAAGCAATAGAAGTTCGCAAGTTACCTCTGCTTTTTAAAGGCTAGTTTTGTTTCACAGTAGCTCATTTTCATGAGTTTGTTTTTTTCCATTCCAGTGGGCAGTGAGAACACTTTCTTGTATCCAATCTTAAGATGTCTCTGTTGATGACAGTAATTGGTTCTACATATCTCTCTCTCACACACACACTCTCTCTCTCTCTCTCTCTCTCTCTCTCTCTCTCTCTCTCTCCCTCCCTCCCCCTTTCTTGCTGTTTTCCATCTGCTGCCAACACACACAGGCACACGCAACACACTTGAAGTTGTTTTAACTCTGACAGTGAGGAATGAGTCATTGCAAAGGGTGTGAATTGTGCTCTGGAGGGACCTCTGCAGTGTCTTAAGGTCAGGTGTGTGTGTGGCTCTTATGTGGGTGAGGCTGTGTGTGTCTTCTTCTTTGTTAAATCTTGGGGACGTGGCCTGTCAGTTCACATCCAACCAAAGTAAGCCCTAATTCTCTGCTAAATGCATGAGAGGGCTAACCACTAAGCCATGATGAGGACACACACACACACACACACACACACACACACACACGAAACATATTAGTTAGGCTTCTTAAGAAGTCAGAGCCCATGCTTAGGTCTGCTTCCTGCAACATGCTCATTTAGAAAAAAAAGTTTGACCCGAATGTTATAAAGCCAACATGCACTGGCACTTTCAAAAACACTCACTTAATATAAGCGAAATGTGGCCAGCCTGGGGTAAATCACACTTGAAAGTGTTGAGTCAGTGGTTGTCACAGACATGTGCTATGGGGGGGTTGAGAGAGTAGCTTTAATTGCATCTGCTTGGCTGGCTATTCATTTCATTTATTTATTCATTCTTTCGTCAATTTCTTCAGTTTTTCTCTTGTGCTTGCCTCTGCTGAAAATACAAAGGCCCTACACCTGCCACCTGCCAAGGCAACAGTGCAAACTCAGTCTGTGTATGTGTGCGTGTGCGTGTGTGGGGTGAAAAATGTTTTTATAGCTTTATTTTAGAAATATATATAGAAACTGTTGCAAAGAGTCCATAAACATGTGATTTAACAGGAATTAAAATAAAACCTATTATTGTTTTGTATAGGATAATAGTATATATGTTGTGTCACTATGCATGCAAGACCAGACTGAGAGTACTTGTGGTATGAGTGTATATTTGTAAATGAATGACTGTATGAATGAGTGTATATCTGTAAATGTATGAAACTGAATCTAGGATTCACTCACAAGATCTTAATATAGGAAGCCATGCGTTTTGTACTACATGTGAAGTACTGGTATATATTCGTCTACTTTGTGTAATCTTCTCTGTCCTTGCTCCTAGTGATTGGTTCAGAGTTTGACAGACAGTGTGTTTGACCCTGTACCCATAGACAGCCGTTAGAATTGAGCTATGAGCTGTCACTCCCTTCAGACTGATTGATTGACATCTGTCCTTCAGGATGATCAAACATGGTAAAAACACGTGCAAAGGTGAAAGTCCACCCCATGCACAGTGTTCTCACTTCTTTTAAAACCGTTTTTACCCCAAAAACATGCAAAAACTAATATAAAAAGCATTTTCAATGAGTGAAACCATGGAAAGGTTAGCATGTGGATAGCTTATTTCACTGAAAGGTCATAGCTGTGTGTATGTTAATTTGTATTTAACTGTAATCTAAAACAAAAAAACATCTGATCAAATGTTTTATAAATTAGCATTGGACTGGGTCTGAATATTAGGGCTCTAGATTCTACAATTACTGTACTAAGTAATTAGGTTTGAGTGCATACATTTTGTTAAGTTGAGAATATTCAACCTCTGTATTGGGTGTACTGTGTAGAAATCACAGCCCTTATACATGTTCATATGAACAATGCACAACGTGTCTAGGTCACAGATTGCTGTGTGTGCAAGAATTTATGACCTCAGATAGCTTAGCTGAACACCACTAAAGTAACTGGAGTTTTTCAGGGACAAAAAGTGGAATGTTTTGCCGGGTCAGTCACCCGACTTGAACCTCACTGAGCATGAATTTCACTTTCTGAAGACAAGGCTAAAAGTAGTAAGCCCCCAAAAAGCAGGGACATCATGGGTGCATCATAGGCCTGGCAGAACATCATGAGGGAAAATATCAAATGGTAATGTTACAGGCTAATTAAATTTACTTTGTGTTAAGATGAGTCATTCAAATGGGGTCTTTCTAATACATAGATCCCTTAAAGATGACAATTTATTAAGAAAGCTGTCTTAGTAATATAACAATATCCATACATTTTGATAATTCATATTTAAGTTACACATCAAAACATAAACCTAGCATAATTTTATAAATGCAATCTTATAAATAAATCTTATAAATGCAAAATATGAAGTATATTTTATAAATATCCTCAAACATTCAGAGCTATTTCAGTCCAATCAGAGTCCAAGCAGGCTGAGGAAAAGTCAGGATTTTAATTATAAAAGAGATTGATAGTGTGAAGGAAGGATAAAAGAAGGACTCACTGCACCAAATTAGATCTGAAATTAAATTATATTTAAATACATTTGATTCATGGCTGGTTTTCTTTATGTACTTCAGTCAGAGAGTGCTCAGGTAACCAATGAAGAGCTCTACATTCCCTGCTCACACAAATGAATGAACTAAATTGATTACCAGCAGCAACTCAGTGTAGCTAAGCCATGTTCTCAGTGGAGCTCTTACACATCAAGCACACTTTTGGCTTTTCATAGATGAAAACAGAGAAGCGTTAGATGTTACTCTGCATCAGTAGCACATTCATAAAGTTTCTGACAGACTACATTATGTGTTTGACATAATCGGGAATACAAGACTCAAGGGCTTGAAAAAGGCTTCATTAGTGTCATTTTATGAAGCCATCACAGTATTATGAGACCTTTGACCTTTTCTATATTTTCTTTCCTGAAGATCAAGCATTGAAGATTTTCCATATTTCATATATGTACATACATACATACAGACATATGTACAGTATCTCACAAAAGTGAGTACACCCCTCACATTTTTGTAAATATTTTATTACATTTACATTTTTCGGCATTTAGCAGACGCTCTTATCCAGAGCGACTTCCATGTCCTAATTACAGGGACAGTCCACCTGGAGCAATTCAGGGTTAAGGGTCTTGCTCAGGGACCCAGTGGTGGTAGTGCTAGAGGTGGGATTTGAACCTGGGACCTCTTGATACATAGGTCCATAGGCAAGTACCCTACCACTAGATATTATAAATATAAATATTTACAAAAATGTCAGGGGCGTACTCATCTTTGTAAGATACTATATATGGAGTCATATATATTGGTCTAGACTTAATTATGAGTTAATTGTGAGGGTAGTGAACCAGGAAGTGCAGTGAATTAGCAAGGGCAAAGTATGGGTAAATATGAAGAGGATGAAGAATGGAAACGCTGTGGGTCCAGATGATATACCTGTGGAAGCATGGAGGTGTTTAGGAGAGATAGCAGTTGAGTTTTTAACCAGATTGTTTAATACAATCTTGGAAATTGAGAGGATGTCTGAAGAGTGGACACGAAGTGTACTAGTATTGTGAATAAGGGTGATGCACAGAGCTGTAGTAACTATAGAGGGATAAAGTTGATCAGCCATAGCCTGAAGTTGTGTGAAAGAGTAGTGGAAGCCAGTCTTAGAAAAGGTGATGATTAGTGAGCAGCAGTATGGTTTTATGCTGAGAAAGAGCACCACAGATAGTATAGAAAAGGTCAGTAGGAGTTGAATTGTGCCTTTGTGGACTTGGAGAAAGCATAGGACAGGCTCCCTAGAGAAGAGTTCGAAGAGTTATGGTTTTGAGGAAGTAAGGTGTGATAGAGAAGTATGTCAGAGTGGTACAGGAGCAGCAGTGGCCTAGTGGTTAGGGAGTTGGATCCAGGATCGGAAAGGTTATGGGTTCAAACCCCAGACCAGTAGGTTGCCCTGAGGTATCCTTGTGCAAGGTACCTTCCCAATTACTGTTCCCTTTAATATCTAATATAAATATTTTTTTTGCTTTAAATATCTGCTCCCTGCTGTACAGTGTGTATGGGTTAAATGCAGAAGGCTGCATTGCGTTGGGGTTCACTGAGTGTTATGCTGTGTACTCACAATGACAACTTGTTGCTTTCACTTTAACTTTAAAGATATGTATGAAGGCATTGTGACAGAGCTGAGGTCTGCAGTAGGAGAGCTGAATGCATTTAAAGTTAACTACAGTGGACTAGTGGGACTACATCAAGGATCAGCACTTAGCTCACTCTTGTTTTTAATGGACAGTTGACAGATGAGGTTAGACAGGAGTCCCTGTGGACTATGATGTTTGCCGATGATATTATAATCTGTAGTGAGAGTAGGCAGGCAGTTGGTTTGAAGCAGGAAGATGCAGAAGACAGAAAGAAATGTAGACAGTTAATCCGCTGTGGTGACCCCTAACAGGAGCAGCCGACGGTGAAAGAATCTGAAAGTGAAAGTGACTGTTTTGTCATTGTGAGTATATAGCACAGCACACCACAATGAAATTACACCTCTACATTTTACCCATACACTCAAAACACGTGCAGCAGGGGGCAGCTATTGAAAGCGCCCGGGGAGTAGTGATGGGCACGGTACCTTGTTCAGGTGTACCTCAGGACAACCTACTGGTCTGGGATTCGAAGGCATGACCTTCTGGTTCTGATACAGACTAAGATAGAAATACAAATGCAACATCTACATAAGTAAAATCTGCCAAACACGCTTTACTGAATGTGCACATATTAACCCTAAAACTCTTTTATTTCAAGTCCATACACATGGTTGCTTGTGATACCAGGTTTCAGCTGTGAGTCTTTTTAGGCATTGTCTTTTTGTTGCTGGAAAAATGGCAATTTTTTTGTTTTCATCAACTGCTAGTCCTAGCTCTTGTTTTAATTGTTTAAGTTTTAATAGACAATATACAATGCATTTACAAGGATAAAGATGTGTCCTTGTTGGAGGTGCATAAAATAAGGTATGTCTAGTGAAAGCTGCATTTAACTTCATTCTTTAGGCTGAAGTTATGTTATCTTGGCCTTATGAACCTGGTGATGATATTGTTGATATTGATGATACCACATGATGATATTGTTCCTTTAGGAAATGGTAATTGTATCTGTTGGTGAGGACCAGATGTGTTGGTTGAGAGGTTTTTAGGAAAGGTCACATTGTGAAGGTCATTATGTTGCCTTTCATGTGGCCAGACCTGGTTGTGTGTCCTCAAGGTCTCTTCAAGGTGATGGTTGTTTGTACAGCTAGCCTCTAAGATCTCACCTGCACCGCCCATTTAGAGATCCTTACACTGTGTGGAGTCAATGACCCCAACCCCCTCCCCTTTTGTGTTTTGCTGTTACTAAAGCAACCTCTTAGAGGCATCGTTTAGAGAAAATATTTGAATGCGCATTAATCTGAGGGGTTATTAATTTGTTCATAAATCATACCCACAATTCAGTTCATTTGTGACAGCTGTTATAAGGTTGGATAAGTATAGACTGTTGGCAAAGATTCTATTTAAACCAAATCAGAAGGTGTAGCAGAAAACTTGTGTTGTGTTAAGCCATCTCAATTCAAAATAAATGTTAGATGACTAATTTTAAGTGAAATTTATTTTGTATGCATGTGACAGGTCAGACTATTTTTCTGTCAAGCAGTTAAACGTAAGTGAGTATGGTCATAAACTTTTTCTTGTTCTAATTTCCAGCCAACCTGCTGTCAATAAGCAAATTTAATACAGACAGCATTGTTGTGTAATATTTCTTAAATATGAAACTCAACATTATTCAATAGGACTGAAAAGACATACATTAGTGAGATCAAACTTGTGCCATGTATAGCCTCATACAAATTAATGGTTGTCAAACTGTATTATAGATCAGTTAAATGTGGGTTAAGTTGGTGAGATTTATTCATGATGGGATTCCTTAGGATGCAATATGGTATTACAAGCTGTAATTTGTGTCATTTGGGATGTATATGTGTGTGTGCGTGTATGTGTGTGTTTGTGGTAGTGAGAAAATGTTGTGACCTATTATGCTCTACTACGGTGTTAGCATTTGCTGTCTGATACTGTCTTCTGCCTGTGATTATGGACGTAAAATTTGCTAATGAATATGTTGCCTTGTGTTCCAGAAAATGAAATTAAATAAAAAAGAAATGGTAAATAGTGTAAATAATGCAGTTTCTCTTTAATTTGAATAGGCCAATGAAAAGACCAAATCAGAATGCTGGAACACCTATGAGCGGCAGTGGTTTGGATGTTTCATCATTAAACACTGCTATATAATGTGCATGATGCATGTTCGTAACTATAAGGCAACATTTTGAAACGATCATGTCATGAAAGTTTGAATGTGAAATAATTGAAGAATGTAAATTTTATTTATTGTGAATATTATTATCATTATTAGGTTAAAATAACTCAAAATTTATATGAGTAGAAAAATATAATACAATGATGATAGCATCATTCATTTTTGGCATTATCATAAAAACTGACAAAAATCTTTGTTTGAATGCACATCACTCTGACAAGTTTTAGAATGTTCCAAAATAGCAAATACAGTCCCGAAAAGTTTAAGACCACTTGACAAATGGCAAAAAATCATATGTTACATGGTTGGATCTTAACAAGGTTCTAAGTAGAGCTTCAACATGCTACAAGAAAAAATGCGAGTGAGACAAAACATTTCTTTGAGCATGCAATTTATTTAAAACAACGCATAACTGAAACAGGCTGTTTTACAGCTGATCAAAATCTTAGGACTACATGCCTTTAAAAGGCCATATCTGTGCAAAAATGTGGATTCATTGCCATTTTCTGTCAGGTAGTCACACTGTCATGACATTCTGATGTCAAAGGCAAAAGAACTTTCCTTTTTTGAATATGGTCGGGTTGTTGAACTGCATAAGCAGGGTCTCTTGCAGCACGCTATCGCTGCTGAGGTGGGACGCAGTAAGTCATTTGGAACTTCTTAAATGATCCCGAGGATTATGGAACATATGGAACAAATTTCACCGGCACTGAGCCGGAAGATCCAATTGGCTGTCCGTCAAGACACTGGACGATCCTCGACCCAAATTAAGGCCATTACTGGTGCCGACTGCAGCCCCATAACCATCAGATGGCATCTGAGACTGAAGGGCTTCATAAACAAAAAACGTCTTCAAAGGCCTCGTCTCCTTGAAAGCCACAGAACTGACCGTCTGGATTTTGCAAGAGAGCACCAAACATGGGACATTGAAAGGTGGAAGAAAGTTTTATTCTCTGATGAGAAAAAAATTTAACCTTGATGGTCCTGATGGTTTCCAAAGTTACTGGCATGAGAAGCAGATCCCACCTGAGATGTTTTCTACGCGCCACAGTGGAGGGGGCGTCATAATGGTCTGGGATGCTTTTTCCTTCAGGGGAACAATGGAGCTTCAGGAGGTGGAGGGGCGTCAAATGGCCGCTGGCTATGTCCAGATGTTGCAGAGAGCATCCCTCATGACGTCTGTGTGGTAACGACTGGGTTTTTCAACAGGACAATGCTACAGTACACAATGGCCGCAGGACAAGGGACTACTTCCAGGAGAATAACATCACTCTTTTGGACCATCCTGCATGTTCCCCTGATCTAAATCCAATTGATTTGGGGATGGATGGCAAGGGAAGTTTACAAAAATGGACAACAGTTCCAGACAGTAGATGCCCTTCGTGTGGCCGTCTTCACCACTTGGAGAAATGTTCCCACTCACCTTATGGAAACGCTTGCATCAAGTATGCCGCAACGAATTTTTGAAGTGATCAACAATAACGGTGGAGCTACTCATTACTGAGTTCATGTTTGGAACTTTTGATTTCTGTTTTGGGGGGGTTTATGGGTTTTTTGGAGGTGTGGTCCTAAACTTTTGATCAGCTGTAAAACAGCCTGTTTCAGTTTAAGCGTTGTTTAATCAGTTTAATCAGTCATTTTAATCAATTAATAGTATTAAAAAGTAGTAAGTAGTAGTAGTATTAGTAGTAGTAAAATTTTCTTTGCTGGTTCACCCAAACACGTCCCTTAATATCAAGCCCTCCTTAAATACAATACACTTTATATGGCTCCTGATTTATACCGCAGCATTCAGTAGTAGAACACACATTTGCATATTTAGATGCCCTCATTGAATTATTCATTCCTTGCTGGAGGTCACTGCCACAATGCCATTGTGACACAGCGCACCTTGAAACGATGTCATAAAAGAGCGGCACCGCTGTTTAATCATCAACCTGCATAAAAAGGTGCTTGGTTAACAGTAAAATGGGAGGGCCAAAGCATACCAAGGAGAAAGGGTTCTAAATGAGATTGGATGGGCCCTTTATGACATCATCTATTGTGATGCGCTTAGTCTCCAGGGTAATCCTGAAATGCACTCAGGGTGTGATGAGTGCTCTGCACATTTAAAATTCGTTTATATAATACTTGAACTAGTATAAATATATTGTCAAATTGATTTCATTGGAATGACAGTTCATGAGTTAGTCACTGTTTCTATATTTTTGTGGAACATTTATCTAAGGCCTATATATCTATTTTTTTTGTTTGTTTGTTTTTCTTTTATTAAAGTTTCTTTTTCACCCTTGATTTCTGGTCTTGATTTCCTGAGATATCACCTTTTTGGTGCAAACATACTATTATGCATGCCTGACAGACTGTCATATTGAGTATTTTAAATTTAAAAAATGGGAACATGTTTTATTATGATAGGCTGCAAATTGCCTCAAGAATCAAGGTGCTGAGATAAAGGCTTTTACCACTCTGCATTCAACATGACCAGTATACTAATCGTTGGCCAGATTATCTGTAATCATCTGCACCTGCTTCTTCACTGCTTCATGGATTACATTAGATGCTTTTTCTGTGCTTGAATGATTCATACATAAGTCACAGTGAGGCTTAACAAACAGTAAACAGTCCTCTGAAACCGGTCAGATACAAGGTCTGGACGGAAAAGGAAAGCCAAATACATTCAGGAATCCTGAGAGCTATTCCACAGCAATACAATAATACAAGAAAGACTGGCTCTCTGGAAGCAAAAAAATCAATATCAAGAATTATAAGAATTATATATATGTTATTCATTTAAACTGCACCATTTATTGAGATATATATCACATATACACAATAGATGGTGCCGTTTAAATGAATAACCATGTTTAGTATACTTGATTAAATGTAGCTATACTGCATCAGACAAGGCATACTTCGCTATGGTTACACTACAATGAACTTTGGCCCCTCCGTGGAAAAAAAATATGTGCCCCATCAATGGACAGGTCTTATCAAGGGCCACTAACAGCAACATGAACACAAAGGGATACTCCAGAATGAATACTAAACAAAAGTGCCCCATCTCTCTCTATCTTTCTCTCTCTCTCTCTCTCTCTCTCTCTCACTCTCTTTAAGAATATGAATAGGCAGACAATAGCATAACATTGCATTAAATCACTGATGCTCCATTCTCCAGCTCCAGTGCATTTATACGTAGGCGGTCACGAGATTGGTCAGTGCCTCGTACGTAAATGAGTCCTTACCTTATAAGGGGCTCTCCACCTCTCTCAGCTCCAGATAAGGAAACCCACGCAAGGCTCATCAGCACTGTGGTACTGTAAGGGTAGGGGGGAAATCAAAGAGCTCTGTTGCAGCCTTATAAAGGCTCTAATGAACTACGAAAAGCCACACCAGCTTCTGTAAAACTACTCTTGAATAATCTATTTCCTCCTGTAAATTGTCAAGTATGTTCAGTTTCACTGCAGAATGCAACTACTAAGTGGTTTTTCTTCAAATGAAAAGACTCATCAAGTTCCTTATTGATCTGAGACTGCCACAGCTAAATATGTGAATTATACATAATATCCTTATTCAGCTAACTGAACGCCACTATACAAAGAGAAAATAATAACTTTAAAATGATTACTTTGAAATATGAAGAATATTTCACTGGATTTCATTGCAATGGCTTTATCAGCTGCTTTGCCATTTTTGACAGGGG
Organism: Hepsetus odoe; assembly: GCA_017165825.1. Taxonomy (NCBI): domain Eukaryota; kingdom Metazoa; phylum Chordata; class Actinopteri; order Characiformes; family Hepsetidae; genus Hepsetus; species Hepsetus odoe. The sequence goes on from CM029370.1 coordinate 7,743,341, forward strand.
TGGTGATGAAAAAAGGAAATGTTTCAGGTTGCAGTCATTACTGAGCAGGCTATGCTGCCATGCTCAACATGTTCTCTGGATCCATCACCCGTCTGAGGTCTCGTCTAATAAAGAGCTAATACAGTGATGTACCAGTCCTTAGGATGGCATTTGGGTTCCTGAGGCCAGAATGGATGAGTGCTTGTTAAAACTGGCTAGAAAATGAATGGAGAAGGGACTAAAAGGTTATTGTGGGGGGTGAACCAAGTCCCCTTTTCAGCCCATTTAGTATTTTGCCACTGATGCTCCGGATCCAGGTAAAAAGCGCAGAAACAACCCCATGATTAGTTGAACAGGCTAGTGTTTTTAATTCAATTAAATTCATGACTCAGCAAAGTGATGATATGAAATCACTCATATGAGTTTCAGGGGTGGATTAGAAGGAGCGTAAGAAGTGTCCTTTCTATGTGGTGAACCACCATTAGAACGGTTCAGCTTCCTGAAGCGGGTAAGTCAACAAAACCGGATAAAAGGCAAGTGATAGTCAATGCTCGCCTGAGGCCCCGCCCCGCTCTGTCACCATTGGCCGCGCCATGCTGCTACAGGCGCACGGATCCGCTCCGCCCGCCCCCGGCACTATTGGCAGAATCGCAGCAGTCCAGGTGCGAAACCGTATGTGTCACGTGATGCTGCGCGCGCGCTCAAATTCTACAGCGCGACCATGAAGAGCGTTGAAACATCCGGGTGTTGCGTTGGGGGGCGGGGCCGAGAGAGAGATAGAAAGCGATTTGTTTTCAACGTAAAGGATTTAAGAACTTTCACCCCAAAAACAAAGAAAAACAAAAATAGAAATAAGGGATATTTTTATTTGTGTGCTGTTATTAAGGTTTAAAAGCAGAGATGTTGATTTTTTAAACTTTAAGGATTTGTAAATATCAAATTAAATAAAAAGAGAGAGGTAGAACAGGAAAGAAAACCAGTAATAATAGATGGGAGAGAGAGAGGCTGGCAAAGACGCAGTGGAGTGAACTGCGAGGAGGGGGCGGGGGAGGCGGGGAGAGAGAGAGAGAAAGAGAGAGAGATATTGTATGTGTGTGTGTGTGTATGTATGTGTGTGTCTCGAGTTGGAGAAGACTACACAGCCGCGCTCCCTGCGCTCTTCGCTGAAGAACCAGCCTCAGGCCATGGACGACACAGTGACCAAACCCCCCGAGCAGTGAAAACGATGTGAGGTTTACAGAGAGACACTGCAGAGAGAGAGACAGACACAGAGAGAGAGAGAGAGCGAGAGAGAGAGAGAGAGAGAGAGAGAGAGAGCGGCGTCCCCCACCCCCTCCTCTTTTTCCTCAGCCTCATCTTCAACGGCTGCTCTCGGCTCTCAGGTGCTCCGTCCATCGTCGTGTCGGCCAAAGCTGGGGGTCAGAATGAAGAAGTTCAACATCCGGAAGGTGCTGGACGGCCTCACGGCCGTGTCTTCACCCTCACCGTCCCAGCAGACGGGGGTTAAGGAGAACGACTTCATCCTCCCTGAGACCCTCCACTCCGAGCACTTTCAGCTCTGCAAGGTGTGTGGACCGCCGAGGGGGCGGCTGGATGGGAGCTGGTTGATGAATGTGTGTAATGTGCGCTGAAAATGAGTCGTGTCCCCTATTTCCAGGCAGACAAATGCGACAGAAAGCGCTGTTCTCCTGCCAAGAGCGGTTTGACGCACATTTGGCAGGAATGGAGTGGTGGATGGTGGAGTCCTGCAGGGCTCCGCAGAGAAATACAGGCGAGAACTGCACTGTGCGGAGGACAGGGCTTGATTCTCCATGTCCATACAACATGTATGGTGACTGGACGGCGCTGTCCAGTATAACAGAGCTAAAGACCAGTACTGACAAGTATAGGCTTTACAGCACTGTCACCAGTAAATGAGCCTTAAAACCAGTTGTGCTTGTCTGAGATTTGTGTTCCCGCATTGGAGCTATTAGTGTGTGTGTGTGTGTGTGTGTGTGTGTGAGTGTGTGTGACACCGTCTGCAGTTGATTTTGTAGCGCTGAACATGTTGCTCTGACTGAAGGTTCAGCTGCATGGAGAGACTGTGTATGTATTTGGGGGGGTGGGGGGCGGGTTTAACAGCCTCTATTGCATAATCTGCTGGACTGGGATTAACATGTCGATTGGCGATTTGAAGATTGAAGTGACTGATACATGGAAACATTATACCATCCACACTAAGGGAGCACACCAAATACCTAAGTTGCATCAGGATAAATGACTCACTTTATAATATCAATATGTGAAAGAATGCAGGATGATTTACCTGCACTGCATCCACTGCACGTGTTGAAATGATGGCATTATTGTTCGGTGTGGCGTATATCATTGCATACCCATCGTAGGGAGGACCTTAACCGAATCGTTCGACTCTCCTTATTGTGCTAAAGAATGGGCTTAGAATATCTCTTCATGTAGGACTACAGTCCTAAAACAGAAAGCTGGAGTAGGGTTTATTGTACTAATCTTAATGGAGAAGCTTGCAGTTGGAGAGGAAACTAAGCTGCAGCTCCATGCAGTATGCTTGGTGGGTCGATTGGCTCCCCAGACTAGTCTGCATGTGCTGAGGACTGGAGCTTGTTGCACTGTGCGTTGAGGCTGAAACGCTCCAGCAATGGCAGGTGCCCGAGCACCGATTATGTAACATGCTAGAGAGTGAGGCCCTCACTCACTCTCTCTTTGCTTAATGAGAGAGAGAGAGAGAGAGAGAGAGAGAGAGAGAGAAAGAGAAAGATGACAGCTGGAGGGTAGGCTCCTGTTGCAGTATGCAGTAAACCTGTAAGACATGGCTGGTATGTGTATGTGTGTAATAGACCGATTCAGTCCTAACATTCAGACCACCTGCCTATTATTGTGTAGGTCCCCGTGTGCACCCACAACTTTTGGCATTGACTCTAAAAGACCATTGAAGGTATGCTGTGCTGTTTTGCACCAGGGAATTTGCAGCAGATATCGTAAGCTCTGAGGTGGGGCCTTGTCCAGCACATCACTGCCTCAAGCCGTTCCTAAACATTTTTGGTAGTGTGGCTGAGTGCACTAACCTGCTGAAAGAAGCCACTACAATTAGGGAATTCTGTTGACATGAAGGGGTGTATTTGCTCTGCAGCAACATTAAAGTATGCGGTACATAAGATTCCAAGTTTTCCAGCATATATTTGCCAAGAGCATTACACTGCCTATGCCATCTTGCTCTCTTCCCATAGTGTATCACGGTGATAGCTCTTAACCAAGTAAACAGTGCACATGCACCCAGCTGTCCACATGATTAAATTAATGCTTAGTTCTGTTGCTTACATGTCAGTTTAAACTAGAACACATGGATTAGCATGGGCACTGTGACGGCTCTCTGGCTATGCAACCCCACTGAAGGCTGTAATGCATTTTGTTCTGACACCTTTCTTGTCAGTCCAGCATTGATTGTTCCATCAATTTGTGCTACAGTAGCCGTTCGGTGGGGTTGAATCAAATCGGCTAGCCTTTGCTTCCCTTGCACATCAGAAAGTCTCAGCTGTCTATGACCCTGTCGCTAGTTTAGTGGTTGTCTGTTGTATGAACTCTTTTGAAAAGTGCTAATCACTGCATACTGGGAAAACCACCAAGACAAGCAGTTTTGGAGATGCTCTGACCCATGGATAGAGTCATCACAGCATGGCCCATGCTGAAGTTACTTGGTAATTTTTCCTCCTTCCAAGACATTAACTTTAAGATCCGGGTTTTTACTTTTTGCCTAATACATCACCACCCAGATGCCAGTGTAGCAAGATCATTTGTGTTATTTTCTTCACCCTGTCAGTGGTTTATTTTGTAGTTGATTGGTGTGTTCTGTCACATGTAGTCTTTTAACAGTTCTGATTTTAAGTCACTTAAGGCTAAATAAATGTAATTACATTTAAATAAATTAATGAAAATACATAAGTAGGTGTTCCTTAATGCTCAGTCCCTTTGATGCAAAGCATTTTCCTTAACAACTTTTAACATTCTCCTCTCTGCTTCTTTTTTTTTTCCACATAATGCCCTCCTGGATGCCAGACTGTCCGTCATGGCTTTCCCTATCAGCCGTCCTCCATGGCATTTGACCCGGTCCAGAAAATCCTTGCCATTGGAACTCAAAGTGGAGCTTTACGATTGTATCCTTTATTCTAAGATAATGTCAGTTGTGTGTGTTTTTATTTCAGATTTATTTCAAGGAAATGGCCGTAAGTACTGGTTTTTACACTGTTAAGATGTGGGCATTTTTGTTTGTTTCTGCTTATCACACTGACTAAGTGCAAAGCACTCTTGGACTCTGTTCAGTAACATCAGTGGCACTGCTTCTTGCCTATGTTGATCTCACATCTCGAGCCATGACACTGTGTGCTCATGCTGAAACAGGGATTTGCACTGCACATTGTACTAGGAAGAAAACATGCTACGCTGTTCATCTTCTCATTGCTAATGTTGACAGGCAGTAGTGCAATCTTGGTCTATAAGCAAGTATAAACAATTAAGAATTCATGATTTGAGAAACTTTCTTGTTAAATCTAAAAAGCCTCTTTTGAAACAATGGCTTTAGAAACAATCTTATTTTCAGTATAAATCTTATTTGTTTCTGATTTACAGAGCCTTGCATATTGAATTTCCACACCCTATTTGAAAAGATATCTGCTTTGCTTCTTTATGGCATTTCCTGAAATTACAAAAAGTTGCTGTCTGTCATATCAGTGAATAATTTTTGCTTGATTCCACCCCCCTCCACCAGCCACGCCGCCTCAGTAGAAGTTGATGCCGACGGCAGCACTTGAGTGAATTGGCCCTCTTTAGAAATGGATCGCTTTTGAGGAGCTCGCTGTTAGTAAGCCTTGTGATTGTGATGAGATAAGAGTCTACTACCAGGAGATGAGGGAGTGAGAAGCCCTGTACAGGGCCCTAATTTTAGATTAGTTGTGCTGCTTTCCTCTTCATCTCATAGCCCCCTTTTCCCCAGTGCCCTTAGGAGCCTGAAGCCCTTAAAGACCCTCGGCTATCAGTTTCCCCTGTTTTGTTGTTTGTGATGGAGTCTGTAGTGGCCTGTGTATTTTACCTTATTCAGCACCACCTTAAGCTCTTATTTCTTTTTGTTTTATGTGTATTCTAAGTTTTGTGCTATTGCTTTGAATACACTGATTGTAATGACAAAGCAGTTCATAGTTGGGTACAGACTTCAGCATGAGGACTGACACAAGGACTTCTGTGTGAAAAAGGGGTTGTAGTGAATAGTGACGAAATTTTCTATTCGTTGGGGAGTCCAATGCTGCATCAGTAGCGCATTCTGACTCCATGGAACTGCATGGTCTCGGAGGCTCTTGTCTGTGGTGGTGTGGCTGTGTTCAGTAGTCCGTTTGCTATGTCTATCTGGGTCCTGTTTTTTTTTGCCTCTGAGCATGATAGAAAGTGGCAGATCAAGGGACCAAAGCAGCGCGGGCGGAATCGTCCAGAAGATTACTGCAAAAAAAGAAGCGAGAAGTCTAAAGTTTCACACTGGCAGGCTAATGCACTGTGATCCCAAAAAGTGGGCTGCTCACCCCCATCCTCCACAGGCAAGGGAATGTGTTTACTGTCCCAAAAGTGGCACAGCCTTCTAACACAACCTCTTGAGAGAGAGAAAGGAAGAAGACTGTGTTGGCTCAAATATGTTATGCCAGGAACTATCATCAGAAGGGCTGCACTTGGAAAGTGATAAAAAAATTTGCCCGTTTAACTTCTCCTTAATTTAAGTTTTGGCACTACTTTTCAAAATTTGTACTGATTAAGATTTATCAGGAGATTTAGCATCAGGCTTCCTGCCAGTTCTTTTGATGGAAAAAAAATAATATATTAGTAGACAGCAGGTTGGTTTTCCACCTGATTTTTAGTTTCATGGTCCTGTGCTTTGTGTCAGCAAACTAGGGTGCTTGGAGTGTTGAAGCTGAGCTTCTCTCCAGCAGCCTGGTGCCGGGTGGTCGCTGTCCTTTGCAAAATGGATTGTTAAGTGCAGAGGAGAGAAAATGGCAGACTCATAACTCAGCCAGCCACACAGGACCACTGTCTCTGGCTCACTCACAGATCTATTGATCAGATTGGTTCTCTTTCTTACGCACACACAGAAGCAGAGATGGTGGTGCGATGACTTTACGAAAGAGCAGATGCACAGTAAACACTGGTTGTGTTCACTACACTGGTTTCTGTAGGCACTCTTCACTTCTTCCTATTTGTGTATGAATGTAATGAATGCTTCATCTCTACCTCTTCCAGTCATGTTAGTCTAGTAAAGTGGTTGTCTTTTGTGCTGGATTGTTTTAGCTAGATGACAAATGATACATAGATTTAAGGGTTTATATGGAGATGCCTTCTTCAGTACAGAAATAGTCAGAAAATCATCAAATGCCTCTTCCTTTCCAGTGCTGGAAATCAACAGTAACCCATTTTATCACATGTTGTATTCTCAAAAACAAAGTACATTAAAAAGTCTTCACTTTAAAACAAAAAACAGACTTAAAATTGACTTGACTGATACTACTGTATACCTTTATAATATATATCTTGATTTTTCTATTGTCGTTTTGTGCAGTGTTTTTCCAAATAAAAGTTCATGCATTATCTGCCCTAAATATGGATAAAATATTGAGGTTGCTTTTGCCTCTCTAGTAACATTCATACTTTTTAAAAATATTAGATTCAGTATTTGATATATTGTCTTATTGTATCATAAGTTAACTATTGCTAAAGTAAACATGATTTTCACTGTAGAACCAGTACTGACTTGATAATTTAGTCCATGGCAAGTCTTCCTCAGACTACCTGGTGTCCAATAATAGACATCTCTATGGGGCCTTCTCTGCAAAAGTAGCTGCCAAAAAAATCAATTTTGTTTAGTGCAACATCATTGTTAATCTGAAAAGTAAAGGTGATGTATTTTGGTGATGTATTAACACTTTGGGGTACTTGTGTGATGGTTAATGCATTACTCCAGCATGTAAGTAAAGAAGCTAATTTCTACACCAAATGTATTTCCTGATCACTTTCATTTAAAGTAAGTGAAGTATTATGTTTTGGGGTTTTTTGTGTTTTTTTTCTATTTGATAATTTTTTTTAAACTATGGTTACCCTTCTAATTCATCAAGTGATTGGATATATCTGTATAAGGAATTATCTTTCCTGTCATTAAGCAAAAAGCTTTACCAAATGGATTGTTGATGAGCATTCTGCATAAAATAAAACTGAAACCAGATAAAGGTAAAGATGGCTTTTTAGAAAGATGCTAATATTCTGGGTCAGAGTTCATGATTTACTTGTGCATGGAGAAGTACTTTTGTCTTGTGTCACATCGGGAGTGTGATTCTCACACAGAGACTCCGCCTGAGGATGCACATGCTGCAGCTTATGTAACCCACTGAAGTGGGCCTCATCATTTGAAGTGTGCGCGCTTTGTGTGTGTGTGTGTGTGTGTGTGTGTGTGTGTAAGAGTGATGAGTGTGCTGGGCACAACTCTGGAAAAGAAGCTTAACTCTTTCCTATCTGCCATCGTGACACAACAGCAACCGTCAGATGTCAGCGTGTGTATGCGTGTGGGTGTACATGCATGTATGAGATGTGTGGGTGTGGATCGGAGCAGAACTGCTAGCCTGTGGCTGCTGGGGATAGGTTGTCAGCATGCATGTAGCTGGGTGTAATCGAATGCATCAGTTAATCTGGCTCGATTAGCGTTTCTCAGCGCGAACAGGACATGCTTTTAGAGATATTCTGTCACACTGATCCGCCTCAGACAGCGGGATTACCAAACACACTCCATTTGCACTCAGAAATCATTATCCAGACTGAGTTTCATGCTCTTTTTTCCTATCAGTTCAGTTTTAGTAAGCTGTCCATAATGTATGCATTAGGGCTGAACAAGTAATTGTTTTTATATTGAAATGCAAATTTGAATGGGTGCAATTTTCAAATCACAAGAGCTACAGTCTGAATTATGTTCTACATCATCCAATGTTGACAAGTTCTGTCACTATTAGATTTTTTCCCAAATTGTCCAGCTCAAGTATGTGTAGCATATATGTAAAGTTTCATATAAAACCAAGTGTTACAGTTATAAAACATTAAACTTACTGAATAAGACAAGTATAGTGAGTGAATTACTATCAAACTGGCATGTAGCAAATGGTTGCAGTAAAAGCAATAGGTTTCTATTTTGTCATGTAAACCAGCACTCTGCAAATCCACAACAATAAACAATTATATACAAGAAGGAAATATTTATGGATAGGGTTGTTGATAAGATGAAAAGGGAGTTAGTCATTCATCCTTTCAGTTGATCTGGATTGCCCTGATAAATATTATTCATTTCATGGGTTTGTGGTGTAAACTAGTGAGAATAACATCCGCTCTCAAAACCTTACCTCTTTCTTTTTTAATGTCCTTCCTTCTTTTTGGCTCTGGCCATTCACAGTTCAAATCCACTGTAACAAGCAGTTGCATTTCAAAATCCAAGAAGGCCTTTCTGAAGTCTTAGGTAGTGAAATACCCTTGTGTGTTTGCCAACAAATACCCTTGTGTGTTTGATTTTTAAACACAAGTTTTAGTATGTCATGCAAAATATTTTGCAGTTGCTCTTTTTGCATTTCATTCAAATAGCTTTGTCCTATTAAAGGCCACATCTCCTACCTAGTCCTACCTACCTAGCTTGCAACGGAATTGGTTTAATCTCGTCATATTTCCCCACTAATAAGGCTTTGTTTAGCTGAGAAAAAAATTCTGTAAACTGTTTGACCTTTTCTGTGTTTATGTTGTCTTCGATAAGTTGATGGCTACCCGCATTAATCATGTAGTTGACTAAACCTTTCCAAACATGTATCTCTTTCCCTCTTACTCTTACTCTCGCTCAAACACAAACACACATTTGTACTAACGCTGCCTTCTGCCACATTCTGTAGGCATTTGTATCAGGGCTCAGTTTGTCCTCTGACCCAGCAGAGGTCTTGGAGGTTATCTAAGGCTTAAGTGAAATGAGCAGTTGGCACTGCTGCCAAGTCATCCTTACTCAGCTTGGAGCTACACACAGCCAGAATATTCCCTTAGCATCCACCCAATGTCCACCAATTTCCCTGCAACCAAACACAAGTCTCTCTGTATTAGGCCTAGTATAGATAGAATACTTTATTGCAATTATTTTGCTACAGATGTGGTTTAAGCCTAGCCTCAGACTAAATCGCTAGTAGTGAATTGCCTGAACTGAATGGGCTTGGCTATATCACATCTGTAAAGACTATGCATTAATTGCATAAAATGGTTTAAAGTGCAGCCCTACTGTGTATTAGCAAGCAATTTTAAATAACTTTCAGCTTCTTTTAGTGTTTCCTTTACAAAGAAGCACATCTTACTGAATATGCTCATTTGTCAAAGTGAGCAAAGATAGAATCAGTTCCTGTAAAATGGAGATATACATTTTTTGTAATTTAATAAGCCAGGCTTTAGCAAGTTTGTGCTTCACTGCTGCTTTCCAGAGGAGGCTTTTTAACTCTGACAGGGACTTGAAAAGGGGGGGCGTATGCGCATTTGAACCTGGTTGTCATAGAAATGCGCCCTTTGTGACGTCCACAGAGAGGCTGTTAAATAATTTACAGTACAATTACACCCCCCCCCATCTTCATTCCTGACTTCTAAACCCAAGTCAAACTGGGTGACATTCTGAAGGAGACATATGATTCACTGCCTTGTTGTGAAGCTTAATGGCAAAGTTGGAAAGAGATTCAGCGTAGTTTCCTTTCCTGAAAAGCATTAGCCTCATTTGGAGGGAGTCCGACAGATGAAAAAAACTGGCATTTGTTATCTCCATTAAGTATAAAAAATTTGATACATTGAACCAGTCTCTGTGACCCAGTGAACACTAACAGAGGGAGTCTTAACATGACTGCAGCCTATTTTTTTCAATGTTTTCAGTGCTATATGAGCAACAACAAAACAGCGGCACTGGATAGATGTTTAGATTTGACCGTTATGCCAAACCGACATTTTATGTTGTGAAAACTCTGGTTTCTTAGAATGTTTAGGTGGTGCCTAAATGCTAATTCAGGCTCATTTTAGTTCATTAAAAATTCACATTTTATAGATAACTACTTCAGAGTCAGCATCTGTTCATATTTCCATCTTTCCGACCTGTTTGTGTGTTCAAGTCTTTTACAGTGCAGATAGGGTGAGAGGCAAGAAAGTGCCCAGCTAAAGTCGCCAGTTCATCGCAAGGGTAGCATCTTCAGTTTACCTGGCTTGCATGTATTTGGACTGTGGTAGTAAACCACAACCCAGGGAACCCAGGGAAACCCACACAGGAAGAACAGGCAAACTCCTCACAAAATTGGCCCAGGCCGCCATGGCTGCCTAGTACCTTTGAGCTGTGAAGCAACAGTACCGTGCAACTGTCAATCAGTGGATATATACATGAAAAATATTAGCATTTTGGATAAAATAGAATTCCAGGATTTGGAAAGATAGTTTTTACTCTGCTCCGCTCTGCTCTGTCAATTCTTCTTTCTTCTTTCTTCTATTTTGTCATATTCCTTTTTGCTGTATTTCTCCTTTTTCTTTGTTCAGCTTGGGAATACCTGCTGCCATTGACATCTGCTACCTGTTTAAAAACAAACAGAAACAACACTATGCTTCACTAACTTAAACTAACACACTCATAGACCTCAACTGCAAAGCTTGGGGATGTCTATGTATCCCAGTTTTACCCCTTTTGGTTCAACAACTTTTGACACATGCAAGTTACAGCAGTCTCTCTTTCACAATGGCGCTCACACACACCAATTCACACGTCATTACGCTAATGAGCCTGGCAGAGCCGCCTGACTTGGCCGTCACTCAGCTAATCTCTCTCTCCCCATCAAAGGCTGCCTCAGGCTCATCGATTTGTTTCATCAGTGCTTCAAAGAGGCTTCCAGGCCGACAGCCTTTTCCACCCCCTTCGCCGCAGCTATTCACCTCAGCTCAGCGGCCAGTCTTGCCCAACCTGTCTGGCTCAGGTGTTACTCTCTGAGAGTGGCACACACATGCTAGTGCACACACATTACTCTTAGTGTCATTGTGTGTACTCTAGCTCTGCTGTGCTGATAACGTGTTTGCTTAACTGGGGTATATGAGAGTACTACTTCTATTACACAGGCAGATGTTACAGTGAATGTTACTTAACATACTCACACACACATTATATATATATATATATATACACACACACATATAAAAATACACACCTGAATGACAGTGTTTGTGTTTGAAACTGGGTTGCTGACAGGTGTGACCTTGACAGGCAGTGTAGTGCTTTTTTCTGTCTGAAATCAATTGCAGGTAGTCCCTTTCTCCCTCCCTCTTATTTTTTTCCCCTCTCTCTCTCTCTTTCTCTCTCATTCTCACTCTTATTCTGTTAGTTCATTACCCAGCAAAAGCATCATCACACCAACTTTGACCTCAATCTAAGAGGGCAGAGAGAAGAGCTCTTGCATAAGTAAAATCTACTAAAAATACTTCTGCTTTCATCACCACCATAGCCATCTTCACAGTAATGTGCCTTCGGAGACAAAAGTAAATATATTAAACAGGATAAAAAGAGATAAGAGGACTAAAAGAATACTGCGTGCTGACTGGAATATGGGAGAGAAGAGGTAGTAGAGAAGAGAAGAATTCATCAGTAGGCTTTATGAGCTTACGCCTGAAACATCTGTCATTGCTGACAGAAAGCACTGTGTCATTGATTTGGTATTGTGCTCAGTCATTATTGATGTGAATTCTTCAAATCATGCAGAATGGTACACTGGTATTGGTTTCGTGCCACAGTATTGATTTCTTAGTTTTAGTGTTGATAAATAACAGTGAAAGTGCAATGATATTTGCATGTTTTTTAAAATAATTTTGAAAGAACAGTGTTAAAACATACAGAGTACTGCAAGTTTCCTTGAAATGCAGCTTCTGTGTGGTTAAAATTTGCGAGCTGCAACATTTTTTGGCATTATTATAAGTTAAGAAAAAGAATTGTGTAATTGAATCATGCTAAGGTATATTTTTAAGCTGTAGCACTCAAAGATTTCATTAATAAATGCAGATTTAAATTAAAAGTCACCACAGTCATTAAAATCTGATACTGTCGTGCAATGTAATGTAATATATTTGAAAAAAAAATCATAATTCAAATTTACGTCAATATGGCCACAGAGTGTTCTGCCATCTTTTTGAAGCCTCAGCATGATGATTATTGCCTGTTTGCTGCCCACGTATTTTCTGATTTACTGTCAATCAAATCGAAAGTCAAGTTGGGTGCAAACGCCACTCAGAAAGTGCTTATACAAATAAGTTACACGTTTTTGAATACATATATTTTAAAATAATGTAACTCCATAATTATCACAAATAATAACCTGTAGAAAATCAGAACGATTAGTTAAAGACAAAAAAAAAAGCTTACTGGGAGCCCAAAAACACTTTTTAAGAGGTACGGGGAAAAAAAAGAAAACCTGCATACCTCTCTTGCAAGTATTAATATATAGTTCTGAAAATGTAGAGCAAAGGAGTGAAATGTTGGCTCACAGATGGGCTATAACAGCTGAAAATTAAGAAGTTTTTGGCAAAGTTATGCAAGGGAAGTGAAAGGCCTAAAACAGTAGTGCTCTCAAGTAGAGTAGCACAACCATTATGCTGCTTTCTTTCCCAGTACTTCCAAGGAAACAGATGCAAGCCTCTTAAGTTAGCTTCCTTGCATGAATGAGCCCATGAAAATGTCCATGTTTGCATGGATACATTAAAATAATAGCTGGGTGGAAGCAGTGGATATCCATATAGATGTTTCTCACCTGACTTGTTCCTTACATGGGTGACCCAGCTCTGGCCAACATTGCTCCAAGTTTCATGCAGGAGTCCCATTCTGAACTGCTAAATACTATGAAAGTGAAAAGTGAAAGTGAAGTGAAAGTGACAACCCTTGTCATTGCGAGGTCACGGCACAGCACACATGAACCACAACGAAATTGGACCTCTGCATTTAACCCATACACACACGTGCAGCAGTGGGCAGCTATTGAAAGCGCCCGGGGAGCAGTGATGGGGACGGTACCTTGCTCAAGGGTACCTCAGGGCAACCCACTAGGGTGGGAATCGAACCCACAATCTTCCGATGCAGGGCCAACTCCCTAACCACTAGGCCACCGCTGCCCCGTTTTTTTTTTTCTTTTTTCTTTTAAGTTATCTATAAATAACAAATCCAAGCAAAGTTATTTGCCCTGCTGACCCTTACTGCCATGTCAGTTTATTTCTGTTGCAGAAGGGAATCCATATGGGATATAATATAAAGTTGAATAGTAGTTTATTTGAATTGAAGTGAAAAAGGTTTGAAAGTGAAAGTGAGTATTCTTGTCATTGTGAAACGCAGCACAACATAATGAAATTCAACCTCTGTATTTCACCCATGTACACACGTGCAGCTATTGAAAGTGCCCATAGAGCAGTGATGGGAACAGTACCTTGTTCAAGGATACCTCAGGGCAACCTACTGGTGAGGGAATCGAACCCACAATCTTCCAATCCAGGGCCAACTCCCTAACCACTAGGCCACTGCTGCCCTAATAATTTAGAATAATTTATTGTTAGAATTTCTTTGAATGAAAAAAAGCAGAGCAAGGCTAAACCAATGCTGACAAGTAATTTAAATTTTTTCAGTATGAATTTTCATCCATTTCAAATCTTAATTAATGTTTTCATCTATTTATGTACACATGAAATTGGAAAGGAAAACGCAATAAGATCTCATTTATAATTGTATAATTAGTATCAGTAGTCAGTAAAATTCTTAGCTTTGAATGTTTGGATGTGAACAATATTTCAAGGCAATATCTGAAGTTGTATTTATTTATTGTACTTTTTAATTATATTACATGTTTCTAATTTATGGTACTGCTGTGATAAATGTTCTGCATTTCATTCCTTTCATTCTGAATTTGTAATGATACAGAAATACGGTTGCATCTGACCAGGGTTTCAATATATGTGCATCTATACTATTCTTCTGAAGTCTCAATATGTTGAGGATCAAAACTGATGCCAGAATATGTTGTGGATATCATAATAATCCATCTTTCACAATTTCACCCCTTCATTTTGTTTTACCTAGCCTGTGGTCGTCTTTTTTTTTTTCTTCTTCACATGAAAAAAATTGGACTCTCTGATAGCACTTCATGATGCTTTTCTGACACTCTGCTGTTTTGAAGCATATCTATTGAAGCTTAGTCACTGAAGCTGCCTATGAAACCTTCATTGTGACTGATAGGGTTGTTCTTCATTCCCCTGCCAACTTTCAAACGAACAAACTTAATATGATTTTATAAATGTTATAAACGACAGATTTGACATGCTCTACAGCCATAGCACAGAAATGAATAAAGTGTCCATTCAGGAATCAGGGTTTTCATTTGTGTCAGAGTACAGATAAGTGTGGATAAGTTTTTCTTGGGTAAGAACAAATTGTGCTTTATTTAGCCTTTTTTTTCCACTAGCACTTACCTATTCAGTGTATACAGCCTATGATTATCGCAGAAACACAGTAACTGGTATACTGTCCCCTTTAAATACAAATCCATAGTCACACACAAGGTTTAAGTCCCATTAATTCTTGGCCTGTGCTTAAAGCATTGCTCCTCAGCTGCTGGATGACATCAGGGGGGGGGGGGGGGGGGGGTGTGCACAACGTGTTGTGTGATGAGTCACTGTTTTTAATGTGCACAGAGGCACTTGGCTGGCATGCATTTTACACACACACACAAACTCAGCAGACCTGTACGATTATGTATGTGCATCCATGCCTAGAGGCATGTTTGTATCTTTACGTCTGATTGTCTCTGAATGCCGATTAGGCTGTGATGTCAAATGCACATTGAGGGGGAAGGAGAATGAGAAAACTGAGAATCATAGAGCTCTCTGAGGAGGGCAGTTTGGGGATGTGTGTGTGTGTGTGTGTGTGTGTGTGTGTGTGTGAGCTTTAGCCTTCTGGACCTTGTCTTATTCTGGTATAGTCTTCTAAATGTTTCTGTCCCTTGACCAAGCTAATAAAGTCATGTTGCTGTAGGGGAGACTAGGTTTATGCAGAATTGATATAGGCTGCTCCTTTTAGAGGTTGCCACAGCTTATCTTCCATTTCCATTTCTTCCTGTCCTCTGCATTTACCTCTCTCACTGAGACTGCCTGCTTGTCCTCTCTCACATCTGTAAACCACCACCAGTGAAGGTTTTTACATATTGGACATCATATGGCATCACATTTGTATTGGGCAGCCGATAATTAATAACACAAACTAACTTATTCCTTAACACATCCTCAAATGGCTAATGTTCCTGATCAAAAGCAATAGGCTAGCAGTCATTCTAAAGTTAAGTTAAAATACTTAATACAGTAAATACAAAATCAGGACATGGGTGCAAAGGTAATCATTAATACAGTATATAATGATTTTATCTGTGTCAATGTGCCTTGCCATTTCCATTGGCTTACCTAAATTTTTGGACAAACATCGCCCATGTCCTTGTTTTTACCAAGAGCTTCTGCATAAATGCTGGCCTAGAGAGGATTTACTGTTTTGTATGAGGAAGTCAGGTGTGGCACAGATTTATGCGAGAGTAGTACAGGATATGTAGTCGGACAGTGTGAGAGTGGTGAGTTCTGCAGTGGGAGTGATGGTTGCGTTTAAAGTAGAGGTGGTATTACATCAAGTATCAGCGAGGAGGGGAATGAAATTGAGTAGGACAAAGACAGAATACATGAGTGTGAATGAAAGGGAGAATGGTGGAATGTTTAGGATGCAGGTAGTATAGGTGACAAAGGAGGAATTTAAATACTTGGGATCAACAATTCAGAGGAATGAGGAGTGTGGAAGAGGGGTGAACAAAATAGTTCAGGGAGGTTGGAATAGGTGGAGATGAATGGCAGGAGTCTGTGACAGATGGGTAATCAGCAAAAGTGAAGGGGGAGGTTTACAGGATGGTAGTGAGACTAACTATGCTATGAGTTGGAGGCAGCGGCGCTGACGAAAAGACAGGCGGCAGCGCTGGAAATGGCAGAATAAAGATGCTAAGATTTTCAGGGTGTGACAAGGATGGACAGGATTAGAAATGAGCATATTAGAGGGACAGCCCAGGTTGGACATTTTGGAGGCAAAGTTAGAGAAGCAAGGTTGCATTAGATCAAACATTTCCAAAGGAGAGATGGGGATTAATCCTGGGAAAAGTTGGGAAAAGCACTGATGAGCTGCCTGGAAAGAGGAAAAGAGGAAAAAAGGAAGGCCAAAGAAGATGTTTATAGATGAAGTGAGAGAGGACATGCGGGGAGTTGGTGTGGTTCACTATGTGCTGTGCTGTGTAATCACATCGACCAATACTCACTTTCACTTATCAACTGTTTATTCATTACTGCATTTCTGCATTGACTGCATTTCAGATTATTTAATTTTATTTTTTTGATTCACACTATGGGTAAAATTTTAATTTTGAGTAAATGTAGGATTACTTTTTTTTTACCCAAGGGGTATATGTGTGTTTGGTAGTGAAGAGTGTGCTTTTTCTCCCTAGCCTATGAAAAGACTTTCTTCTGCCTTCCTTCACTTTTTTTTCCTGATCTTTCTCCTTGGCTTTAATATGCTTATGGGACTGATTGCTGAGTGTGCTGAATAAAGTCTCTCTGTACCTATCTTTTGCATTCTTCCAGTTATAACACACACTGTCCTAGAGTTCACACAAGTCCACCCCCATGTAATGATTCTCTGGTACCCTTTGGCTTATACACACAGCTATTGCAGAGTCATGCATTTATAATGGATTTTCCATTGTTCCAAGCAATTGCAAGCAAAAGTGAGTGTGTGTGTGTGTCTGTGTTTATTTTACACAATTACCTCACTTTTAATCTCAGTTGAAAGAGAATATGCTTTGTATGTGATTTTGAAAAGCCATCTCTGTTTGCAGGTCTAGCTGTGCTAGTCACCTATAACCCTCATGCCTAGATGAGCTATTAGTGTGTGTATGTGAATTCACCATTTATATTCTGAGAATGACTGCCAAATGCATCTTGTATCCTAATCCTAATATCTCTGTCCTGTGAGTATAGTAAATGACTATGTTTTGTATCTCTAATCAAATTGTCAGACTGCACTTTCTGGGCTAGGCCCAGGGGAACTAAAGATTTGGGAAAGGGGGAAAGAATGAATGAATGTGAGAGAGAAAACAACTAGGGATTAGGGACATGCAGAGGCTGATGAGGATGAGGTTTCCCCTTCCCCTCTTCCCTGACTGAGGCTTAAAGCTCATGCATCATGTTTCATGACGAACAGCACCATTTACATATTGCATAAGTGTAATGCATACAAATATACAGGATTGATTCCTTAAAAACCATAGCTGTTTCTGGGCATCATGGCATTCGCATAGGGATCTCTGCATCTGACAGGCTCGGTATTGTTATGACATTTTTTTTAAAGAATAGATCAGCAAGAAAATACACAATTTTTCAATGAATCAGTTTAGTTTTCAGCTGTTTTTTTTTTTTTATTTGTTTTTTTTTTTTAATTGGTTTTTTTGTTTTACATCAGAGTTCAAGCTAAAATACGTGTGATGGTAAAGTATATACTTGTTGAATGCCTTCTCATTTATTCTAGGAAATGTACCACTCAGGCTAAAAGGGAACACAAATAAAAGAACAAAACAAAGCAAATAAAGTTTCAAGAAATGCTGGCTTTCCCCTTTAGGTTGAACAAGTGTGTCAGTATGCTAATGGCTTCCAGAGGCTTCCTGCCAAAACAACAAAGGAAAAAAGAAAAACGGCACCCACCCCTTATCTTTCTCACAAGATATGTACAAATTGGCCTGCAGAACAACCTGAGGAGACAAATAATAAGCTGTATATCTTGGGATTTAAAAAATTTTTTTTTTATTCTTGATACTGAAGATTTAAGCATTGATAAATTTGTGTCAAATTGGCTGGTTTGACAGATTACTGAGGACATTGGTGTTGCAGTTAATTTATAAATTGTTATTATTGGACATTTTCATTAAATTTCATGCTAAATGTAATGTAATGTAATGTTTTTGTACAACTATTAAAGTTGCTTTAGTAACACTTTATGTAGTTTCACAGCAAATCTATATTTGTTCTTTAATTTTATAGTGGAGTTTGTGTTTATCAGCTTTGGTAAATATGAAATATGTTAAATAACAAATGTCACATGTCCTTTCTAACACCAACAAGATTAACCTCATGAACTGTCAACTATCCTCTCTACTCCATTCATTCGTCCATGCTTTTTACCACAGCCTGTCTGTCGTTCCCTCTCTCTTCTTCTCTTCTTTCCTCTCCTCATCCCTGTGTGGCATGTTTATTCATTGTGAGTGGCTACTGCGAGTTTAATCTGCGTGCTTACGACGGCCCATCCATATGATACAGGCCACATGTGCACATATGATTTGGCGATGTGACACAGAGAGGGTCAGCCTGATGGCCGATGCATCAACCGCCCATTAGCCATGTACATAATGACTTGTCATAGGCACATACATGAAGCAACAGAACTATATATGTATGTGTGTGACAATGCTTATATTGGTCCACCTAGTAATGACTCATGAGTATTGGCCTATTTCTTTTGCATCAAAACTGTCAGTCCTCATTTGTCCAGCAAGAGCCTAATATAGACTGCGGAATCTTTAGAGAAGAGGTTTATGTGTACTGTTGTAGAGTGTTTTAGAATATCATGTGTTGTTTCAATGCATCAATAGTTACATTAATGTTAGAGGTTGTAATGATTGCATCAGTTGCATTATGAAACTAATTTTTGAGTGTTGAGTGATTTCAGATTTTCCTTCTTATATTATCTATAAAAATGGTGGCCTACATATGTCCTTCCCTGCCTTAAAGCACGTAAGCAAGTCTATTTGAGATACCATAACAGCTGGTTTGGGACAAATATATTAGTCAAGATGATATACCCATGGAAGCATGGAGGTGTTTAGATTGCAGTGGAGTTTCTATACAAATTGTTCAGCACAATCTTGCAAAGTTAGAGTATGCCTGAGGAGCAGAAAAGTGTACTGGTTCCAATTTTCAAGAATTAGGGTGATGTAATATGGAGTACAGTGTTTATATGTGTATATATGTATGTATTGGGGCAGCAGTGGTTAGGGATTTGGCCACAGGATAGGAAGATTGTGGGTTCCAACCCCTTACCAGTAGGTTGCCCTGAAGCACCCTTGAGCAAGGTACCGTCCCCGTCACTGCTCCCTGAGCGCTTGCATACCCCTGCTGCACGATGTTTGCATGGGTTAAATGCAGAGGTCCAATTTCGTTGTGGTTCACTGTGTGCTGTGCTGTGAATAGTCACTTTCACCCTCATGTATGAGGGTAGTGTGACAGTGGTGAGGTTCGCAGTAGAGATGACAGACACATTTGCAGGTGACACTGTGATCTGTAGCAAGAAAATGTAGCAACCTGAGGGGACCCTGCAGAGTGTGAATAAATAGTACATTTACAGTAATTGCTGTTACTATTCAAGCAATGTATTTTGCCTGCTCTGAGCTGAGGCAAGGCATTTGATTTGCTTTTTCATTGAAAAGAACAGATGACTTTCTCCCCCATCATCAAAACTGATGACATGGCCTTTGTTCTTTTTGTGCGAAGTATCCTTAGGAGAATGGAACTTGGAATGGAACCAAAGCTGTACACCTCTTCCATCATCTGTGAGGATACCACATATTTATTCCACTGTTTTAGGTGAGAGAAAAATGTTGTAGAAGGCAGAGGGGGAAGTGAGCTAGCCTGCTGAGTCATGGTTTGAAGGGGTTTGTGTGTGTGTGTGGGGGGGGGGTTGGCACTGAGTTGCAACTCCTTCGACCTTGACAGAGACCTCCTTCCACCAAGTCTAGCATCAAAGAAGGATTATGGGTCAGCAAGCCGGTCTCCCACTGTCCAAGCTTTTGAATTGCTGTCACGTTAGCAGCGAGAGGTCGGCAACCCAATGTAGAGACTTAAAGTTGGACATGTTTCTCTCTCTCTCTGTCTTTTTTTTCTGTCTTTTTCCTGTCATTCTCTTTAGATTTTTTCGCTCCCCATGTCTGATTTTCTTTAGCCTCTCCTGCTTATTTTTTTCTTTACCCTTTACAAACAACAAACTGAGCTGAGATAATCTGATGATTTATTGCAGTGCAGTGTGAATGTAATTTATTTAATATTATATTTCTATTTGGTCCTTTCTTGCTCTCTCCTTGATTTCTGTCTTTCATCCTCTTTCTGTTTCTTTTTTTTCCCTTTTTCGCTTTTTTTCCTTGTTTTGCTTTATTAGTCTGCTTTTCTATGTACTCTTGCTTTCGATGCTCTTTCTTTCTTCTGCTGTTCCTGTTTACACCATTACTTTTTCTCTTCTCCCTCCTTCCTTCCTCTCTGTATAGTTTCCTGTTAACAGCTGCCTTATCAGCACTTTGCTCTGGGAATTGCCCTAGTGTTAGTGTGTGTGAGTTTGAGTTAGTGTAGGCTTTTTTGGGGATTTTTTTGTATATGTGTGTATATGACCTTGGGCAGGGAAGATACGGAGCAGGTGAATTTGCAGTAGCACCTTGTCTCTACTGATTTTCATTATGTAGATATTTCCACTAGATCAATTAGTTCTTTGAAACCATGAGCAACATATTAAACACTCTTACAAACTACATTTCACCACTGCTTTGTTTTGGATAGGAAGTAAGAATTGGTTGTGTTTTGGGTTGTGTATGATTGCCTGTGTGCTTGGGGGACTGATGTTATTGTAGTTGGTGGTAAAGTGTTAGGATTGATGCTCGACTAATAATGGCTGTTCTCCAGCATTTGGCAAGTGTAAAATATTAACATGGCTTAATGCATATTCTGGCTCCCGGTTTAGCCATATTCATTATTCATTAGACAGGGAAAAATGCTGTTTGATTCGGTTAGTGTTACACTGGGTATCTCGGTCCCCCACTCTCTTTCTCTCTTCTACTGATCTCACTTTCTTGCTTTCTGCTACCCTTCTTTCACTCCTCTTTGCTTGCTCTTTTTCTCCTCTCCTTTTTTTTTCATGCATAATCCTCTTCCCACTCCTTTTTACGTTGGGCTCAAAAGAGAATCCGCATCTCATAAATATGTATTTTGTAACAGCATCTTCTAGGAAAATCTGAATGGCAATGTATATAAATGTGAGGTCATGTCGCCGTTCACTAGGCCTTCTGACAGAAAAGTGGGAAATGAAGTCTGCGTCATGTGCTAAAATATGGACTGTTTTTAAATTACCAGTCTACCTGCTGCTTTCATCCCAGGCTGTGGTGAAAGGTTATTCTGCAGTTAATATAAATAAGAACAGGAGCTTCAGAAAGTCTCATTGTCCATTCTCTGTAAGTCCAAGAAATCCTCTGAGGCCAGAAAGGTGGCAACTTACTGCAAAAGCTGCACCATGAATTTGAACACCAGGGAAATACCGCTCATATATTGGGTTGATTGATATTTCTGAGCTAATCCCAGAAGCACAACATTTGCAGCTCTGTAAATCATCTATAACTCTGTGTTTAAATGGTATTATTGATATACTATTCATAACCATTTAGTGCCCTCACTGTCTCTACCTCATGGACTGCAGCATATCCCATTTCGCTTGCTCTATCCGCCTTCTTTCTCTCGCTTTATATCGATTGTTTCTCACTCTCTTTCTGTTTGATATAAACACCGGGGACATTTGATCTGAGAGATTCAATAAAGAGGCATTTTAGATTTTACTCAGTGTGAGAGGATAAAGAACTATATAGCTTATACATGTTGTCATGATCTACTGAGGAACAGCTAGCAGTGCTGCACTCCTGTGTTCCTTTAGCTTTTTAACATATGACTGTTCCTCAAGCATGAAATGAGCTCACACTGAAATGCTGCTTTTGGAAAGTACCCTGCAAGATTATTTTTTTGTCCCTATACTATGAAATATCAATGCAACGCTTAAATATCTGCAGTGTTCACTCCTCTGTCCTTACGGTCCAGTTTCCAAACTAATACTCCCCCCTTAATCCCCCCTCAAGGGATAACAACACCCTCCCCACCCCACCCACATAGAAAGAGTGATGTGTATTGTGCTCTTTTGGACTCCTGTTACAATTCCACTGAGGATTGAACGGGCCTTGCTGTGTTGTATGAGATGCAAAATAAGGAAACCAGTTGGAGTTAAAGATAAACGTGTAATGTTTGTTTGAATAAATATTGACAAAAATAGCTGTTTAATTCTAACAGCAGTTGGAAAATTGTCAAAAAAAGAATTATGAAAACTACATTTTGTTACACATTGAACACAATGAAATGTGAGACCTTAAAATAACTTTGGGAACTTTTAAAAATATTTGGCAAATTTTGTAACTTTTGTTGGATCACTTTAGTAACTTGTTAAAAACATCTAATACTTATATTGAGCCATGATTGGTCACTCTTTCAAAAACACTGACTGGTTATAGGCTCATTTGTATATTATAGCCCTCTGTCATATGAGCTTTGCAGAGATCAGTTTCGCTGTAAAGATTAACAATGTATCATACAGCTCTTTGTGTCATAGCTAATTTATTCTTTATGAAATATGGAAATAATGGAATGTGACATTTTCTTGTCATGAGGTTGGGTTCAAATGGTCCCTCAAGGGAATATAGCTAAGCATAATTGTGACCTTAATCTGCACTAGCCATTTTCTGCTCTACCTTCTGGCTATTAGGAAATCTGCTGATTCTTTGTTTTATCAGCCACTCTATTTTCCTTGCTCTCCTGTTCACCAAATATTTTGTACGTTATATAATGATTTTTTTTTCTCTGTTGTGGAAGGTCTTCCCCATCTCTCGATGGCAATGCAGTGAATGGTTTGGG
>CM029370.1:7768754-7797862 GCA_017165825.1 Hepsetus odoe
GCCAGCTCCTACTGCAGCCACTCAACTCCCTGCTTGTTCCAGGGGCCTGTCTTTGATACTGTTTGAGCATACAGAAAGTTTGCTCAATTGGATTCAAATGAGGTAAAAAAAAAAATCATTTTCTTGTTGTAGGATGAAGCACTTTCCAAAGAGTTTGGAGGTATTTACTGGAACGTGAGCAGATGTTTCTATATACCTTAGAATTCATTGTGCAACTTTTTTTTACTTTTTTACAGAAATAAATACCTAAGCAGTAAGACTCATTAATATGTGTAAAAGATGGAGCTGGTTTGTTTTAGATCTGTGGGCAGTTCTTTTGTATCCACACTTCCTCTTTGCAAACTGTAATCTGGCCATCCTGCTTTCTGCTGCTAACTCATGGTTTGCATATGGCAGTGTAGCCTTTATATTTCTGTTCATGAGATATTCTAAGGATAATAGTCTCTGACAAAGACACACCTGCCTCTTGAAGACTGTTTCTGATTTGTTGGACAGGCATTTAAAAATTTTTCCATACCTTCATTAAGATACTTTTATCATCAGCAGTGATGGTATTCCTTGGTTTACCAGTCTTTTTGCTGTTATAGAGCATGCAACTACAGTGCATTCCTTATTCTGAATGAGCTGATTTTGGAAATCGTAAGGTTTGTCTTTATTCCAATGTCTTTTTTCTTGTTTTTCAGCATCATAATACCATCAGAATACTGTAAAGCTTTTCTCCCCTCATGTTGAGCACTGGCCACTACAGACTCCAGAGCCTAAGTGACCTTATCCCCGCACAATTATAGCAACGAAAACACACCTGCATAATCACAAACACCTGTGAATCCTACTTTCTGTCCCAAACATTACAGTTCCTGAAACAATCGAGACTAGGAATTTAAAAAGTTGAATATCATTTGTTGTTAAGTGATAGCAGCTATGGCCCAGTGGTTAAGGTTCAAACCCTTCCAAGTAGTTGCTGTGTACTGTCCTCACTACTGCTCCCCAGGCACATAGCTGCCTCTGCTGCAGGTGTGTTTGTACAAGCAAATGCAGAAGTACAATTTGTTGTGGTTTACTGCAAGTACAGTTGTGTCTTCTCTCACAATGACAAGAATAGTCACTTTCTACTTCACTTCACTACTGAACATGTATTGAGGTTGACACAAATATTAGTGTATGGTTACATGAGGTTGAGTAACTACATAGCAACATTATTGCACATCTGGTTATAAATATAAACAAGAACAGCAAAATGTTGTTGCATTATGTGATAAAGGGATGTACTAAGAGAAATAGAAAGAGAGAGCTTTGACTTTGGCTAGTGACATGGAGAGTCTGAAAGCTGTAGCCAGAAGTGATTGAGGTGTTTGAGGAAAAGTAGCAGTTTATGCTGGTCATGTTGTTTGGGTTTACAGTCTTGGTTTTGCTTTTTGCAGTTTAATGGCTTTGCAATTCATCTTGGGAGCCAATACACAACTCTTTCACTGAGGCAGGCCTGCTGCATCAAAGGATCCACTTAGAGATGAGTCAACAAAACTAACTTGTATGTCTTGCACTTCATTCTACTCTTCAAACTTTCATCTTACGTGACAGGCAGAGGAGATGGCCCAGTTTTGCTTGCGTCCCTTCCCGCCTTTCATCCCCTCTCTCTCTCTCTCTCTCTCTCTCTCTCCTCCTCCTTTCTCTCTATCCTTTTCGCTCTCTTCTTCTCTCTAACTCACACACTATTTTTTTTCTTCCCTCTGGACAATCTGTCCATTATTGGAGGCCGAGAGGTTTTGACAGGGAAAGGGTGAGAAGCAGGCTTTGTCAAGCTCTTGCTCTGCTGGCATATCCTAAGCTAAGAACATGTGAAATAGCCACTCTGGTTCCAAACATCCCAGCAGCCCCTTTGTCTGTTATTATGAACATAGCCATCAAGTTGTGTGCCTTGTGCTACTTTCAGCAAGCAGACATAGAAAAGCACACAATAGAATACAACAGATTTTCAGTACTATGAATTAATTTCTTAATTTAAGAAAATGTAAACTGTGCAGTTGCACATTTAAATGGCTCAGCACTGCCATTTATCCACTGATAGTGTCATTACTGCTAGTAGGCTTGAATTTTATTTGCTGCATAGAAATACTCTCTTTCCGTTACAAGATAGTTTTGCATTGGATCATCACTGAATTTCTGCTATTTAAGTGGTAATATTTTACTGGTTTGGGAAGAATTATATCAGTTTAAACTCATATTGTACAATAAACATGGGAAGGCACTCTTAGTCGGCACTTCCATTCTCTGCCGCCTGGGTCTGGGGCTGCCAGAGCCGGCAGAAGTACCAACGGTCACGAAAAATAATAACAGTCGAAATAATAGGTCAAATATATAAATGTTATGTTGCATATAGTTTTTTGAGTAATTATTAATAAATTAATTGTCTTTAAATCACTGAGTCAATTAATTACATTAATCGAGCAGTCAGCAGAGCTGATCTTCTGACACGGATTTGACTTAGAGCTAAAAAGCCATCTTTTAATAAAAGTAAAGCCAAGAAGTTGTAGATCAGTTTAGCTTCAGTGATAAAATGGAAACACAATCTTGCTTTTCTAAGCAATTTTTTCCTCCTACTGTGCACTTGTCTCTACAAAAGTCCTTATTTCATTTTCCCATGAATTGAAGGAGATCAGGCTGTTTCATGTATGCATAGATATGTGTGTCTGTGTACAGGTGTGAGAGAGAGAGAGTAGAGAGAGAGAGAGAGAGAGAGAGAGAGAGAGAGAGAGAGAGAGAGAGAGAAAGAGAGAAACAAATCTACACCACAGGATGTTTCAGATCTTTGCTCAGCACTGTCACTTTTCTCCTATACTGTCCCTTGGTGGAGTATGAATGGGTTGTGCCACTGCATAAATGTGAGACTGCATACGCAAGGTTAAAGACCAAGGGCATTGCTTTGAAAACTGGTACACCAGAGTTCTATGGTGAGGCTGCAGCATATCCCACATCTAATTGATTTAATTGAATATTTAATGGAAAAACATTATGTGAATTACTCTGCAAATGATAGGTATAGATAGGTATTCCCATTACTTTTATGTATTATGATCAACTCACTGTGTAAGGTGTGGAAAGTGATGGACTGCCTGTCTTTAAGAATGCATGCTTTTGATTTTCTCTGCTTGTTTTATTTAATTGCTGCAGCATGGAAGCTGATGTGGGTTCAGCCTGACTTGTATGTCACTCCTTCACACCCACCAGGCTGGAGAAATGTTATCATTTCATCCTCCATCATGCTTTCTGCCCCCTGCTCTCTCCATTCTTGCTCCGGAGAAACTGCAGACAGGCACTTTTTCCTTCACATATGGAGTTAATAGTGGTGGTGCGTGGCACTTCAGTATTCACTGAGTTGAAAAGAACAATTTGTCACTTTTTACCACTGCTGACCATTTCTAACCATTTGCTTTTCACCTCACTTTTTAGCTTTTCACATTGAAACCCCTCTCTCTCTTCCCACTCAACTGCTATGGAAGTATGGAAACACTAAGTGTGTGGCTGAGTGACCTCCAGGGAAGCTTATCATTCGATTAGTGCTCGCTCTGTAGTTCAGAGCCAGAAACATGTGCAAAAACTCGCATTTTCTGGGCAGAATATTTTGAGAATTACATTATTTATGTTATAATTACAACTTGCTCTTATAGCTTTTCTGATCTTGAAAATGATACAGGCACATAGTTTTTCAAAAAGGACCAAGCATCGTTTTTTTTCTCCGTTTCTCCTCTATGTTTAGAGGCCTATATATTGTGCTGATTATGTTTCTGTGGGAGATGACCATCAGCCATTAAGTGGTTCTATCCTTATGTCCTTCATTGCTAAATCATTTATCATAATTAAACTGTAGTGATAACGTGTGGTTAACTCAGAGTACTCCCTTTGCGGAGCTGCAAAACACTTTCAGTTTAGAGAGCACCACGTCTTATTTAACACTCAGACAGTCAGCCACAGACTCAATTATTCTCTATCATTCTTTTCCGTTTCATTCAGTGACTCTTACTATGGAAACTCTTTCCTGCCATGGTTGTCAGAATAATTTAATCATTTGACTGTGCACCTTCTGAGCTTTCAAAAAAAAAAAACAACAACATTATAGAAGCATAATGTAGTATATAAACAAGTATATCAACAACAATTCACCCCTCCTGGCCATACAGTCAATATATATTAATTTAACTGCCTAAACAAATCATTGATGCCATGAAAAATAATGCATTCATGCACACCCAGGTATATCAGACCACCTACCCTATTCAATAATAGTGTGTAGGTCCCCTTTGTGCCAACAAAACAGCTTGGCACGTCCAGGCATAGAATCCCTAAGAATATTTGCAAGACAATTGTGAAGGAAGTTTCTTCCAAGTCCTTTTATTTGGCAAGGTGAGCTCCTCTGTTAATTGGACTGACTTTGTCCAGCCTAATCACAGATGCTCGATGGATTTGTATGTTAAGTCTATGCCTTGAACTTGTTCCTGGAACAATTTCTGAATAGACATTGAGTATCATAAACATTTCCTTAAGTATCATGATATTGCCCATCTCTTCTCCAAAGACGTTCACATAAGTAATTGCTTTACATATCAGCTGTGCAATTTTGAACTAAAACTGAGGTGAAAGTGACTATTCTTGTCATTGCAGAGCACAGCACAGCACACAGTGAACCACAATGAAATTAGACTTTTGCATTTAAACCATGCACACAAACACACATTTTGCAGCAGGGGCAGCTATGAAAGCGCCCGGGGAGCAGTGATGGGGATGGTAACTTGCTCAAGGGTACCTCAGGGCAACCTACTGGAAAGGGGTTTGAACCCCCAATCTTCCGGTCAACTCCCTAACCACTAGGCCACCACTGCCCTAAATGAACATAAATGCAACTAAAATTTTTGAGGAAATTATTTGAGATTATCTATAGATTCAAGAATTGGAATGGGAAAGACAAAGGACAATTAGTGAGAAAAAGAAGAATTTATGTAGAAAAAAATCAAATCTCTTGGAAGCATGGACACATTAATAAAGGCAAAGGGTTGGCAAATTAAAAAGCGAAAACAATATATGTTGTTTGAAAGAGGCTTTGTGTGCACAACTTTTAACCTTAGCCAAAAGGTCTTTTTTGGGGTAATATAAACACAGCTTTGTAATTATATTCATTAATAAGACAACCCCACACAAATCTCCCAAGAAATCTCCCAATCATTCTGTACTGAGTGTTCAACACAGTCCATGGTTTTCCATCACACAAAAAACCCAACATGGTCCAAGATGGATCTCACTGGCAAGAGATCTGTTTTTCTTCTGTTATTCCTTTATAACTGTAGAATCTCCACCTTGTTTACGCCTCCTTTGTAGTTTGCTTGCTTTTGGATGCTTATAAATCCTACATGAGCATGGGTTGCAGAAGCCAGTGTTACCTTGTGCCAGTACCAAGCCCTGGATGGTCAATCTGAAGGAGATTGTAGACTACAAATTAGTGACAGTGGAGATTATAACTAAGCATTATGGGATGATGCCTGTAGGAGGAGAGTAGTAGAGTGAGGGCAGAGTTGAGGCTCACATGGTGGAAGAGAAGAAGGAAAACCACAAGGTAGATTTCAGGGTGGCGTTAAGGCACACAATGGGGTATTTAGTAGATTGCTGGGTAACTACTGCAGAAGTTGGAGGGGAGACAAAGGATGAAGCTTGGTGTGACAGTGAGACAGGGAACCCTGTTTGTGAATAGGGAAGCTCAGGAGTGTAGACAGAAGAGGCTGGGTGAAAATTGGGAGGCCAGAGGACAAAGGAGCAAGAGGCTAAGGAGGGGAGTGCACAAGGCAAAGAGAGGCCAAGGCCACTGCAGGCTTCAAGGAAATTTTGGACTCTAAAGAGGGAGAAAAGGAACTTTACAGAATGGCTAGACAGAGGGACTGTGCAGCAGGGAAAAAGGGTAATGAGGGAAATTTACTCATATGCGAGCAGAGCGTGTAAACAGATGGAAGAGAATGAGAGAGGGGGAGACCGAGAAGATTACATGACATGAGTATAGTGAACCAGGGAGTAAAACATATTAGTAAGTTGAGAGTAAGGAGAAGGCGGAAGAGGGTGAAGCATCGGAAAGGCTTTTGGTTTAGAGATATGCATTTGAAGAATGAACGTTTCTTTAGGCTGGAATGTAAATAATCGTTAGACAATACACCAATTATCATCACTTGAGATCACTGTAATAAATTAGTTTAGGCACATTTTGGCAGATGAATTATGAAACATTTTTATACTCATAGCTTAAGTAAAAAATGTATGTTGCAATCTCTGGACAATTAACATTTCCAAATGAAAAGATCAAATGCATTTGTGGGGAATTACGTACCTGTGTTTTAAATGATGTTCTTTAGGCCTAAAAGAAAAACTTATATATCAGCCATCATGGCTCAAATCTAACCTACTGGAACAGAACATTCCCAGAATGGCCAGATCATCGGAAGTCTGCAGTCACAGGCAGGATGGTTTCATCTTAGTCTCAGTCCTATGGAGCCTGATCTGTCATTGAGGAGGTTTTTCACACAACCAGAGAGAGTAAGTGAGAATGGCTGTAATTAGCTGCATGTCCATGGGTCCTGAAGGATGACTGACAAATGCATAGAAATGCTTCGTACTACACTTATAGACTTGACTCCCTTCATTACAGAGTGAACTGTCTTTTATTGTAATCTCTATACCCAACTCCTCTGTGGAGCCTTGCCCCTTTCACAGCCCGGAATATTTACACCTTGACTCCCCCACCCAGATTTGGTCGACCCGGTGTAGAATGCTACTGTCAGCACGAGAGTGGAGCAGCAGTCATCCAGCTACAGTTTCTTATCAATGAGGTTAGTGTATTCATAATCAATTTGTTTTCTCTTTTTTTTTTTTTTCCTCCCCGTCTCTCATCCCATCCCTCTGTATCAAATGCCCCTCAATTCTAGGAGACTCAGATTATCCTGGGTGAGGCTAAGATCCATCCAATTATGGGCTGTGTTCTGAAGAACCCACTTTTGGTCCTGAGTGCTGTTGTAGGGTTTGTGAGTAAGGACTAATAGTACCTTTTCCTCCCATGAGTCTTTCCTTTAAAGGGCCATAGGGACCATTTACACTGAAGAGGAACAATTTCCACTTTCTTAATGATATGTGTTCAGGATATTGTAAAGATATAATATTAGGTTGTGTGAATATCGACCTATATATATGTATAACTCTGATTTATGATAGGTAATGTATATTCTCTTAGGCAGTGGTTTACACACTGTTCCTAAGGGACACTCCACTCCCAGGCAGTCTGGTTTTGCTCAGACACACAGGGATATAGGAAATGTTATGACCAATGGGACCAAAAAGAGCTCTCAAAGCTTCTGTTGCTGCTGATTCAGACAACTTTAAATCAATTTCTATCTTTAATTTTTATTTAAGCGATTATTTGTTTAACTCTGTTTGTAGATTTGTTTTCTTTGATATTTTTATATAATAGTATCAGTGCACATTTTGTGTAGCCTTATTTAGACTGTAGTGACCACATGTAGATAAAACTACCATTTTCAAAAGGGTATTTTTTTTTTTAAGCACCTAGTATTCAAAGATAAATTAGTTCATCTGTGTCCTAAAAACTTTTATTTTGGGCTTTTTTCTATTAAGATCATATTAGAACATTTATTTTGCCAATTTTTAAGGTCCTTTTTTTTTCTTTGAAGACATGCAAGAGCAAGCCTTGACAACTATGAGTGTGGGGATTTCTGTATGATTTTTGTAAAGCAACAGGTAAGAAGGACAAAATCAGCTATTTATCTGTCAACCTGTCCCTTTGAGGATAAATAACAGATTAACACAGATAATAAAACCCAAAGGCTTAAAGGCTTTTTGAGAAAACATGGGCACAGATTCAGAAATATGTATAATCAAATGTCTCACATTAGGTAAACTATGAAGCAGCAAAATTGAGATTGCTTTTTTAATATGGTGTCTTGTTCACCTCTAGGAGTGTCAAAGTAATGGGAGAGTTAACTATAATCACAGGAGTTTATTTTTAAGATCTGTTTCTGTCTTCATGGCTTAATCTTTTTTTTTTTTTTTTTTGCTATTCCTGAAAGTTTGAAAATGTTGGTCTCAATATTATATAAATATATATGTATTTCTGAATAATTTACAGAAATTGAAAGTCACAACTCCTTTAAACTACCAAAGAAATTATCAACTCATCCATCTGAACTTATCCTGATTTACCTCTGGGCAGCTCTGATATTGAAGCATGCTTCTTAATCTAAAAATCCAGCCTGCCTACTTCACATAATTAGACACTTGAACTGTGGATGGAGACAGTTTACACTGTTAATATCGAGACTGAAAGAACATTTTGGAAGGATTGTGTTGGGAACAAGCACAGACAGTGTTTCTTTCTGTATATAGTTATGTGTGTGTGCTTCTGTGTGACTCGGCATACAAAGTAGAGCCTGTGGGAGAAGGCATAAGGTCTCTTACTGCCTCAGTCTACATACATACACATACAGCCCCAATCATGATCACCTGGGAGTAAACAGCTTGATCTGCTTTAAATTCCAGAGCAACTCCTTGGCTCACAGAGACGTTCCGACTCAGCAGACTCTCTCTCTCTCTCTCTCTCTCTCTCTCTCTCTCTCTCTCTCTGTGCATGGTTAGTATATAGCAGTGCCTTGGGTGAAAAGAGATATTTCAGTTTTGCATTCTACTCCCTGCTCTTTCATTCTCCTTATCCTTTTGCTCTCTCTCTCTTTTTCTGTCTCTCACCCACGCACACTCATAATTTCTTTCCTTGTTTCTTTCCTTCTCACTCCAGTTTTTTTTTTTTTTTACTTACATACACTGATCAGCCATAACATTTAAAATACCAGCCCAGTATCATCTAGGTCTCCCCATCATGACTCCAAAACACCTGTGACCAGCAGAACCATTACGTCCTGTAAGTTTTGATGTGGGGCCTCCATGGATCAGCCTGCTTTGTCCAGCACTTTCTGATTATGCTTCATTTTATTGAGCTCTGGGAAATTTGGAAATCTAGTCTACTTCTAGAACAATGCAGCAGGGCTTATTCTGCAAATTAATGTAATTTTGTGGTGAATTGGTATACTTCCACCTCCCACTTCTAGTTCTTGAATTTCCAAACCTGACAGAATCTCATGTTAATGAAGAGGCTACTTCTGGACTTATAACTGCATCAATATGAAACCTGTGGTATCACTTTTCTGTTTGAGATTAACTTAAAGGCTGTGCCATGGTTATGTCCATTCTCTCCCTCACAGCTACATTAGCTTACCTACACTAGCTTTAATAGTTTCCAAGGAAACTGTTTTGTGATTATGTTCACTCTCTCTCCTTTCTCTTATTCTCAGGGGGCGTTAGTGAGTGCTCTAGCAGATGACAGTATTCATCTATGGAACCTGCGTCAGAAGAGACCAGCCGTGCTGCACTCGCTCAAGTTCAACAGGGAAAGGTGAGGTATCTACATTGTTGGACTTTGTTAGTGGAGATAACTACACCCTGGTGACATGTGCTAAATGTGGAGCTGGTGCTGCCTTCTGTTACCTCCAGAGACATAGGCTCAGATGGTACAGGGCCATGCTTAGTCACCATCACCGTCTGACTGGGATATGTGTGTCTGAGTGAGTGAGGAAGAGAAAGTGCTTTCACACCTGAGCCCCTGTATAGCTCAGCTTGCTCTGCTCCATAGCCCCATGGACACCTGTCTGTTTATCTTGTGCCTCAGCCCCAGGTGCAAAAGTAATCCCACATAAGCATACAGATCACTAGATAAGCACTCAACAGTTTTGTATTAATTCATCTATTTCTTTCCAGTGTTTGTTAACCCATGTATCCTTTTCATCAATGTTCAGTACAGGACCACCAGTAAAGAGGTTTTATTTGGTTGTTTTGTCAGTCTTAGCACAGCAATGGCTCTGACATGGTGAAAGAATGTGTGTGGAGCAAAGAGGGTCTCATACACAGCAGTGCTCGTGGAGTGTTTCAGACACAGTATCCGCTTATTGTCTACTGCATAAGATACCTGATGCTGCAGTTTATATTAGTCATCTTTTAATCCTTTATGAGTGGTCAGTTTCTGACCACAGTACACAGCATAGCTGTATATTTTTTTGGGTTGGTGGACTGTTTTCGTCTGTTGTGTATATGATCCACTCAACCAAGCCACTAGGGATGCACAAGCCAGTTTATTTAGGATAAATGGGGAGGGTAACATCAGGTAGTGCATCCAGTGTAAAACTTTTGCCAAATCAGTATGCAGACAGTGAAACTTCCATATCAAATTGGTCAAGGCACAGGTCAACAAGTACCACCACCAGTGCTGTTAGCATACAGGGTGTAGGTGGAAATTGGGCTACTGTTGGCCAAAGGAGAAGGAGAAGAAGAGGAGGAAGGCGTGTCCTGTGGTAGGAGGAGAGAAGGGAGTGCAAGTAAGTGGAAGTGAGGGTAGGAACTTTGAATGTTGGCATTACTGGTAAAGGTAGAGAATTAGCTGATATGATGTGGAGGAGAAAGAAGAATTCAGTAGTGAGTTAGATGAAGTGATAGAGAGTGTAACCAGGGGAGAGAGAGTGGTGATTGGGGCAGATTTTAATGGAAATTTAATGGAACAGAAGTGATGAGGAGGTGATGGGTAGGTAAGGTGTCAAGGAGAGGAATGCTGAAGGTCACATGGTTGTAGATTTTGTGAAAAGGATGGAAATGGCCAAAGTTAATAATTATTTTAAGAAGAAGGAGCACAGGGTGATGTATAAAAGTGGAGGAAGATCAGTCTGAGGTTCAGGAGGTTCAGTCTGAAGGAGATTGGAGACTGCAAAGTATTGCTGGGAGAGTGTAGCTAAACAACATAGGACAACATAGAAAAGCGGTGAGGATTAGTGAACAGCAGTATGGTTTCATGCCGAGAAAGAGCACTACAGATGCAGTGTTTGCTCTGAGGGTATTGATGGAGAAGTTCAGAGAAGGTCAGAAGGAGTTGCATTGTGTCTTTATGTATTTGGGGAAAGCATATGACAGGGTGTCTAGAGAGTTGTGGTTTTGTATGAGGAAGTAAGGTGTTACAGAGAAGTATGTGAGAGTAGTTCAGGATATGTATGAGGGTAGTGTGAGTGTGGTGAGATCTGCAGTAGGAGTGACAGATGCATTTAACGTAGAGGTTGGATTACTGACCCTCTTGTTTGCAATAGGAATGGACTGGTTGACGGACAAAGTTAGAAAGTAGTCCATGTGGATGATGATCTTCTGATCTATAGTGAGAGTATGGAGCAGCTTAAGGAGAACCTGGAGAGATTTGCTGGGAGGAGGGTGTTGAAGATGGAGCTGCCAGAAAAGGGGAAAAGAAGACCAAAGAGGAGGTTTATGTATGTCATGAGAGAGGGCATGCAGGTGGTCGGTTTGAAGGATGAAAATGCAGAGTACAGGAATAAATGGAAATGGATGATCAGCTTTGGAGACCCCTAAATGGGATCAGCCAAAAGAAGATCCACTCTGCAACACACATATACATGCACACAAAAATCACTCTACTATATCAGTGTCACTGCTGTGCTGAGTACAATCTACCATCCAAATATTACTTGCTCAGCTCACCGGTGGACCTGTATGGAGTCAGATTTTTAATGATCAGTGTGAATGATACAGAGAAACAGTTGACCCATTTAGCTGTGTTGGATACTATGAGGATGCTATGGTTACTACGGGTGTTGGATGCTAGCAATCCCATGACACCTTAGTTTTAGTCTTTTCACCACTCAGAAGCTTTGTTTCTGGCAATGTGAAGTGAAAGTGACTATTTGTCATTGCGAGCACACAGTACAAAAGTCGGTAAACCACAACAAAATGCATTCACTGCATTTAACCCATACATAATACTCATACATACTTTTAGGAATTACTGTTGATTTAACATCAAACGAACCATCACACACACACACACACACAAATATTGGATCTTTAAAGGAAGGAGTTAAACGTCTCAACCAATAGTGTGCAGCTGTTGATCCTAATTTGAGAGGAGCTGACCCTTCACTTTCCATCAGTGGCCCATGTGCTGACGAGGGCGACAGCTCGCCAACAGCAGCTTTTAGGGGTGAACAAGTTCCTGCCACATCTTCACGTTCTTGTGTGTGTGTGTGTGTGTGTGTTTGTGTCTGTGTGTGTATCAGTATGTGTGTCTCAGTATGTGTGTGTGTATGACATTTACAGAGTTTCTCAGCGCCTCAGGAGACAGTGAGAGAGCTGAGCATGTGAACCTGAAAAGAGTACACAAAGTCTCTGAGGGATTATCCAATCATAATGTTGTAGTTAATAAAGAGCACACTATGAGGGTCAGTAAACTGGACCCAGATTAAGCCATAAGGTTCTACACTAGCTGTCTCATTTGGTCTGAGACTAAATTCTAGAAATAAGTGCATTAATGTGCAGAAATTAGCACATTATTAACATAACATATGACACAAACAAATCACTGTATTTGACTTCTGTGTCACTGTATGTCATCTGGTCAATGCTAATCTAGATTCAGGCATGTTCCATTTAAATGTCTGTTCATAAAAAGCAAATATGTTCCTAATTTGCCACTCTTTCATCATCTAGTTATTTGTAAAAGTTTAGACAGCCTGGGGAAGTTATTTTACTGATGATCTTGTGAAAAAAATTCACACTTGTTACAGTAAATTACACAGTAACTGGTTACTTGCTGAACTTATAATATATAAGTATAATAAAGGGATGCATACTCTCTTAATCTGGAGCATTAGGAAATTTTAGCTTTTAGCTGTAGTTCAAGTGGGAGAGGAGGTGCAAGACAGATTCTGTCATATGAAATTGAGAGTTTCTCAAAGTTTGTCTAATTTTGGTGGTGAGTTAGTATTTAATTTGCATGTAATTTCATAAAATTGGTACATTTAATTTTTCAGATTAACCTTTGCACTAATCCACTTAATCAAATATTATAAACCATTTTTTGTTGCCCTAAGTAAAATGTACAACAGTGTTTTTTCACTAGAGGATGCGAGGATGATTTTTACTTAATAAACAAAATAATTTGTTGGAACATGTTGTTGCATGTAATGGTAAAAATATGTAATTTACCCTCACTGCCAACAGGCACTGTTTGTGCCTTACTTACACAATAGACGAAAAGCAAACAAAGTGCAAACTGAATGCCCCATTAATGTATACTATAAGGTGTATGCATCTGGGATCATTTCAGTTGCCATGGGCAACCAAAGAATCAAACATACCAGTTTATCTTGGTTTTTATTAACTTGGCATTGTTAATTTATTAATTTTTATTAACTTGGCATTGACCATATTTTGGCCCATCAGTTACATTTAGTATATAGGGGTTATTGTGGTACATTAATTATGTAATTAATTATTGTCATTTGTTCCCAAAAACAAATTACAGTAATTCTTGCTGGGCAAACGATGGAGACATGCCTTGTACAGGTCACTAGTAATGTATTTGTAATTGAAAGTTACAGTAGAGACTCTTGCCTTTAAGGGTTTAGGACTGTTTTCCAGAGTTTACAGAAAAATGAAGTTTGCCTGTGGTTATACAGTTAGGTCCATATATATTTGGACACTGACGTAAGTTTTGTTTTTGTACCTGTTTACTGAAACACATTCCAATTATAATTATATAATGTGACGTAATGTGTAGACTCTCAGCTTTCATTTGAGGGTATCCACATTCAAATTGGATGGGATAGGAGTTCCAGCTCCTTAACATGTGCCACCCTCTTTGTAAAGGGACCAAAAGTAATTGGACAATTGAGTTTCATGGGCAGTTGTGGGCAGTTTCCTTCGTTATGTCATTATCAATTAAGCATATAAAAGGCCTGGAGTTGATTTGAGGTGTGGTGCTTGCATGTGGAAGATTTTGCTGTGAACAGACAACACTTAGACACTTAGAAAACCCATCCTATAAATTGCTACAATATGAGGAGTGGCAAAATCTACAGTTTGGTACATCCTGAAAAACAAAGAGAGCACTGGTGAACTCAACGACGCGAAAAGACCTGGACATCGACGAAAGACAACAGTGGTGGATGATCAAAATCATTTCCATGGTGAAGAGAAACCCCTTCACAACAGCCAACCAAGTGAACAACACTCTCCAGGAGGCAGGCGTATCGATATCCAAGTCTACCATTAAGAGAAGACTGCATGAAAGTAAATACAGAGGGTGCACTGCAAGGTGCAAGGCACTCAGAAGCCTCAAGAATAGAAAGGCTAGATTGGACTTTGCTAAAAAAACATCTTTAAAAGCCAGCACAGTTTTGGAAAAACATTCTTTGGACAGATGAAACCAAGATCAACCTCTACCAGAATGATGGCAAGAAAAAAGAATGGAGAAGGCATGGAACAGCTCATGATCCAAAGCATATCACATCATCTGTAACACACGGCAGAGGCAGTGTGATGGCTTGGGCTTGCATAGCTGTCAGTGGCACTGGGACACTAGTGTTTATTGATGATGTGACACTGGACAGAAGCAGCCGAATGAATTCTGTTCAAAGACATACTGTCTGCTCAAATGTCTATGTCTGTGTCTGTGCCTATGTCTGTGGCTGAAATAGCTCAGTTGGGAGAGTGTTAGACTGAAGATCTAAAGGTCCCTGGTTCAATTCTGGGTTTCGGCAGTCCTTGTTTCCTTTGAAACAACTTGTTGGGGCAGAGGTGGGCTAGTGGTTAGGGAGTTGGTCACAGGATTGGAAGATTGTGGGTTCAAACTCCTTACCAGTAGGTACCCTTGAGCAAGGTACTGCCCCCTTCACTGCTCCCCGGGCGCTTTCATAGCTGCTGCATGGTGTTTGCATGGGTTAAATACAGAGGTCCCATTTTGTTATGGTTCACTGTGTGCTGTGCTCTGACCTGGCAATAACACGAATAGTCCCTTTCACTTAAAAAAAAAACAGCTAAATGCAGTCAAATTGATTGGGCAGCGTTTCATAATACAGATGGACAATGACCCAAAACATACAACCAAAGCAACCCAGGAGTTTATTAAAGCAAAGAATTGGAATATTCTTGAATGGCCAAGTCAGTCACCTGATCTGAACCCAATTGAGCAGCATTTTACTTGTTGAAGACTTAACTTCGGACAGAAAGGCCCACAAATAAACAGCAACTGAAAGCCGCTGCAGTAAAGGCCTGGCAGAGCACTAAAAAGGAGGCAACCCAGCATCTGGTTTTATTATATAATTAGTTGAAGAATTCTTAAAAAATGTATTGCGTTAGCCCCAAGTATTCATTGCAAAAAAGAAGGAAACCATGGACACTTCAAATATCTTGATGGTTCCACTACCGTTCTTTTAAGTTAAACTTGGGACCCAGATGTTGACGGGTGCTGTGTCATCTTACACTGAGAAGTGTTAGGCTTGCCCTACATCTAGATAGTTGTGTGTATCAGTTGCTCATAGTAGTCCTCTTTAGGATTCTATTACTTTCCACATGAAAAACATTGGGCTGTTGGCATTACTTTTGTGCTGTGTGTGTGCATGCGTGTATATGTCTTCAGCGACGCAGGTTGGAGCCTCAGTAAAGAGCAAGCCAAATGTCATGGGTGCAGAGCACCCAAGAGCAATGCTAATACATTAATTTAGCTCATCATCACACTGCAGCAGCAGCCACATGCAAACACCTGCTCCACTCCTAAGTGCTTTGTGTGTTTGTGTGTATGTGTGTGCATGTGTGTGTGATAGAGAAAGAGAGAGATTGAGGATGCAGGTGGGTCTAAAGTATTCTGCCTTCCTAGGATTTTCTCAGGGAGAGGAGGAAAGAGAAAATGCCAGTGTGTGTGTTTGAGTGTTTGCTTGACTCCATATGTGTATGCAGAATGAGCTGCTGGAAGAGAAATCTTGCCTAGTCATCCTGGAACAGTCCGTTTGGCTCCCCCTTGCAGCAACATCAAATGCTACTTCAGTATTTCTTTCTATAATATCATCTCCCCCTTTTCAGGTGATTTTTACACGGTGATTTTATTGTTTATCCACTTTTCTTTTTATTATTATTTATCTTTTAAAGGTGCAGCAAATTTTGCATGGTAAAATTATGACTAGACCACAAAGAAATTTTATTTGCGTTGATGTTTTGATATTGCTGTGATTTGAGAAATGTTGAAATAGGATTACAATATACAACTACGTTGTCTCCTACAGGGTGTGCACCAAGTACAGGTGTAGGTTTGTTGTTACAGTTAGCAATTTAGCTATGCAATGTTTGTCCATTTTTAAAATGTCCATTTTTTCAGGTCCACTGAAGAAGCAAATGTCAGACACCAGACTTGTCTTGGCAGTTATGGGTCTTGAAGGGGTCATGGCATCGTTCAGTCAGGTGTGCACTGTCCATTTATGTGTACTGTGCTTCATAAGCCTTTGTGAAAGACTACTGGTTTTCAGGTCCTCATGAGAAATTGAGTTCTTGACCTTGGCAGTTCATCGAAAAAGTGAACACTTACTTACACGTGGAAGATTAGATCTGCGTGGCCTCCAAGAGAATCTCCTGTTTCCCTTTCTTTCTCTCACTTACATTTTTTTTCCAAGCTAGAGGAAATGGCAAGCTGTGGCCATCGGCAGTCCAGCTTGTGGGGTCTGTCAGTGCTCTTTTTGTGAGGCGTTGGCGTGTGTGTGCGTGTGTGTGTGACAGACAGAAAAAATTGTGATGCATGGTGTCCTGACTCATTCTCACTCATGAATATATGCATGATTCTGCAGACTACTGGTGTAAAGTGTGAGATTCTTTTTTTGTGTGTGTGTGTGTGTGTGTGTGTATGTGTGTGTATGGCCATGTGCAGAGATTCCGTATGAATGCACACCCAAACCATGAAAGCTTTACTCATTTAAAGTTCTCATCTTTTCCTTTTCCTTTCCATTTTTCCTAATGGTTGTTCCCAAACTACTCTGCTACTCACAAACAAAGGCATATAGTGGCATATAGTTGTACAAGATATGTAACCAATTAAACTTAATCCCACATACACTTCACACACTGAAATAAATTTAAATAAATGATGCACCAGCATGACACTGGGGGTAGAAAATCTATGAATGCATTTGTGTTAAAGGTATGTGTCACTTTGGTTTGCTAGTTATAGTGCAGGGGTAAGGAGTTTTCTTTTTTTCTTTTCCTTTTTCAACTTTCCAGTTTTTTCCAGTATTATTCTTTCACCTTCTTGCTAGGACTCCCTGTATCATATGTAACTACCAGTTCTGTGAGGATGAAGGCTACCACATGCTTCCTGCAAACCATGTAAAGCTAGACACTTCATCATTTTGAACACAAAGTCATTCGACACCTTGCTGTGCCTTGAAGAGAACACTAACCGAGAACGACAGACGTTCATGATGGCCTCAATTGAGTGATGTGCAAGAGCGGGTGGGGGTGAGGGCGAGAGAGTGAGGGTAGTTGTGATGTCTAGGACTGCAACACCACCGAGATTGAACTTGATCCTGATTATCTTCTTCTTTTGGCTGCTCTTCTGGTCCCCTGCACCTCACTCATTCAAACCAACCACCTGCATCTTTCATCACATCCATAAACCTTCTGTTTGATCTTCCTCATTTTCTCATGCCAGGCATCTCCATCTTTAACATCCTTCTCCCAATATAATCCTTGTCCCTCCGTCCTGCATACCTTCACTTTCACTCTCACTGGTAACTGTCTGTCACAAATCGCTCCTGCCACTCTTTTCCACCCATTCCAACCTGCCTGTACCCTCTTCTTTGCCTCTCTTCCTCACCTCTCTTACACACTCCCCATTACTCTGAGCTGTTGATCCCGAGTATATAAATCCCTCCACTTTTGTCACCTTTACTCCTTGCATTCCATCCATTGCACTGTCAGTTCTACTCACTTTCATTCCTCTCCTTTTTAGAGCATATCACCACCTGTCCAGGGTCTCCTCAAGCTGCTCCTGACTCATGCTACAGATTTCAATATCGTCAGGAAACATTCTACCCTCTACCCTCTACTTTAAATGCATTTAAATGCCTTCATACAGATCCTGTACTACTCTCACATACTTCTCTGTAACACCTGACATCCTCAAACAAAAGCATTAGGCACAATGCAACTCTTTCTGACCTTTTCTATACTACTCGCTCAGAGCCAACATTGCATCTTTGGTGCTTTTTTTTCTGCCTAAAACCATATTGCTGATCACTAATCATCACCTCTTTTGTTAACTTAGTTGCCACTCTTCTTTCCCAAAACTTCATGCTGTAGCTGACCAACAACTTTGTCCTTCTGTCCCTCTGTAGTTGCAACAGCTCTGTGCATCACCCTTATTCTTGATAACCGGTACCACTACACTTCGTCTCCACTCCTCAGGCATCCTCTCACTTTCCAAGATTGTGTTAAACAATCTGGTTAGAAACTCTACTGTCATGTCTCCTAAACACCTCCATGCTTCCACAGGCATGTCATCGGGACCAACAGCCATTCTTCATCCTCTTCATTGCTGCCTTTACTGCCATCTTGATAATCTGCTGCACTTCCTAGTTCAGTATCCTTGCATTATTCGATCTCTCTCTCTCGTTCTCTTCATTCATCAGCCCCTCAAAATATTATTTCCATCTGCACAACATGCTGAGGATGATCCTGATGATGCATGTTTCTTTCATTTTTAGTCTCACAAGACAGATGACAAATCAACTAACAATACCTATGGAAGTGAAACTAACATGAAGTTTTCATGTTTTAACAAAACTCACTTAATTTCCACACTGTAATGTGATAAATATGCAAATACTAATAAAAAGGAGTGTAAAAAAAAAAAGAATACAAACTTGTAGAGACGGTCATACACAATTTTATAAACATCACAGCCTCTCCTTGAATAATGGAATTAAATTTAAATTAAATTATATTATTGTTTAAGTGAAAGAAACGTGGGCCATGGAGGTTATCTCAGTGACCTGGAGTTAAGAAATTATGGACACCCAAGACTTGGAAAATATGACTGGATTGCACCTTGCAGTGTATCTGGCTGTGTATTTGTAGACTTGTCACAGTGGTCATGCTAACCCCTGCCAATGCCACCAGCAAAAACATCTTGCATGGCACATGAACATAGAAACTATTGCATGATGCAACGGAAGAAGGTCTGGTCTAATGAATCTCATTTTATTTTACATCAAGTGGACAGCTGGATGTGCTTTGTTGCTTCCAGCTACAGAGATGGCACCAGGATGCACTATGGCTGGATAGTAAACAAGCAGAAGAAGAATGATGCTCTGGTTAATAATCTGCTGGGGTCAAGGCATTTAAGTGATGTTACTGTGACACATACTGCCTTTCTAAACATTTTTGTATTCCAAGAACACCATATTAGTCTGGTGGTTTTAATGTTACTGCTGGTTAGTTTATTGCCGACCGTCCAACATAATTTTTTCATTTGTTCAGTGAGTTGTGAGAGGTGGAGGCGGTGGTGGTGGCTTTTAGATAGGAAACTCCGCTATCGCGCTTGCTTGGGTTGATCATTGGGTTTCTGAGCAAGACTCTTAATCCCAAGTTTCTCTAGTGAGACTGTCTCCGTAATTAGGAAATGGAAGTCGCTCTGGATAAGCATCTGCTTAATCTCATGAATATAAATGTAAATGTTAATAAAATGTGAGTATAAAATTATACTCACAATTTAATTCATTGTTATTAACTACATTCAGGAAGACATGGTAAGATTTGTTAGAAACACAGTAGCTCTGTATGAATATGTAGCACCTAAGCAAGGGTGGCAAGTCAGC
This sequence comes from Hepsetus odoe, assembly GCA_017165825.1. NCBI lineage: Eukaryota > Metazoa > Chordata > Actinopteri > Characiformes > Hepsetidae > Hepsetus > Hepsetus odoe. The sequence continues at coordinate 7,788,536 of CM029370.1, forward strand.
AGTGTCACTGCTGTAATTGGGATTAACATTTGTGATTTAGCCGAAGAGTCTCGCAATGGAAGTGTTGGCTTCCTCTCCTCTCCTCTAGCTGAGTGCCTGGGGACCTGCAGAAGAGTGCTGCCCTCAGATCCTGCTAACACACTTTCATTTTTTGTTCCTATAATCAGACACAGCCCAGGCAATACACATTTACAGTGTAATTAACATCAATTAAAACATCCATTTGGTCTTTTTTGCAGACTTGCTGTTTGTTATTGAGTTCTGCCCTGCCTGCTGGTCTATAATTTCGCTATCTCTCTCTCTCTCTGTTTCAGGATAACATTCTGTCATCTGCCTTTCCAAAGCAAGTGGCTGTATGTTGGAACTGAACGCGGAAACATCCACATTGTAAATGTGGAGTCTTTCACCCTCTCAGGATACACCATCATGTGGAACAAAGCCATTGAACTGTGAGTATCAAATGTACACCCACACATGTTTATTATGTACATTGAACATATCACACAGCAGTTATGATTACTCTTCTGAACTACTTGTGTTATATTAATCAGTTTGACAATTTATACTAAGAAATAAGGAGATTGTGAACTGCACTATTCTCTATCTGTCTCTCTCTTTCTTTCTCTCTCTCCATTTATCTGTCTGTCAAACCCACTTCCACCTCCATTTTGAGCTTTTACATTATTAACTCAGACATTTTGTCCCTGTTTGAGTTCTTCGGCCACCTGAGGTGTCTTTCAGTGCCAGTAAGGGCAGGTGTCTGTTTAGATCACCATGAGCACATGCATAGGTGTCTTTTCAAATCAGTATTAGTCTGGACAGTTGTGCGCGCACACACACACACACACAGTGCCCATGTCTCAGCAGAAAGTCATGACAGTCAACAGAAGACCTACTCTGCCCTTTGTTCCTGCTGTTGTAATCATTGACTAAAGAATTGACTAAATTCTGATGTACAGATGAGATGCTGCAGCTTTTTTAAGTGGCACCTTTTCATGGCATATTTTATTTATTCTTAATTAAACATCAACTGTTTACTGTTTATTAAGTAAATATGCATATCTTTGAATTTGTATTTGTATGCTATTACAATGTATTTAAAAATAGTCAATACAATATATAACAGCACGTAGTTTGTGAAAATCTGCCTTAGCAAAGCCACCTCTGTCATTGTCACTGTCACTGTGTTAGACTATAGATTTTATCAGATTTTAGAGGTGCCTATATAAAGTTTTTGATTACTAGAGTAGCTGTTATTGATTTTAGAAACTGTGCTAGTCCTAAATGCACTATGAAGCTAGTGTAGTTATAATGAAGCTGTTGTAATCATGAATCCAATATAAGGTGAATAACTAAAAGATAACTGAGTTGGGTAAAATGTTTTTTTTTCCTCTTTGGGTGTTCAGCTCGAGAGGCTGTTTGAGTTTGCTTGAATAAAGTAGGCTAATTGAAGATTGTCATAACTCCTGATCTGTGTAACATAATTCTTGCTCACTTTGAACCCTTCCTCTACCTGAAATTAAGCTTTTGAAGATGTCTTATCCATATACTAAAATAATGTCACCAAACACTGAAACCGCTCTGTGAATGAAAGGGAGGAAAGTGGAGTGGTTAGGATGCAGGGAATGGAGGTAACAAAGGTGGAGGAGTTTAAATATTTAGGATCAACAGTTCAGTGTAACGGCGAGTGTAGAAGAAAGGTGAAGAAAAGAGTGCAGACAGGTTGGAATGGGTGGATGTCACATGTGGGGTGTTTTGGGCACGCTAGAGGGCGCTCTCTGTCACGTGTGAGGTATTTTGGGCACGCTAGAGGGCGCTCTCTATCACATATGAGGTGTTTTAGGCACGCTAGAGGGCGCTCTGTTCTGACTGAGCACACCTGAGCTTAAGAAGGCACAGGTGTGCCTCATTGGGGCTGACTATTTAAGCCCCGATGAGTCAGAACAGAGCGCGGCTCATTAGTTAGGCGAAGCCTATGTGTATTGGTGGTTCTGGTATATGTCACTTGGTATCTAGAGTTAGACTGCAGTTCCTCGGTTCTAGGGTTTTTGATTAGAACTGCAGTACCTGCTCCTTGTTTGTGTAATTGTGAATAATAAAACTATGTTCCGAACCCCTGGCTCCGCACTGGCGTCCTTCCGGCACCCCGCCGCCGTTACAGAAATGAGCCGCCAAAACCGGGACATCAGGAGCCGTGAGGAGTGGCTGGAGGAGCTAGAGCGAGCACTGGGAACCCAGATTGAGGACCTCCGAGCAGTGCTGCCCCTGTGGCAGCCGGAGCGTTGCTAGCGGAGCGGTGAAATGCAGAGAGTCACCGCCACTGAGCTTTCTCGGCGCCTGGACCTGCTGGATCGCTCAAAGTTCGGCGAACGGCTGAAGGAGTGCGGTCGAGCGGAGAGGGCGGTACGGACGGTTGTAAAGGTAATGTCATTGGGGCGATTCCTTGAGGAAGAGGCTTCGTTCGTGCCCCTTTCTTTACCGGCTCCTGCTCTTCACCAACCGCAATGCCGGAAGTCGGTGGAACCCGCCTCCTTCGCCACACACAGCGGTCCGTCCGCGGAGGCCCCGCCCTATGTGAAACGCGGCGAAAAAATGGTGGATACGCCGCGGAAACAAAAAAAAAGGGCAAGAGGCCCGCACCTGGCACAGTACACAACCCCAGCTCCTCAAACCCGTCTGCTGAGCAGAGGGCAACAGAGGAACCGTTTCAGGGGTTGAGAATTAACTTCACGAATTCAGAAATTAGAACATGAACTACAAGAATCTCAGAAGGTCTGGCTGTCTGTTCTGGGCGCAGAAAGACAGAACAAAAACATTTTAGTTGAGCAGCTCCAGGAAATGGAGGCTGAGCTCCTCACCAGGGATCAAGTAATCTGTACACGGAACCAGGATCTGGACGCCCTGAAAACAAAGTGTAAGAAATTGGAGGATGAAAACGCCTCTCTTTAGGCTGTGAAACACCAGCTGCAGGTGAGTCACCAGTTTCAAGTACATTCCCTTCAGGAGGAACTAGTTACAGTAAATGGGGAACTTCAGGAAAAGCAGGCTAGGTACCTAGAACAGGAGAAAGTCTGTAAGGATCTCAGGGAACAGATACTTTGGCTAACCGAAAACTTGAACAGCACCCAGGAGGACTTCAGGGCTGAGTCAGACAGACTCAGACAGGCCAACTTGAAGCACAGAGCACTTCTCGCAGACATTCACCTACGAGATGATCAGATCAAACAACAGAGGGAATTGCTGACGAGACTCAACCAACAGCTGGCAGAAAGCAAGACCTCTGTTCTGCAGATTACCAGCTCAACCACCCATAAAAGACTGAAACACGAGGAGGAGCTCACCACTCTGCGTTCACAGCTTGAGGAGACCAAAGGACTCTTGTCTCTTTGCCAGAGTGACCTTGCAGCTATGGAAAGGGAGAGAGAGGTTTTTGCTCAAGCCCATGGTAAGCTTCGAGTAGAGGTCAGTGGACTCATGCAGGGGCTGAAGCAGGTGCATGGCAATAATGCCGCTCTGCAGACAGAGCTGGAAAAAGCCAGGAGGGAAACCAGAAAACCCACTGATCCGCAGGACCCACCCAGAGAGTACGGTCAAGGAGGGCAGGTAATCCACAGTTTTATACGTTTGATCTTGGACAAGAAACTAAGAATGCCCTGTGGTTATGAGAACCTGGACTCCGTGAGACTCACCCTGCAGGTACATGGAGCAGAGTGTCACAGGGCCAAGAGGGACTCTTCTATGAACCACAAAGATTCATCTGTGTTTAGCTCTCTTTCAGACCCTTTCAGGCCAAGGCTTTCTAGTAAGTCGGACCATTCCTCACGGGACCTCCAGGATGAGTCAGGGAGGACAAGGCGTTTCCCTACCGCCAGCTCCTTGACCGAGGTACCCATAATGGTTAGGTCTCTTCTGAAATCACCCGCATTGATTTCTGCTTTGGAACACTGGCAGAGAAAGCCTCTGGTGGAGATCCTGTCCACAGTTACTTCAGGTAAGAATATAACCATGTATCACAACAGAGAGGACCCAGAAATTAAGCTTCGGGATTATGTCCTCTCCCCATTCCCCGTATCAAGGATGAAAGCTAAGATTATTCAGAATCCCCTGCTCTCCGCTGAAACCTATCGGCCTATTCGGCAGGGACTTCTTAGTGAACCTGTTCTGAACATACCCGTACATATTGCTGAAACTGTATATGTTCCCTCCGCCCAGTCAAAGTTACAGAACCAGACAACCACATCAACAAATCTGACTCTCAGTCTGGTTCATCATCAACCACGTCCATCTATTACCTCAGGCATCATCTCTGGAACAGACTGCCCTTCATGGATCTCTTCCCTTGTTTCAGTGCATTCCGTAAGTAAAGTCACAGAAATTGAGTCTAGTTCCTCAGAGGTACTCCATTCCCTTGACCTTAGCCTTTCAGAGAATGAACCAGAAGAGGAGTGCTCCAGAGGCTTTGTGGAAGCTACTGAAGGTGACGACAATCCTACAGCCCAGCCTGATGTGCCTGTGGGGGATCCACAGATATCAGAGGCTCCGGAATTAGTCAAACCCCCTCCTACTCCGCGGAGAGGAGCAACCCAGGTTGCCACGGGTAAGGTCAGTACAAACAAAGCACAAGTTACCATGCCGCTCAGAGATAAAAGCACACAGTCACCCCGGCCTCCCAGAAGCCAGCAGTGCCCGAGGAGAGCAACAGCGTTCACTGCAGCAGTGGAAGGATACCTTTCCTTTATTGCTATCAGTGCCCCCAAGAGAGTCGTTGCACCAGCTGTTCTTCCCCCAAACCTCCTGCTACATGCCCGCGTGAACATCGTCCCAGTTGGCACAACACTACAACCAGGCTCCAATCAGCACCTGAAAGTTCCAGAACAGGAACCCTGCAGGAACAGCAGAGAGACACCTAAAGAATGTACGGCTAAACACAAGTACCAAGGGGACTTGGTTGTCAGAATATGGACTGAAACTCTAGGATTCCCCTCACCACCACCAGCTGCCTGACATGGCTGGTCGGAGGTCCTTTTTGTGTTTTTTGTGGACCTGACCGTATGTCCCAACAAGGGACTTTGTTTTTGTAAGATTTTTGTTGTTCTTGACCACCCCCTATAGGTTCGGCTATGTTTTGGCACTTCGGGAGCTGCGCCTTGTGGGGGGGGTTCTGTCACATGTGGGGTGTTTTGGGCATGCTAGAGGGCGCTCTCTGTTACGTGTGAGGTGTTTTGGGCACGCTAGAGGGTGCTCTCTATCACGTATGAGGTGTTTTGGGCACGCTAGAGGGCGCTCTGTTCTGACTGAGCACACCTGAGCTTAAGAAGGCACAGGTGTGCCTCATTGGGGCTGACTATTTAAGCCTTGATGAGTCAGAACAGAGCGCGGCTCATTAGTTAGGCGAAGCCTATGTGTAATGGTGGTTCTGGTATATGTCACTTGGTATCTAGAGTTAGACTGCAGTTCCTCGGTTCTAGGGTTTTTGATTAGAACTGCAGTACCTGTTCCTTGTTTGTGTAATTGTGAATAATAAAACTATGTTCCGAACCCCTGGCTCTGCACTGGCGTCCTTCCGTCCTTCCCTAATTACAGGGACAGTCCCCCTGGAGCAATTTGGGGTGAAGGGTCTTGCTCAGGGGCCCAGTGGTGGTAGTACTAGAGGTGGGATTCGAACCTGGGACCTCTTGAGCCATAGATCCATAGGCAAGCATCGTACCACTAGACCATCCCCACCCCAGGTTAGAGAAGCAAGGTTGCGTTGGTTTGGACATGTCCAGAGAAGAGATGAGGAATATATTGGAAGGAGGATGTTGAAGATGGAGCTGCCAGGAAAGAGGAGATGACCAAAGAGGAGGTTTATGGACGTGGTGAGAGAGGACATGCAGATGGTCAATTTGAATCAGGAAGATACAGAGGACTGGAAGAAATGGAGACAGTTGATCCACTGTGGTGACCCTTAAACGGGAGCAGCCGAAAGATAAAGAAGAAGAAGAAACACTGAAACTGCTCATCTTGTTAATATCTATATGCATTTTGTACTTGCTTCTCATGTTGACAGTTATTCAATATGTAGAACCTGAACACAAACATATACACTCCCAGGAAAAAAAAAGAATAGCAATGATATTTCTGCCCAGCCTGCCTTGGTCATCTTGAATCAAGTGAGCTTTCAATTTGTTTCAATTGCTCTCCGTCTGGCCATTCTGTGAATATAAACATTTATTGCTGGACATTTTTTAAAAGAATGAATTGGCACTATGTAGTTCCTGGGCCATGGGTACTGAACTGCTTCCAAGTATAAACTATTGGGAATGGATTGGATGCTGTTTACAGAGAAAAGCAGCAAAACTGCAGTGGCAAGCTTGAGTGCTGGAGGACTGAGATCATGCCAGTGTGGGTGAGAAGCTGCCACACTGCCCTAGGCCTACATAGCTACCAAGAATGTGTGAGAAGACCTATCTGTGTTGGCATGGTGACTGTCCATGCTATGGGAAGTGGCATACCAAGATGGCATGATGCCATAGCAGTAGTATTGGTGTTGTGGCATATTGCCACATCAGTACAAAGGAGTGTTGTTGCAAGTTTCTTCAGTCAAAAAGGTGTTTTCACACATTGCATCCATTGAGGTGAATGGGTTTTTGGAGTCACCTGGCTTTTCAGAAATATTTTCTGATATATTTTCAGAAAGCATTTTTTTTGTTGTTTTGTTTTCAATGACATATTATATATAAACTGTTTAGCTCCTGTCAAAATTGCCTTCCATGGCTGACAGAAGTTCTGTTTTGGAAATGTTATATATATTTGGACACTAAAACAAGCTTTGTTTTTGTACCTTTTTACTGAAACATATTACAGTTATATAATGGGCATGGATATAATGTGTAGACTCTCAGCTTTCATTTGAGGGTATCCACATTCAAATTGGATGAAGGGTTTAGGAGTTCCAGCTCCTTAACATGTGCCACCCTTTCTTGGGCAGGTGTGGGCAATTCCTTCGTTATGTCATTATCAATTAAGCATATAAAAGTCCTGGAGTTGATTTGAGGTGTGGTGCTCTCATGTGGAAGATTTTGCTGTGAACAGACAACATGCGGTCAAGGGAGCTCTGAATGTAGGTGAAACAAGCCATCCTTATGCTGCGAAAACAGAAAAACCCATCCTATAAATTGCTACAATATGAGGAGTAGCAAAATCTACAGTTTGGTACATCCTGAGAAAGAAAGAAAGCACTGGTGAACTCAACAATGCAAAAAGACCTGGAGGTCCATGGAAAATAACAGTGGTGGATGATCACAGAATCATTTCTATGGTGAAGAGAAACCCCTTCACAACAGCCAACCAAGTGAACAACACTCTCCAGGAGGCAGACGTATCCATATCCAAGTCTACCATTAAGAGAAGACTGCATGAAAGTAAATACAGAGGGTGCACTGCAAGGTGCAAGGCACTCAGAAGCCTCAATAATAGAAAGGCTAGATTGGACTTTGCTAAAAAAAAAAAAAACATCTTTAAAAGCCAGCACAGTTCTGGAAAAACATTCTTTGGACAGATGAAACCAAGATCAACCTCTACCAGAATGATGGCAAGAAAAAAGTATGGAGAAGGTGTGGAACAGCTCATGATCCAAAGCATACCACATCATCTGTAAAACATGGCGGAGGCAGTGTGATGGCTTGGGCGTGCATAGCTGCCAGTGGCACTGGGACACTAGTGTTTATCGATGATGTGACACTGGACAGAAGCAGCCGAATGAATTCTGAGGTGTTCAAAGACATACTGTCTGCTGAAGTCCAGAAGTAAATGCAGTCAAATTGATTGAGTGGCGTTTCATAATACAGATGAACAATGACCCAAGACATACAGCCAAAGAAACCCAGGAATTTATTAAAGCAAAGAAGTGGAATATTCTTGAATGGCCAAGTCAGTCACCTGATCTGAATCCAATTGAGCAGCATTTCACTTGTTGAAGACTTAACTTCGGACAGAAAGTCCCACAAACAAACAGCAACTGAAAGCCACTGCAGTAAAGGCCTGGCAGAGCATTAAAAAGGAGGCAACCCAGCATCTGGTAACAACCACGAGTTCAAGACTTCAGGCTGTCATTGCCAACAAAGGGTTTTCAACCAAGTATAAGAAATAAACATTTTATTTTCAGTTATTTAATTTGTTATTTTAAATTTACTAGAAGAAAAGCATCAGGTTTGAAAACTGTTCTTCCCAGTCCTTTCTACCCATTTTTAGGCTTGCCTCCTCAGAAACTCTGTTTTGAATAAATGGTTTGTGATGTCATATATCCAGCTGTTCAGCCTACAGCAGTTTAACCTGGTTGTTTACATAAAAAAAAAAAAAAAAATTTTTTTGAAAATGGCACAAAACAAGGAAGGCAATTAGAAGTCTATTAACATATATTTGTCTTAAAAGAACAGTAACTGCTTTGTTCTTAGGGATATCTCTGCAGTGTGGAAAAAAAATATTTGTATTAGAAAAAAATAACCATTAACAATGAAATAACATGATGTACATTTTACAAGAAAGCAAGGTGTTTTCAAATAGTCTGGTAAGGCAGGTCCAGTGAGCAATCTCTAATGCCTGCAGTGCTGCCAGGTGGAACACACCCTAGTACTGGCTCCTGCTTGTCTCTCCAGCCTGGTGATGAGGGGGCGACATCAATGGCTCATGTTGTCTCGGGGCCGCAGATACTATACATTTATATCCTTCTAGTGTCTTGGATATAGTGCATTATCAGTATTTAGAGTTTTGTGTAAAGAGAATAAAAGTGACGTAGGCTTATTTTATAAATCTTTGAAAAATTCAGTTCTGCAATAACATCTTGGTTTTGATAAAGGTACTGTAAAAAATGAATAGTGGGAAATGATTGGGAGCAGGCAATACATAAAACAGAAGAAAATTGAATCCTATCTCATAATCTTACACTTATTTAATTCTGTTGATGACCAGTGGCTGCTTGGTACTTGAAATACACTCAGTCTGGCTTGTCCATTTGCTGGCAAAATCTGGAAAGAATGGTCTAAATCAATCAACTGGTCTAACATTTCCTTGTGTTTTATGAAAGTCTTAAGCAGTTTTGCTTCCCTTAGGTATTACACATCTTTGTTGATTTGCTATATATTTAAATGTAGTAAATTGATGACACTAGTAGTTATATTAACCTCATTAGCATTCTTTACTCACAGCTTTGAGTTTGCACACAAAAATGACAAAAGCATGGTAGATATTTAAAAGATGGTTTCTCCTTCAACAAAACATTGCATCACCTAATTAATTATATATATATATATATATATATATATATATATATATATATATATATATATA
>CM029370.1:8436819-8507320 GCA_017165825.1 Hepsetus odoe
TAAACAATCATTATTTATATTTCTGAAAGCATTCTTTGTTTACAGCATTTTTTCACACCTGCCTAAAACTTTTGCACAGTACTGTGTGTGTGTATAATATAATATATATATATATATAATAAGAAAAAATAACACCAAGTTCTTGGGCACTCCTACCATTTATAGCTGCATGGAAATTTGTCGAGCCCAGTGTGAAGTTGACTGGCACATTATGGGGATGTTAAAAGACTATAAATTTAAAGAATGAAAGAAGAGGTAGAAATGAACAGAGCTTCTAGTTTACAACAAATCATTCATCAGGTTTATGTTAACAATTAGATATATCTAGTCTCTTAACATTAAAGTTCAAGTTCAAGTGCTAGTTAATATAAACAATCAATACTAGTTATTTGGTGGGGATTAGACTTTTTCATGGGACAACACTGAAGATATGACACTTTGATACAATTTAAAGTATTCAGTTTACGACTTAAATAACAGTGTAAATTTGCTGCCCCCTCAGCATTACTCAACACACAGCCATTAATGTCTAAACGTTGTGCCCAAAGTGTCAATATTTTGTGTGTCCACCAATATTTTCCAGCACTGCCTTAACTCTCTTGGGCATGGAGTTCACTAGAGCTTCACAGGTTGCCACTGGAATCCTCTTCCACTCCTCCATGATGACATCACAGAGCTGGTGGATGTTAGAGACCTTGTGCTCCTCCACCTTCCGTTTGAGGATGCCCCACAGATGCTCAATAGGGTTTAGGTCTGGAGACATGCTTGGCCAGTCCAGCACCTTTACCCTCAGTTTCTTTAGAATAGAATAGAATAATCCTTTAAGGTAAGGCAGTGGTCATCTTGGAGGTGTGTTTAGGTCGTTATCATATTGGAAAACTGCCCTGTGGCCCAGTCTCCGAAGGAAGGGGATCATGCTCTGCTTCAATATGTCCCAGTGCCGGCAGCACTCATGCAGCCCCAAACCATGACACTCCTACCACCATGCTTTACTGTAGGCAAGACACACTTGTCTTTGTACTCCTTACCTGGTTGCCGCCACACATGCTTGACACCATCTGAACCAAAAAAGTTAATCTTGGTCTCATCAGACCACAGGACATGGTTCCAGTAATCCATGTCCTTAGTCTGCCTGTCTGTTTGCGGGCTTTCTTGTGCATCATCCTTAGAGAAGGCTTCCTTCTGGAACGACAGCCATGCAGACCAATTTGATGCAGCGTGCAGCATATGGTCTGAGCACTGACAGGCTGAAGCCCCCACCCCTTCAACCTCTGCAGCAATGCTAGAAGCATTCATAGATCTATTTTCAAAAGACAATCTCTGGATATTATGCTGAGCACGTGCCCTCAACTTCTTTGGTCGGCCATGGCGAGGCCTGTTCTGAGTGGAACCTGTCCTGTTAAACCGATATATGGTCTTAGCCACCATGCTGCAGCTCAGTTGAGAGTGGAGAAAAAGCACACAGGTGGATTATATCCTTTGAAGTAGGGTCAGAAGGAGACTGGATACTGCAAAGTAGTAAAGTAGTGACATGGGAAAGCAAAGCTAAACAGCATAGGATGATGGTCTGTAGGATGGTCAAGAAGAGGAGGAAAGTAAGAGCAAGAGTCAAGGATTAAATGGTAGAATCTGAAGAAGGAAGATTGCAAGGTGGAATTCAGGCAGTAAATAAAATGGGCATTGGGAGTGGGGTGTGAAAATTTACCAGATTGCTGGCCAAGGGAGACAACTAAAAAGGTACTTAGCGTGAAAGTGACTGTTCTTTTCATTGTGGAACACAGCACTGTACACAGTGAACCACAACAAAATTACACCTCTGCATTTAGCCCATACACACACACTGTGCAGCAGGGGGCAGCTATTGAAAGCGCCGAGGTGGCAGTGACAGGGACAATACCTTGTTCAAGGATACCTCAGGGCAACCCACTGGTTTGGGATTCAAACCCACAACCTTCTTGAGCCTTCAAGTCTTGAGGCCAACTCCATAACCACTGGACCACTGCTGCCCCAGTTGTGCAACATCTGGAAAGAAGAAGGAAGCCTGGATGTGGCATGCTTTAAGTCCAGGAGGGGATTGATTGATAGAGGACTGATAGCACTTTGTTCCCTATTAAAATGAATCCTCAAAATATTCACTTGCCTAATAATTGTGCACAGTGCATATCTAAACTGACATTAACACAATTTTCCCCTTCTTTTTACCTGAGTCCTCTATTCCTGAGGAATTGCTGATGAAGGAAATCGAGTAGGTAATGATTATGTGTCATAGGAAGCTTATGTTTTCATTATAACAAAAGTAATACAGTGCCTCTATATTCTTTTTTTCATTATCCAAAAATGAATGCAGTGTCTCTAATGTTTAGGGAGTGGATGAACATTTCTCAAGTGGTTCACAGCTGCTCTGGAACATAAATTGCAATTAAAGACTGGTGTACTACAATGTGTACTTTATGAAAATATAAAGAACTTGTTCTTGTCTGTAAATATCTGCATGTACCACATACTGTCAAAAAGATACTTGCAGATACTTCCTTCTCACTACTTTACTGTTTACATTTTTATTTGTATCCAACTACAGGACTGCAGCGGACAATTTTTTTTTCAAAAGTATTATTACGCATATTTAGCATTTTTAGCTAATAGTCTGTATAGCATATATACCCAAAGTGAATAGTTTTCCTGGTCTTGGACTAGTGTCAGTTTAAGATTCTAATGAGTAAGATAATATGATATGCTATGTTAATTAAAATATTTCCAATGTTTCTCTGCATGTCTTCTGCATGTCTTTTGTCACAGCTAATGTCCGAATTGTTACCTACATAAATTACTTTTAAATGCCTGCATAAATGACTTCTTTCAATCCAAACATAAAGTTGATAAAGCTTAATAAATCAAATTATTATGCATTTGTCATCCCCATTTGTCACCACCTTGGTTCTGGAATCAAACTCCTGCATGGGGCCTGGGCTCTATTATATACTGGAGATGTGTGGGATAAAAGATGGCATGCAGGTGTGGGGTTATTTGTTAGTCCTTGAATGAGCACCACTAAGCTGGAGGATGTGATGTGAAGAACTGAACTTTCCTTGGGGCTTAGAGACTCAATGCTAATTGTTGGCAATGATGGGGAAAGTTAAAGGGTGGTCATTGGGCTGGATGACCTACCTGATCTAAACCGTAGCGGTGTTTTGTGAAAGGCATGGACTTCCCATAAATAAGGCATAAGGCATGGAGAAGGATTTTCAGGTGCCCTAAGAGAGGCTTTAGCAAACTGTCAGGTGACTGGACATAGGCAGCCAGGGCTTAAGAAGGGATGGGGAAGTTCTGACCTGAACTGTGAATGAGGTTAAAAAGTGGAAAGAACACTTTGAGGAACTCCTAAACCCAGCAGCAACACCTTCCTTAGAGAAGGCAAGCCTAGAAGATTTGGAAGATACCATCACCCATCTCTTCAGTGGCACAGCACTACCTCTACCAGATATTGGCAACAATGTGCTAAGAGAGTCCTAAAAATCAAGGTTTTCTATATGGAAGTGAAATGAGGAACAAACAAGCAGTACAAACATTAACAAAAGACATATTTCAACAAGCATTAACTACAAATTATATATCAGTCAATTGTTTAGAGGTTAAATATGATGTAGTGTGCTGAATGTGTTGGGTACTGATTGAACTATTTTGTTTTTCACAATGCATGCTCTATATTATTCTGTATGGAACCTCAGGAAGCACTCAAAATACACATTTGCATCCATATATTTTGGAGGTACCTTGAACATTTGAGATATCTTGAAGTTGACACGGTGGTTTAGGGACTAGACTCCATAATCAGAAGGTTGTAATGTTCAGTCTCAAACCAGGAGGTTACCCTGATGTGCACTTAAGCACTGTACCTTCCCCCAAAACTGTTGCCTGGTCACTGGATATGGTTGCCTGGTTGCTGTTGTGTATGGGTCAAATGCAGAGAAAGCATATAATGGTGTTTTCACTGAGTGGTGTCCTGTGTCTACACAATGATAAATAATCCCTTTGATTTTATTCATTTTCATATGTAGATATCCTCTCAGTGGTGTTGTTTAGTTAATATGTATTTGCATATTTTAATAATCTGTTCTCATAGATTTTTCATTCTCATCAAATTAATATTGAGAGCTGCAGAAGATTCCTGTGAGGACCATCCACTGGAAATTGATAAATGTTTATTAGCTAAAGTTAATCTCACTGTTTATTTCAAGCGGTTCATAAATATGAAAGAATGTTACGGTGTCAAATCTTTTTTTAATAATACTTTTGTTTAACATTCATTAGATTTAAAATGGTCAATTTTATTAATACAGCAGGGAAAATAAGTATGGAAAACATCAACATTTTCTTTGGTTTATTCATGTAGAAAACATGAATTTGTTGATAATGACAGCTTCAAGATTCCTCCTATATGGCGAAACTTGCATGCATTGCTCAGGTGTGGTTTTTGTGGTTTTCAAATCTTGAAGGGTCCACGGGACTTTTCTATGAACTCTGAACTTCTCTCAGTTCCTTTAACAGATTTTCAATTGGATTCAAGTCAGGTGATTGACTAGGCTATTCTAGCAGCTTTATTTTCTTTCTCTGATAGCAATTGAGAGTTTTCTTGACTATGTGTTTGGGATAATTGTTTTATTTGAAACAGCTGTACTTGCAAATTCCACATCTTTCTGAAGCTCTCAGCGAGTGGTCCTTGGCTCTTGGACAACCCCTCTGATTATTCTTTTGACTCCTCTGTCAGAATTCTTGTGGCTGTGCGGCTGTGACTGGTTTATGGTGACATTACATTCTTTCCACTTCTGGATTATGGCCCCCATGGTGCTCACTGGAACATTCAGAAGCTTATAAATACATCTGTAACCAATACCATAAGTATAAGGTTGCAAAGGTCTTGAGGAAGCTCTTTGCTTTTACCCATCATGAGATGCTTCTTGTGTGAAACCTGGGTAATAAGGAACCTTTTAATAGGCCATCAATTAGGACTAAACCAGCTAATATCAATTTGCAATGATAGATGTCAGGATTGCTTTCTAAATACTGACAGATTTCAGCTGGTTTCTTGGCTTTGCCTGTCTTTTTGCACCTCCTTTTCTTCATGTTCTATACTTATTCCCTGTATCATTCCACCTTATTATACAGAACTTAATTTATGGACTTTTTTGTTTTGATTTCTTTGCATATGTGGATTACTTGAATTGTTACCCACATCTGTTGTAAATGTCAATTAGATGCACCATTAGAAATACATTTACAGAAAAAAAAAAGTTGGTGTGTTCAAAACTTATTTTCCCAGCTGTATTAAACTGTCAAGGTGAAAATAACAAAGAAAGCATGGAGCACCCAGTGCTGGGGATAATACCTTGCTCAAGGGTACCTCAGGGTGATCTACTGGTTTTGGACTCAATCCCACTCAATCCCTCAATCCCTAACCAATACACCATCAGAACCGCTGTATCTTGATTATTGAATCTTGTTTAACTGTTGTTGTCCCTGTTACCGCTTTTCAAGAATAAGGGTGATGCTCAGAGCTGTGGTAAATAAAGAGGGATAATATGGATCAGCCACAACATGAAGTTATGGGAAAGAGTAACTATGTTAAGAAAAGATGTGATGTTGAGGTGGCAGTGTGAAGTTAGTATGTTCTGTGTGGAGTTTGCATGTACTCCCTGTGTCTGCGTGGGTTTTCTCGCATTGTCCAAAGAGATGCATGTCAAGCAGAAAGGAGATTCTAAGCATCTATTTTTAGTAATAATCAATACTGAAATTGCAGTATTGCCTTGGTCCACACGATGGTGCTGTGAAGTCATTTTTCCATCTCCCAAAATAAGATATGATGGAAATGAATGTAGTCTCTGTCTCTTTCCGTGTTTTTACGAGAGTTGATAATCTTATCTGCTTATCCTAACCACAGACCACAGTGGCACTGGAGAGTTTAAGCCTATCCCAGCACTCACAGGGCCAAAAATGTAGAGATACGCCCCGGCCTGCGCAGACACATAGACAAACACACTTACACATACAACATGATGGTGTAAACATACATTACAAATTGCAGTACTGTAGTACTCCATGAACAGGAATGTGAACTAGTTGTAATATAGAAAATAGTTGTGTAATCACTTTATTATGCTTTAATTCAAAGATTTAAAAAATCAGGACAGTTTCTTAGAGGTATAGTTTACTATCAAAATCACATATTCTTGATATGTGTAAAGTCCAAATTCTTAGTATTACACAGATTTTAAAAATTGCAATAAAACTTTTGTGGCTTGGATATGATCAAAACCATTTATTTTATGATCTCAGTTAATTTAATTTTTTATATATATAACTCTATACATGTTCTTATACATGTTCTAAATACATTTACAGCATTTAGCTGAATCTAAATCTTCTAAATCTTTTCACCACTGCCTTGCTGCAGCTGATCATTCTTCAGTGCCTTTGCTTCTTCCTTTCATAAAAAAACAGGATTTGTTTCTTGCAACCACCTACTCAGATTCGCTAGCCGAATACCATTTTTGACATGCGTTCAATACATGGGAATGGTTCTGGCCTAGTGGTTATAGACTAGGCCCCATGATGGGAAGGTATGAGCATGAGTAAAAGGAAAGGTTTATAAAATGGTAATGAGGCCAGCTATGTTATATGGGTTCCAGACAGTTCAACATAATAGAGCAACAGCTTAGATTGGGAGTTGGTCTGGACAAGACCAGAGGAAAGTTGCATAATATATTTGCATGATAGGGGGCAGAGATTACCTAGTAGTAAGGAAATTGGCCAGAGGATTGGAAGGTTGTGGGTTTGAATCCCAAACCAGTAGGCTGCCCTGAGGTATCCTTGAGCAAGGTACCGTCTGTATCTTTGGGATTCAAAGAGGAAGATGCAGATGACAGGAAGAAATTTAAACAGGTGAGCAATCCTTAATTAGCGTAGCTGAAAGAGATAGAAGAAGAATATAAAGAAGAAGAAGAACTTCTGGTGTCGAATGTACAGGCGTCCTTTTTAGAAAATCAAGTAGCTTGAGCTGAACAATGTTTAGAAATACCAGAGCAGTATTTAAATTTTATGGTGTTCTTTTAATACAAGGAACTGATATACAGTGCATCCAGAAAGTATTCACAGCGCTCCACTTATTCCAGAACAGATTAAATACATTTCATCTCAGAATTCTACACACAATACCCCATAATGACAAAGTGAAAAAGTTTACTTGAAACTTTTGCAAATGTATTAAAAATTAAAAAATGAAACATGTACATAAGTATTTACAGCCATTGCTCAATACTTTGCTGAAGCACCTTTGGCAGCAAAAAAGTCTTTTTGAGTAGCTTGGGACACCTACATTTGAGCAGTTTCTCCCATTCTTCTTTGCAGAACCTCTTAATTTCCATCAGGTTGGACGGAGAGTTTCAGTACACAGCCATTTTCAGATCTTTCCAGAGCTGTTCAATCAGGCTCAAGCCTTGGCTCTGGTTGGGCCACTCAAGTACATTCACAGAGTTGTCCCAAAGCCACTTCTTTGTTATTTTGGCTGTGTGATTAGAGTCATTTCTTCCCAGTCCAAGGTCCAGAGCAGGTTATCATCAAGGCATATGATTAATGTCTCTGTAATGTCCCTCAACCCTGACTAGTCTCCCAGTTCCTGCCGCTGAAAAACATACCCACATCATGATGCTGCCGCCTGTAGGGTGGCGGTGGTCTAGTGGTAGGGTACTTGCCTATGGACCTATTGGTCAAGAGGTCCCAGGTTTGAATCCCCCCTCTAGCACTACCACCACTGGGTCCCTGAGCAAGACCCTTAACCCTGAATTGCTCCCTGTAACTAGGACATGGAAGTCGCTCTGGATAAGAGCATCTGCTAAAGGCCGCAAGTGTAAATGTACTAGTTATTTCCTTGTTTCCTCTAGATATGACACCTGCCATTCAGTCTATGCAGCATCAGACCTGGGAATTTTGTTTCTCATGATCTGAGAGTCCTTCAGGTGCATTTTGGCAAACTCCAGACAGGCTGTCATTTTACTGAGGAGTCGCTTCCGTCTGGCCACTCTACCATACAGATCATATTTTGCAGTTAATTTACATCTTTTTTCTTAACATGTTTCTTGCGACCCTGTTGACTATTTGCAACAACGAGTGCTGCGTCTCTGAAAGATGTTTTTATAATTTTTGACTTTTCAGAGTTTTATCTCTCTTTTTTGGCCCATTTTGCCTGAGAAAGAAAAGAAGCTCACTAATAGTTATGCACACCTTGATATAGGGTGTTGATCTCCTTAAGCCACACCCTCCCTCATTGCACAAATACACATCACCTGATATGCTTAAATCCTATTGGCATTCAGTTTATACAAGTTTATACAGCTTGGAGTTGGAATATATGCATACAAATGATGTGGTCAAAATACTCACTTGCCTAATGATTGTGAACACAGCGTAATTAATTCTTAACTGCAGACTCTAACAGACTCTAGTTGTTTGTGAGAAATATGTATTTTCTACCTCCCTTATATTGTTATATTAAAGTAATATAATGAAATCAAGTTATTATTAGGTTTTGACTAGAGGGTGAGTGTAAACTCACTAGGGGCTTGGACCTGGATTCTGTAAAGCTGCATTGTGACAATGGCACTTGTAAAAAATAATTTATATAAATTAATAAAACTTGACTATTCAAAACATAACTATTTTTATTTTTTCAGTTAACATAACATTATCTTTCCAAAGTGGGTAAGTTAATTAATGAATGTGTCAGTAGAAACAATCCATAATTAGCAGTAAATTACATTAAAACGGATTACATTTAAAGGTATGTTTTTTCCTTTTCTTGTAACATTACCATTTTGGAGGCTTTGGCTCCAAATACACTGATGTGCCTACCAATTGAAAAGCTCCACACTCTACACTTGAAGTTTTGTAAGTTCATAATGCTAAATAAGTGTGACTAAGGGTGACAACTGAAGGAGTGTATCACCATATATAGACTGAACGAGAACATTGTGACCACACAAAGATAAGTAATGTTCTTTTTCACTGTTTTCAGTGTTGGTGTCTGGGACATTAAGCAAACGGTTGATCCTCAAAGTCAACATGCTGAATACAGGAGGACTGGGCAGGCACAAAGATCTGAGTCACTTAGACCAGATGGGCCAGATCATTACGGATGAGGCAACTGGGAAGGAGGCAACTGGGAAGGAGCCTCTCTGAAATGGCAATGCTTGCATGTCCCGGTCAGCAACGGTCAGTACCTACTAAAAGTTATCCAAGGAGGCCCAACAGGGCCATGTGCTCCCAAGGTCTCGGTATGAACTGACAGAAAGGCTACACTGAAAGAAGTCACCAATATTTTTAGTTACTATAGCATTAGACCAGTCAGAGTGTCCATGTCTCACTGTTGGAAGCACTAACCATTGCTGTCTTAATTCGACCTCAGAGCAACAGAAGAAAATTGTCTGGTTCATTGAGTTTAATTTTTTTTATGTTACACTTCGTGGGCAGCTGAGTGAGTGCCATTTCCCTGGGGCACTGATGGCACCAGAATGGCCAAAAGAGCATTATTGAAGTCAGACAGTGAGTGATTACGGTAGGTGATTAGTACGCTCTGACATTATGCATGATGCTCTATTGTTCCAGAAAGTACGATTCCAATTCCAGTGCTTTAAAGCCCAAAACTGCTGCACTTTAACCTTTCTTTTGGCATTGAGCATGGTGACCTTAGACAGTGACTACTCAGAAGTGTCTCATTTTACTGGCAGTCATCTTTTATGGCAAGCTGTGCTTATATTGAACAATTGTGAATAGATGTAGTTTTAAATAGAGAAATTCACTAATTACAAAGGATGTCAGGAAACTTTTGAAAACATAATCAATGCAACAAGCAAAAAAATTGTTAAATAAATATTTATTAAAATTACAGTGAAATAAAATTAAAAGAGGACATTTACAGCATTTGCTCTTATCCAGAGTGACTTCCATTTACTAATTACAGGGACAGTCCCCCCTCTTGCTTAGGAACCCAATGTTGATAGCATTACAGGTGGGATTCAAACCTGTGACTGCTTGGTCCATAAATCTATAGGCAAGTATCCTACCACTAGACCACCGCCACCCTATACATATATCGTACTTCAGCGTACACCTTACTCTATATGTCATTCAGGCTCTTCAGCTGTGCATCAAAGCATGTGCTTGTGTAGTGATTCATTTGATATAAATAGATACAAATAGATACAGATAAAGAGGCCCATTAAATAGCCAGACCTATTTATGGACAGTTTAATTTAGCATCGCTTAAGAAATAGCCTACAAAAGGAACGTTCTTTAACTGCATGTGTAGAAAAAGCAGGCACTTTTCAGTGTGCTCAGTGTAATCAGCTCAGCTCAGCTTGCTTTGAGGAAAGCAGTATAAAGTGCTTTACTGTGCATTGCAGCCAGGCCTGCCTGTGTTTCCAGGAAGAGAGGTGGTTAATCATCATACACTCATGCATGCGCACACACACACACACGCACACACACACACACTAACATACACACACACACTCACACACACACACACACATACACACACACACACACACACACACACACACACACACACACACACACACACACCTTTGCCTGCACTAAAAATCCTGATCTAAGCACTCTGGGTGCATTAAGAAAGTGATGGTAGAAGAAAAAAAATACTAGTCGCTAGCCTGGTCTCACATTTTCCTTCTTTCAGTAAAGAAATACCTACAAACATTAACAAGCTAGTTTGCATTGGATTGCCATGTTCACAGAGATGTAACATCTAGAATGTCCTTTTCCTATTCATCCCATTCTAGAATGTTATTCTCCATTTATTCTCTTCAAAAAAGTTCTCCGCCAATCCCACTGTTCCAGAATGTTTTGCCCAAATGAAACTGTCTAGAAAGTTTTTATCATTCGCAGTGTTCTTGAAAGTTCTTTTCTCATTCTGCCTGTTCTAGAAGGTTTCCTTCCATTCCTCATCTACAGGTGCATCTTAAAAATATATTGTGAAAAGGTACATTTTTGGTCAAGTCATTTATTTCTGTTCTCTACCTATTCAGCCATTCTTTGTTTGGGGATCCTTTATCAGAACCAGAATCAGCTTTAAAGTATGTTTCACGCACAAGGAATTTGTTTCCAGCTGCTGTTGACTCACTAATACAACAGTTTTATACAATGTTCAAATACACACAATACACACAGTGCACATATTTTCAGATGGAAGCAAAATACTCGTAATCAAGTTATAACAGGAATAACCAGGCTATCAAGTGGTGATGGGTAGTGTATATGTTCCCCCTTATGCATTGTAAGTGAGTACTGCACAACAATAGAATGTAGTGCCATTGGCAGTCAGTGTCCTAGCACATTATGAAGAGGTGATGGGCTAGCGGTAAGTCAGTCATCTATGAACCAAGGGGTTGCAGGTTTCTCCAGCACTATGACCACTGGGCTTCTGAGCAAAACCCTGAGTCCCAGGGAGAGTTGCTCCAGGGAGACTGTCACTGTAATAAGGACATGGAAGTTGCTCTAGATAAAAATGTCTTCAAAATGCCATAAAAGTAAATGGAAAAGTATAATAGTTTAGAAAACAGGATTACATCTGTGGATGTTCAAGAGAAAAATATCAACAGTTTTTAAATAATACAAACAGGTAATAGTATTTGATGGAATAAGCTGTTTATGGGGAGATGGCCTGGTAGAAGAAACTGCTTCTTGGGATGTTTTATGTGTCATTTTACCTTAAATTACTCCCTCACTGTGGTGTGCAAAGGAGGCGATCAGCTTGCGGCAGTGCTGAGGTGTTTTTCAAATCCAGGTTGCTCTTCAGCTTGTTTGTATTTATGGGTTGGGTGTTTCTCATTTTCCTCTTGACAATTGCCCATATTTTCTCTATGCGGTTCAGCGCTGGAAAGTTTGCCAGTCAAATACAGTAATATCATGCTCAGTGAAGAACTCTGTTAGTAGTTTTGGTAGTTTTATTAGTAGTTTTGGCAGTGTGTAGATGCAAAAGGTCCTGATGGGAAAAGAAACTGGCCTCTCCATATAGCTTGTCAGCAAATGGAAACATTAAGTCCAAATATTTCATGGTTGTTGGCTGTCTTGGATTTGGACACAGTAGACCACCAGCAGATGACAAAATGGTTTTAAGCTCTTAATGGATTGGGGCTCTCATACATTACAGACTGCCATATAAACTACACTTCTAATCTAGCCTTAAGATCAGCAAACAGGCCTTGAAACTGAAGATTTCTAAAATGAAGTTGAACAACTGGAGAAGGAGCAGGTGGTGCTGCAGTTGGCAGCACTGTTGCCTCACAGCAAGAAGGTCCTAGGTTCGATTTGAATAGGGTGGTCCAGGTCCCTTCTGTGAGGAGTTGGCATGTTTTCCCAGTGTCTGTATGGTTTCCTCCGGGAGTTCCGGTTTCCTGCCACCATCCAAAGACATGCACATCAGGTGGATTGGAGAGTTTGTCTGTGTGTCTGCCCTGTGATGAACTGGGTCCAAGGTGTGTCTCCACCTTTCACCCTGTGAGAACTGGGATAGGCTCAAGCACCCTAATTAGTACAAGTAGCTATGAAAGTAGGAGAAGCAGCCTTCAGTTTTAGCTGAATATAGCTGCCCACTGCTGTGTGCATATGGGCTAATTGCAGAGAATGCATTTTGTTGTAGTTTACTGTGTGCTGTGCTGTGTTTCACAATGATAATTAGCCACATTCACTTTATTTAAAAATTGTTGTAGAATGTTTTCTCAGTCCACCTTGTTTTGGAATGTCCCAATCACATTGTTGAGTTGCAAACTGAACATTAGTGAAAGCACAAAACTGTTGGCAAAGGACAACATAGCTGGGATTTTGCAACCACTGATTTAGTTGCTGAAGGACATCTATCCTTCTACAATTTTGAAAAGTTTTCTTGCACAGGCAATTTTTTAAAGGCTGCCAAGAAAAAGGTGTTCATAAAGTATTTGAGCTTAGAAGAAGAACAGGAAAAGGAAGCTCACTTATGATTGTAGATTTCAGAAAACTGTTGTCTGTTAATTTCTCTAATTTAAAATCTAATTTTAAGAGGAGCACATTTTGTTAAATCTTGTGCTATATCCCATATATTTAAAGTAACTGTGCAAAAAGCAAATGATCATTGGAACAATAGTTTACTAGTTGCCAAAAAAAGTTAGGATTTAATAAGGTATGCTGACTACAGATTTATTGCTTGCAAAGCAGAACCAGTGATCACTGCATGTGCACAGAGACCAAAGCATTTACTACATATTGCACTCTCCTCCCCCATAGTAGCAAGCATATTTATTTTACATGTGCTCTGGAGATGCCTGGAAAGGATGACTACTACGTTGAAATAAATGTGTCAAGCATTTTTGTAGTTTGTTGTTTTTTGTTTGATGTCAGGAGGTTAAATTTATTCTTAATAAAATACTGACAGAGCACAGCTAAATTCTGAAATCTGTGTCCATAAACATTACAGACAACTTTTAGTTTCCTATGCAAGTCATCATGTCATATGACCACTCGTTTATTGCTTGCTAGGACAGAGTGCCTGAGGTATGCTGGCAAAACTGTTCTCATTGTAAAGATGTTAATTGTTGAACAAGAAGGTTTTACCTCGCTGAGACTATTCACTCCCTATATTTTAACTGATGGATTTATTGTTCATGGTCAGCCTTTCTATCCATTTACATTTCTATCAATCTGAAATCAAAATTTCATAGATTAATACATTTGTTAATTCACATAATGTAAAGAGTTATTCAACTAATCAAATCTAATCACTCCCACCATCTGAAATGTTAAAAAGTAGATGTACTGAAGTTATAATTTATTACCATATATATCATTGCTAACAGGTGTATTGTATAGTGTAAGTTAAAAAAGTGTTCCATACTGTATCTCTCAATCATCTCCTTATTGGTTTAGTTCTGTTAACAGTGTTTCACTGTGGGACTGTGAGTGATGATTAGAGATTCAGATACAGCAGCGTGCGTGGGCTCAGCACCAGTGAATAAAACATCAAGCAGCGAGTCAAGAAGACCAGGCTGCTGGGTAACAAAAGCTTCAAAACAGCAAACTCTGATTTACATCTAAACCACTTAGCAACAACTGAGTCTATCACACAATTTCTGCTTTTTTTGTGCAGTCATTTAAAATAGAAAGATGAAAGAAGAAAGAAAGAGGAGAAGCAGAAGGGGATGAGAAGAAGGAGGAGAAAGAAAATAAAATCATGATGGAGTCAAGAAGAAGTAGAATTATAACAGGGAGAAGGACAAGAACCAAAGAAGCATACAACAAAGGGGGAGAAGTTCAATTAATGCAAGGAGAAAGAGCAAAGAAGGAAAAGAAATTGAGGAAAAAGCAGGAGGACAAGAAGAAAACAAGAATAAGAAGGGAAAGGAAAAGAACATTGACAAGAAATCACTGTAGTTATTGCCCCCCATTCTTCTGGGAAATCTTATCACTAGACATTTGAACCTTGGTGTGAAGATTTGATTCCATTTAATCATAAGATTTGTGTGCTCCAGTACTGATGTTGGATGATGTTTGGAATCACACACTCCAAAATATTAGATGCAGCGCCATTACCCAAATCAACTTCTCCTCAGTCCTAAGGGTTCTTTAAAGTCCTTCAGTCGGTGTGTTTCAATGGTCATGGTGAACTAAGACTCAAACAATTGTTGCACCTCACCTGAGGAACAGGTGCTTGGGACAATAACAACTTTTGCAGTTGGCAGTCAAGCTGAAGGGAGATCAATGATGTCACCTGAAGTCAATGAAATCGGAGCAGCTGCGAATTTTTTTTTCATCTGTGTTTATGTGTGACTATTCGCTCACACCAACCGCCAGAGCACACGTCATTCAATGCTCCCACAGAGCATCACACACTCCCACTTGCACACTAGATGCAAGAGCCAGCTAATTCAGTGTGATGTGCGTCCCTCCACCCACCACAAAGACAATTGCTTGCAGCCACAAAACTGATGGAAAACGATGCTCTGAGTCAACACCGAACAGTGTGGAGATTTACAGTGCAACACAACACCCGTGACACGCCTTTTACAAGGACGACGAGTAAACGAGGGGGCATTCCCTGGCTTTCTCTCAGCCCAAACGTGGGCACATGAATTGCTGTTTAAACATGGCCTTAGATAAGGCCTGCTAACAGGGTGCATCTGTCTGAAATGCTGGGATTTGTTCTCCATGGATCTGAGTTTAAAGAACTCTTGCCAAATCTATGCACATGTGATTTTTACTGTAAACAGATTTCAGGCTGAAACTACACAAGAACTTTTTCAGCAACATTGTTGAAAAGGGTTATCTGTAAAGTTGTCCCAGATGTCTCTGCCCAAACATGGCTGCTGTCATGGATTAGAAACATAAAGGGGTCCAGACAATTTGGATCCACATCAACCCATTACATAAGCTTCCTCAGCCCACAAGATTTAACCAATCTGCTGAGCTTCTGATTCATTTGTTGGTGATATTGTAAGGTATCTTCCATGAGGTGGATATCAAGCTGAATAGACTTAATAGTCTCTTGTCAATCTGATGATTGCTTTTATACAAAATACTTTTTTTCACAAGACAGGACAGCAGAGAATATAAAAGCTGTGATATTTCAAATCACTATTCTGCTCTATTCAAATTCATTGACTAGTGTATGTTCACAAGAACAAACAGCCAATGAGCTGCTCAGCCCACCTAGAATAATACTGTCCTACTGTCCAAAATCCTGTTTGATGTGTACATTTATTTTTGTATGAAACAATTTCTTCCATTTTCCAAGAAAATCTGTGAAATAATAGAAGTCAGTCAGTCAGTCATTATCTGCCGCTTGTCCCAAGCGGGGTCGCAGGGGAGTGCTGGAGTCCATCACAGCTCACACAGGGTGAAGGACGGGGGACACACCCTGGACAGGTTGCCAGCCCACCGCAGGGAGGAGCGTGACGGGGACGGCACCTTGCTCAAGGGTACCTCAGGGCAACCTATTGGGAAGGGGTTCGAACCCCCAATCCTCCAGCCAACGTCCTAACCACTAGGCCACTGCTGCCCACGTGAAATAATAGAAAAATATTTAATTACCATCATAGTCATTTTCCTGTATCACCACAGCCATATACCATGCAGGACTGAGCTGAGAGTAAGAATAAGGATAAAAATAATAAGGTTTTTTGCTGGGTTTTGCGGTTTCGATTTTGCACTTCTGCTTTTTTCCGCATCACTTTCCATTTGATATTTTATCCCTATTAAGGTGCCTCCTTATTTTCCTTCTCTTTCATCTTCTCCCTATAAAGGTAAAAATGTTCTGTTAAAAAAAATGCGTTCCTTGCATTCCAATCATTTATATTCAAAAAGCCTAACTTCACCAGGTGCTATAATACTGTTATCTCATGTATGAGTTTGTAGGAGATTTGCAACCAACTAACCAGACATATAGAATAACAAGATAAATAGTAAAACTTGACAGATGTGGTTTGGGATTTATTTGTGACATGACATCTAAAGACAGACTTTTTAAAGAGAGCTGTAACAGCATATATTACATACATATTATTATTATTATATTATATATCATATTATGGGACACTGGTGGCCTAGTGGTTAGGGACTAGGCCCCTGGATCGGAAGATTGTGGATTCAAATCCCTTACCAGTAGGTTGCCCTGAGTTACCCTTGACCAAGGTACCATCCCCATCATTGCTCCCAGGTGCTTTCCCAGGCTGCCCCTGCCTCCTGGGTTAAATGCAGAGGCTGCACTTCATTGTGGTTTACTGGTGTGTTGTGCAGTGTTTCACAATGACAAGTTGTCACTTTCACTTCATTGTTCAGTTGTCTAAGTAGATAAGAGTGTTTTAATGGGACTTCATGAACTATAGGTAACCATATTAATAAGATCTTGGATAAAGAGCTGTGAACCAGTTAAGTGTGTAACACATTACTTTCCCTTCCCACATTAAACCTTACAATATGACATAAACTACCTTTCAAACACGAGAAATGTTTCTTTTTATTTATTTAATTTATGTTCTCTGTCTTGTATAAAATGTACAGTCATATATTCTCTTACAAGATAAAAAAAAACTGCACAAATCACTCATAACTTTACATACAGGCCTGTACAATACTGCTTTGGCATTTCAAATAGTAAAGTGCTGTTTTTCCACACATTCGAAGAGAAGATACATTCTTGACATTCATTTTGTTGCTTCATCGACCGCAAAATCTGAAAGTCGCAAAATCTGTTGTTCACAGCAATGGGGCCAAACTCTTGGCTTGCTCCAGTCTCAATAAAGTGCAAATTGCGCATCAAACAAGCGTTGGGTTCCCACGTTCCTCTTCATTTATTAGCAGACATCAAGGAGAAGCAGGGGTTTATAATTACACATTCATTTAATGTTTCAAGTATTTTGGACCTTTTGTATGGGTCAATTCATCGTGAAATGTTTACACAATGTAAAAGGCAGCTGGCTTGTATAACTGCTGTATAAAAATAAAAAGAAAACTATAATAATAAAAAAATGGGGTGTAGCTGAGTGGTGTTGGTGGTACAGCGCGGGCTGGCAGCTCTAGACCTCGCTGGGTGATCTGGAGCGGTAGGACACGTTGGCGTGAAAGCACCCGCAGAAGAGCACGTAGAGGGAGCGCTGGATCTCGGCGTTGCGGTACGCGTAAATGATGGGGTTGATCATGGAGTTGTAGGTGGCGGGCAGTAGCGTGGCGTACGTGTAGACCGCCGGGTACTCGCGCTCACCTACCAGGCAGTAGACGGCGAAGGGCAGCCAGCTTGCGCCGAAGGTGCCCAGGATGATGGCGAGTGTGGACACGCCTTTCTTGGTGGCGACGTAGTGCGAGGCGGCGAAGAAGTGCTGCTGCAGCGCGATCTGGTGTGCGTGGCGGCACACGATCTTGCAGATGCGCATATAAAGGCTAAGCATCAGCGCGAAGATGACGAAGAAGGAGGCGGCCAGCAGCGTGACGTTGGCGCGACGCAGCGGCCGCACGATGCTGCAAGACTCGGGGTCCTGCAGGCAGTTCCAGCCCAGCACGGGCAGCAGGCCGAGGCCCAGAGACGCCCCCCACGCGCCCACCAGCATCAAATGCACGTAGTGCAGCGTCTTCTCCGACACGTAAGTGAGCGCGTTGCAGAGCGACAAGTAGCGGTCCACGGTGATTGCCAGCAGGCTGCTGATGGACGCCGTGAAAGAGGCCACGAGGAAGCCAACCGTGATGAGGCTGATGGTCTCGGAGGAGATCACGTACTGAAACACGAAGTTTAGGATGAGCCCCATGCCCGCCAGCAGGTCCGCCGTTGCCAGGCTGCCGATCAGCACGAACATCGGCGCGCGCAGCGTCGGCGTGTAGAAGATGATCGCCACCACGATGGCGTTCTCGCACGCGATCACCGTGCCGGACAGGCACAGCATGATGTCCCACGGGTTCACGGGGAAGTCGAGAGAGGATGATGGAGAGGAGGAAGAGAGCGTGATGCTGCCGTTTCCATGGAAGGCTTCCGCGTCAACCCAAGAGGCAACGGAAAGGTCCCCGAGACTCTCGTTGGCTACCGCGCTCTCGTTCATTTCTCCGGTGGTTGCCCTGAAAGAAAGCACGCCGACTTTAAAACGGAGTTATGGGAAGGAGACCACTATCAGATCAGTCATTTTCCTGTTAATATTTGCTGGTCAGAAGACTTCAAAATAAAGCGACGTTGATACTAAATGCATGAAAAGTTTTATTTCATCTGTTGAGGTAAGAAAGTGTAGACTGTACTCTTAATAGAATTGTGTGGCCTTTCAGCGAAGTGATGTATTTTTCTGAAATATACTATTGGTAAAGAAAGAGCATTTTTAGACAGTAAAGTACAGAGCATGATGAGTTTACTATTATTTACTAAAACATTTAATCTCTGAAAAAATAGGAATTTGGAGATTGAACATAATGCAAATTTAAAGAAACAAAAGAGAAATTGTGGATGATGCATTTGAAAAACGAAAAAATGAGCCACTGATAGATGAGTTGGCAAAGCTTGAAGGTTTAACTGGAGAACAGGCAGCTTAAACTGGAGAAAAGTGGGGTGAAACAGTTTAAGAAAGCAAATGGAGTGGAAGGGCATGTGGTGCTGTCCATGGTGCTGGAGAGAACGCCTTCTCTACAAGTGGGATGCATTGCTTAGCTGGAAAATACAAAACATAAAAACATGGGAACTAGCCCAGTAAATAAGCCCACACAATGAGTGCTGTGCCTACCTTCTTTTCACATGGAGGAAAAACTCAGATTGCCTTTCTTCTAAGAAGTGTTCTGCAGGCTTCCACTTGGTCTTTAGTTGCTCCCTCTCAGGTAAAACCTTTAGTCCTGGTCCTCTTCCCGCACATGGGAGATCTGGTGTAGAAAAGAGCCAAGCCCAGCATTGACCATGTACTTGCACTGACAACACGACAAGAATGTGAATGGTGTCTGTGGGAACCGCGTAGACCGCTAATAAGCCTGGCTGACGTCAAGACACACACTGTCGCTATCTCTCTCTCTCTCTCTCTCTCTCTCTCTCGCTTGCTCCCCCCTACCTCCCTCTCTCTGAGTGGGTGATTTTAAGGTAGAGTACGGACAACACTGAGATAACAAGGTATCAGTTGTCTTTAATCTCTGCAAATAAGTGGACCATACTTTTGCAAAAATAGAAAAACAATAACCTTTCTATGATTCCTTCTTTTTACTTTACATAATAAACAAGCATTATTATTAAAAAGCAACAGAAAATATTTGACTGTTTTACAGTTTACTTGGCCATTAAATATTGTTTTATTGAAAAAATTTGAATGTATGACAGCACATCGAAAGGGTTTTAAAAATTCTCTATTTTTTCAAATTTGGTTGTTTTTTCTGACACCTTAAATCCATACAATGCATGTTTCTTATAAATATATACACAGCAAAATGCTGACTTACAATGCTTTGTAAACTCATCAAAAATAAAGCAAAATTGAAATATCCCATTTACATAAATATTCAAATCCTAAATCCTTTATTAAGTATCATTGCCAGCAACAGGAATGGTCCTACATTCTTTGCAAATCATTCTTCTTGACAGTAATAGGCTGAATGGGGAACGTCACTGCATAACCATCATGAGGTCTCTCAGACATGCCCCCACTGGCTGTGAGTTTGATTAAGAAATTATTTCTGTTGGGCCACTCTACAGTAAATGCTGGTAGAACTGGTAGAGTGCTACACTGATGTCTGTCCTGTTGTAAGGTTCTTCCATCTCCACAAAGGAACTCTGGATCTTATTCAGAGCAACAATTTCTTTCATCTCTGATTTCTCAGATTGTGTGAGCACCCAGGCCTAGAAAGACTCATGACAGTTTCAGCTGATGGAGGCTAAGGTGATCTTGGTATCCTTACCTAGATCTGTGTTTTCAGGCAATTCTTTCAAGCTCATGGATTGTTTTTTACTTGACACATCATCAACTGTGAGACCTCATTAAAGATAAATTATAAAATATAAAGTTGAATACCTTTGCAAATTATGTCTAATGAAATGAACTCTAATCAAGGTGTAGAAGTATTTTATGAAACACTGATAGATGCTGGAGGATCCAGAGCCCAATGTTCTTAAGTGTCATCGCAAGGGGCCTGAACATACAAAGTAAGCTGTATGTAAAATTGTCTCTTACAAGCTTTAAATAAATCATGGAACATCTTTAACTAGCTTTAGGTTTCTTAGAAAACCTAAGAAGTGTTCATGTGCAATGACATTAGCTTAGTAGTAACCTACTACTAAAATCCCAAAGGGACTTTTGCAGAAATTAGCATTTTTTGTGTGTGTGTTTTCCTTATTTTTTTTACCATTGTAATAGGGTACTTGTGTTCTGTGCAAAAGTTTTAGGCAGGTGTGAAAAAATGCTGTAAACAATGAATACTTTAAAAAAATGGAAGTGTTAATCATTTATTTTCATTAATCAGCAAAATGCAGTGAATGAACAAAGGAGAAATCTAAATCAAATCAATATCTGGTGTGACCACCCTTTGCCTTCAAAACAGCATCAATTCTTCTAGTGGTAGGTTCTTCCAAACATAACTGTGTTTCAACCTATGTGTGACATTGATGATCATTAGCACCTGTTTGGTAAAATTGGTCGATCATACACCGACTATAATCCTACAAAATCCCTGACTTTGTGCAAGTGTACTTAAAAGAATTGGTGCTGGTTTGAAGGCAAAAGGTAGTAACACCAAATATTGATTTGATTTAGATTTTTCTTTTGTTCGCTCACTTTGCATTTTGTAAATTGATAAAAATAAACAATCATTATTTATATTTCTGAAAGCATTCTTTGTTTACAGCATTCTTCCCACACCTGCCTAAAACATTTGCACAGTACTGTAAATCTAGAAAATGTTATATTACAATAATACTATTAATAATTAATTTATAATATAGATGTTTCACTGTGTAGTTAATAATGCCTTAGGATGTGAAATTCCATGAACAATAGGAGGGTATGAAAACTGAAAGTACAGACACTTCAGGACCTGGATGGACAGCACTGCTACAGAACTTGCTGACCCTTCACACATGCACACATGTGAATATCCAACGTGATGCATAAACAATTGATTTAAATATCTCAGCTTTATTGCCTGCATAAGAAGAAAGCACAGCCTGTTTTGTGTCTAGGGCATGCACGAGACCCATCAGCAGTGAACATTTCCATTCCATTATCAGAGTCCTTATATAACAGTAGTGAAAGACACATCTAGCCTTTTTGTGATGAGAACATTCAACATTACTAAAGAAAACAGTCTGTCTGACTGTTAAATGATCAGTATATTGGTTTCAATGAAACTCTCATTACTTCAGTGTCAATCGAGATATTACTAAAAAGGTGTGCAATTATGAACAGCTCCAACAGCAACAACATAACAACACTAATTAATAAAAGCACCTAAAGTTAAGGTTTAATTCCATACCTCAAGTAGTCTACACTTTGCAATTACTCTTATTGTGTCCATTAATCAATATTCACTAATCTCTGTGCCCTGTTTCAATGAGTGATGTAGTACATCAAGTTCAATAACGATAACAAAAGAAGTCACTGAGTTCATACTGCTTCATGGAGGTTTCAGATAAATAACTTAAAACACAGATAATAAAGAAATTCATTCAATAAGAATAAGACTAACCAAATGAATAAGGAAAAAATATTTTGTTTTTTGACAGATATAGTATAGATATATAGTGTAATATGGAAATGAAGACAACAGCTCACAGAAGGCTAAATTGTAAGATATCCATTAGATAAAAATGGACTAAAGCAATCTTTGACATTTATAAATTACATTTATAAATGTTTATACAACATTATGTCAGCTGTCATGAAAGGTTTAGCAAGCTGTCACAAATTCTTATGAATACTGGTGTTCAGTTGGTATTATCAAATTATTGAAACACATTATTATTACATAAATGATATTATTTTGAGAATAGTGAAAGTGAAAGTGACAACCCTTGTCATTGCGAGGTCACGGCACAGCACACATGAACCACAACGAAATTGGACCTCTGCATTTAACCCATGCACACTCAAACCCGTGCAGCAGTGGGCAGCTATTGAAAGCGCCCGGGGAGCAGTGATGGGGACAGTACCTTGCTCAAGGGTACCTCAGGGCAACCTATTGGGAAGGGGTTTGAACCCCCGATCCTCCGATCATGCGCCTAACGCCCTAACCGCTAGGCCACCGCTGCCCGTTCTCTGCATTTCACCCATACACACATGTGCAGCAGTGGGCTGCTATTGAAAGCGCCCGGGGAGCAGTGATGGGGACGGCACCTTGCTCAAGGGTACCTCAGGGCAACCTACTGGGAAGGGGTTAGAACCCCCAATCCTCCGATCATGTGGCTAACGCCCTAACCACTAGGCCACCGCTGCCCCGCTGCCTAGTGGGTGAATTTTGCTAATTTATTTTTCACTTAACGCTTAACACTCTTACTCCTGTGGAATATCTGGAATATTTCACATAACATGATCATGTTCATACTTTATATTGTGTGGTATAATAAAATTTACACAGAAAATTAAATTTTTTTTGCTAGCTGATATGATGAAGAGAAAGAAAGTATCCTGTGTGAGCAAGAGATTAGATGGAAGGAGAGTAAGGCCAGAAGTATTGGAGGTAGGTTCAAATGGGTTTACCATGGTGCTGGTGAAAAAGGAAATGTGTTAGGTGTTATTGTGAAGGAGGAGTATGTCAACAGTGTATTGGAGGTGCAAAGAGTGTCAGATAGGAAGATGGAAGTTGAAGGTGTGATAATGAATGTTGCTAGTGCTTATGTTCCATGATTTGGTTATGAGATGGAGGAGAAAGAAGAATTATGGATTGAGAGTGTACCTATGGGAGAGACAGTGGTGATTGGTACTGACATTAATGGGGATGTGAAAGAGTGAGAGTAAAGGATCAGTTGTTGGAAGTTGAAGGAAGAAGACTTTAAGATGGAATTCAGTCAGGAGTTAAGACGAGCACTGGGGAGTAGTGAAGAATTACCAGATTGCTGGGCAAATACTGCAGAAGTGATGAGGGTGGCAGCTAGAAAGGTATACAGAGGAAGAGGTTGGCAAAAAAGTGAATAGTCAGAGAGTTGAAGAAAGTTGACAGGGGTATTAAGGTATTAATTATTAAGTATCTGAAGCACAGGGCAAAGAAAGAGGAGTGAAGGCTAGAGATGAGGCTTATGGTGAGTTGGATACTACAGAGGAAGAAAATGACCTTTACTCCATTGGTTAGACAAAGAGACAGCTGGGAAAGATGTGCAACAGGTTACGGTGATAAAGGATAGCAATTGAAACATACAAATGAATAGAGCATGTTGAAGAGATGGAAGGCTGATTAATGAAGAGACAAGTTGACGTGAGGATTGTGACATGACAGACTAAGACTGAATACATGAGAGTGAATAAAATTGATGAGCGGAATGGTTAGTATACAGGGAGTGACTTGGGGTCAACAGTTCATAGGATTGTGGAGTGTGGAAGAGAGATGAAAGAGTGCAGGCAGGTTTGAAGTGGTGGAGAAGAGCAGGGAAGATTTACAGGATGGTAGTGAGACCAGCTACGGTGCACTGATGAAAAGACATTTGAAAAGACTATTGGTGGCAGTGCTAAAAATTTGAGATTTGCGTTGGGAGTGACAATGATGGACAGATTAGGATTAAGATTAGGACAGCTCATGTTGGACAATTTGGAGATGTCACAGAGGCGAGATTGCATTGGTTCAGTCATGTGAAGATGTCAGTCATGGAGTATACTGAGAGAAGAATGTTGTGGATGGATCTGCATGACAAGAGGAGATATGGAAGGCCAGAGAGGAGGTTTGTGGATCTGGTGAGAGATACGGATAGCTGGTTTGAAGGGAGAAGATGCAGAGGACAGGAAGAAATGGAAACAGATGATCCACTGTGGTGACCTCTAACGAAAGCAGCTGAAAGAAAATGAAGATAGTATTTTAAAAAGAAGTTTAAATGGAAATTACAAATTTTTCCTGCTTCTATCACAGCAACTTCAGAAACTGACTGTTCGTTTACTATCCTACCCCTTGACAGATGCCACTGTAAGAAGAAAGTCACCTAATTTGTCAGTGGTTTTAATGCTGTGACTAATCAGTGTATATTTTTAAACATGGGTAATGTTCCATAATGCTGCCTTGGTTAGGATGATCACATCACAACTTCAAGCTCCAGGGTTGGATTCCTGGCCAAGGCTCCATTTACTGATTTACTGGTAACCATCATTAACAGCTTTGACATCCCACAATGGTAGGTTGCCCTGAAGTACACTTTAGTACGGTACCATTCCCATCACTGCTCCCTGGGTGCTTTCAATAGCTGCTCCCTGCTGCACATGTGTGCATGGATTAAATGCAGAGGCTGCATTTCATTGTGGTTTACTGTGTGTTGTGCTGTGTACTCACAGTGACAAACTGTGACTTTCACATTACTCTTTCAGTAAGTGGACCCCCCCCCCCTTTTTTGTATGTACAAGATTACTGTAAAAAGACAACAATAAATAGGAATAGAGCAACTCACTCACTATTTAACTCTATTATATCATTGTTGCATGAGTTGACTGAGACCTGGATTCACACTTCTAAAGAACAAACAGCAGTCATATGTCACTGGGAAGGTGCGACTAGTGTCCTGCTAACTGTACTCCTTGTATCCTGGCAACAAAGGAGCTTCATGGGCCTAATCCAGGAAGTTAAGAAATAAGGGTAGAAATAATCTAAACAAAGTAGGAGGAAACAAGGTAACTGAAAGTGAATATAAAGAGTGAGGAAAGAGATGAAAGAAAAAGCAAATAAAGGAAATAGAAACAAAAAGAGCAAAAGGGAAGACATGATAAGACAGCTGCAAAAAGAATTACTTAAATTTAGTAACAAGATAAACAGTATAGGGTTAGAGAAGACCTTAACCATTAATAATACAATAATGATATTTCCGGCCATGTAAATGAAGTGCAGAAGAGCAACTTAGGCAGACTAAGTGAACACTGATCTCGTGTCAGAGTCACAATGATTACACAATGATTTGTGTAAAAATGTAAAGCTATTATTTTAATTCTAGATGTGTCAGAATGGAAAATGAAAGATTTGGTGATTCGTCAACTACAAAGATACACTTTCTCAGTCTGGAATAGCATATCACTCAGACAAAGTACAAGAACAACATATACACAGACAGACAGACAGAAGGATAGACACACTCACAAATAGACAAATGGCCATAACAGATGGACATGCACGTTTTTAGGCTCTTAGAAAAAGTGCAAGAAAAACATGTTTTTTCCTTTTTTAGCCCCTACCCCAAAAGACATTATGGGGATTAATACATGCTTAATAACTGCTAATAGTAGTGCTTCTTTCATCTGTGATGACTGCAAAGTGGGGAAAAACAGCTATGCATGGAGGTGTGAGAGAGTCTGAGTGCTCAGGTAGTCAGTTCCTACACGCTTACTGCTATGGTGAGCCATGTGACCTTCCCCTGCTCTCGTTTCTGTGGCGTGCTGGGGCTTGTGTGTCTCAGCTCACGAGGCACATGGGCAAAGAAATGAGAGAGCAGACGGAAGAGAAGATAAGGCCAGCTTTGCTGCCCTCACATTTATCGACACCTGTTGTCACTAGGGAGAGCGAGAGAGAGGGAGGAGGGGAGAGAGAGAGAGAGAGAGAGACCAGTATATTAAGGAAGAAAGAAAGAGCGAGTAAAACTGAGGAACCAGACAGGTGTAGAAAGAGATGAAAGAAAGACAAGAAAGAAGAAGAAGAAAGAAGAAAAAAAGAGGAAAAAAAAGATGAGAAAGTGCAAGAAACTAAAATGAGAAAGAGTGAGAGACTAAAGAAAGTAGAAGCAAAAACAGTATATAGTACTGTGCAAGTCTTGAGCCACCCCTCATTTCTTCATCACATGCAAAAAATACTAAAAAATTACTATTCATTTATTAATCTGTTATAATCTTTTCTTTGGACTATGGAGATTAAAGACATGGAAACAAATGTTTGTCCACCTGTGCTGTATGGTGTCTTAATAAAGGGGTTCCAACCACTCTGCATTTAGCTTCACCAGTTTACTAATCACCAACATGATCATCTGTAAACATCTCAACCTGTTCCTTCACTGCTTCATGCCTTCAGTTTTGTTCTGCTCGATTTATATGTAGGTCACTGTTTTGCTTGAACAAAAAACAATCATCTGAAATTGTCTTGGTACAAGGTGAAAATGAGAGACTAAATTTGTCTTCCTTTTTCAGGAAACCTAGAGAACTATTCCTAAACAATGATTTAAAAAATACAAGTCTCTACAGAAGCAAAAATAGTTGGTTCAGGAAAAGAGCTGAAACACACACATATATATATACACATTATAAAATTGAAGTGTTAATCATTTATTTTCATCAATAAACAAAATGCAGTGAATGAACAAAAGAGAAATCTAAATCAAATCAATATTTGGTGTGACCACCCTTTGCCTTCAAAACAATCAAATCAGTTGTTCCAAACATCTTGGAGAACTAACCACAGATCTTCTGTGGATGTAGGCTTCCTCACATCCTTCTGTCTCTTCATGTAATCCCAGACACACTCGATGATGTTGAGATCAGGGCTCTGTGGGGGCCATTAGAATTTATGCTGGTTTGAAGGCAAAAGGTAGTAACATCAAATATTGATTTGATTTAGATTTTTCTTTTGCTCACTCCCTTTGCATTTTGTAAATGTATAAAAATAAGCAATCATTATATTTTTGAAAGCATTCTTTGTTCACAGCATTTTTTCCACACCTGCCTAAAACTTTTGCACAGTACTGTGTATATATGAGAAGGGGGGAGAGAGAGAGTGAGAAAGAGAATGACAGGAAGAGTGAGAGAAGAACCGTAAGAAAAGAGTAAGAAAAGAACAAGAAAAGAACAAGGAAAAAAGAAAGCAAAAGCGAAAGAGGAAGAAACTGAGGTGAAAGAATGAAGCAAAAAAGGTTAGGGGCATGCAGGAAGAAAGAATGAAAAAGAAAAGAGAAAGTGGAGAGGCAGAGGACAAACAGAAAATGGTGAAAATTGGTGAAAGAGATTTAAAAGGAAAAGGATGAAAAGATAGATAACTGTAAGATTGGAGAGTTTATTGTCTGCAATTGTCATGCCCTTTGTTATACCAATCAGCACTGAGTATAAAAAAAAATATAGAATGTAATAAAGTAAGAGAAAGTTCATCTCTGAATTAAACTTAAGTATCAAGGGGAAATACTGGCACTGATCCAATCAATGTTAATTTTCTGAGACATTAGAGAGAGCATTCAGACAGTAATTCACCCACTCACCAGTGATTCACTGAACTTTAATGGTCTTTGGGTGCTAGGAAAACATTCCCACAGCTCTGAAGGCTTTAGTTTCATACTTCTTTTTTTTTTGGAAATTCGATGAAAAAAGCCTGTCGAGTGCTCATTTCAAATAACCCAAGAAATTCTAAACCTTCAGTCATTAAATACTGAGATATAAAGCTCCAATAACACAAAGCTGTCCACTGAAATGACAACGATAAAGCACGTGACAAGCCCATTCACATGTATCTGTTTTTGATGTATTCGCGGTAAAGGAGAAGGTCTTCTTTACACAGTGCTCTGATCAGGCCTTGTCCTGCCAAAATGTGACCTTCAAACACGATACAGCTGTCCAGATCAACCCGAGGTGGCGACATCTCATATATACTGTCCCCATCAAATGATGACACTGGAATTCTGAAACACACAGAAAGAAGCCATCAATGTAAAGAGGGCTTTTCTAGAATAGATAGAGACCAAAAAAAGAATACAACATTCATAAATAAATATGTGATATAAACACCCATTGGCAGAAGGAGATATGCTGAACAAATTAGTCAAATCCATGCAGCCTCACCTCACAACTTAGATATTAGCATCAGATTAAAAAAAAGATATACCTAAAAATATTCTGAAATACTTAAATGTGCACATAGAATTCTTTGTTTTATTGAATATCCTTATTCTACATGCAAAGGTTAACCATTACAACTCAAGCACTGAATATACTTATACAGGCCAAAATCAAGGTGGGAAAAAAAGATTTCTTACTTTTTAAAATAAAAGATCAATTCACTCCATATCCCAGAATGTTTAAAATTGTGCAGTCATAGATATAGACATATATATATATATATATATATATATATATATATATATATATATATATATATATATATATATCCATATCCATATCCATATAAATCCATCAAAAAATATTGGACACATGAAGAAGGACAGTAGTTTCTGAATGGGCTGAAATGTTACATTACATGACTTACGTTCTCAGTCTGCTCTTCACTCCTTCTGGCTGCTTCTGTCCGTCTCCTGTTAGCATGGAAACAGCACCAGTTTAAGTGAACCCCTGAAGTGAACTATGTAGAGCACAAATTGCAGCATTTGAAGCATGCACATTTAAACTTTCTCACCTCATCCACAGAAAGACACCAATGAACACCAACGGCAGTAGGAAAAGCACAACTGCTGGAGCTGCATATTTCACAGACCTGTAGTCTGTATAAGCATGGAAATAGCAAGGTGTANTATATATATATATAAAATATACACACGCACACACACTTCTACACATACCATTTCAGGTGGATCTATGGACACAATCACAGCAGAGAGAAAGAAATAGAGTTCACATGTTCACAGACGTGACATTTTAAAATGCTCTTAAAGGGACAAAGCAAACGCTGAAAATGCCAATCAGCCATAAATTTGTCAGCCAATCAACAGACTGCTTTCAAACAAAGCTAAAACCTCTAATGCTTTTATTCTAGCACGGTCTACTGGACCAATAAAGAATAGGTTGACATGGACATGAAGGAGAAAAAAGTCAATTTTTTGGTACAAGCATAAAGTAACCAAGGTGTTGCATAACTGCAGGAAAATGCTCAGCACACCTGCTGAAGCCAAATCGTGGTGTGGACATGTGTGTATTGGATTACATAGGGATTGCAAACGGATGCGGAAGAGAGGTACTAAAGACCACCACTGTGAAGAATCAAACGTGTCATGAACATCAAATGCTCAATGCACAAAGTACATCCACACACATCCACACACACACACACACACACACACACACACACACACACACACACACACACACACACACAGTGTCCGTGTTATGATGGTATCTTCAAGGATAAAAACAAACTCATATATCTTTAAAACTAAAGCAAATCAACAGAATTATATTTATCTATATATTATTAAACAATTCTCAAAGGCATTGCCTCTATAAGAAAACAACTATCCATTAAAGGGGAATCCCCTTAAATCTTATTTACCAAGTTTAGACCAGTATGAGTGCTTTAATCACTGCAATAGGTCTTAAATGGACTTGAAACAGTACAGTTTTTAATATATTATTTCACAATACAATGCCTTTCATAAGATGGAAAAATAAAAGTGCTGGACTATGAAATCAAACTGTTAGGGTAAAGAGTTGAGTTATAGATCAAACAGAGCAAATAAATATTCTGTCTTTAATAAAAAGATATATATATATATTTTGGTAAACAATATATTTTATTCAATAAATACAGTTAAGTTTAGATTTCTTTTAAGCATTATAATTCACGGTTTCTGTTAAACATTATGTTGCAGAGGTAATTGTAGTGATTTTATTCCAGCTGCACACCTCTCAAGTCAAATATATTTGCATACTTATTCTGTTCCATTTATGTATAGGATAATGGCTGATACATTCTTAAGCAACAATAAATTCCTTATCTTTTACTGACCACCTCAAAGATGTCTTTGATTCTGGCGACTTCTTGATTCATAGGTCCATAGGCAAGTACTCTACCACTAAACCATCGCCACCCACATTCTCTTGATATTAGAAACCAAACACAACTGGAGTTGTAAGTTTCTTTCCATAAGTATGCGTCCATCAAAAACTACTATGCTTTTTCCATCAACGCAACAGGTTTGTGAATAGGTTCATCAACCAAAATTACACACTACTCATATACTGGCAAATGGAAACTAGAAAATCTTTACAACTTTCTACTTCCTGCTAAAGATGAATCAAACACTGCTAAAAGTGTTTGGCTTCAACTCAAACAAAAGGGTTCAAATAATTAAAATATTTAAATGCATGATTTCATACCATAACCAATTCAAAAGCTTAAAACATCAGATATGAAATATTGTTATTACAGACAGCTTAACTTACATTGTTGCGCTTTAAACTTTTGGTACTTTTGATCTGTGCTTGTTCTTTGTTCCCGTACTTACCTGAAGTATTTATACAGTGCTTGCCCCTGCTGATTTCTCTCAGATCCTCATTCAAAATAATTTAAGACAATGACAATATAAGGAAACATAGAAAAATATTTTATATGATCATTTTATGTCCCTCCCCAACACCTATACATCTAGGGAAAAAAATCCCTTGACTTAATAACTGGCTATGCCACCTTTAACAATAAAGAATATTACTAGAGCTCACTATAGAGTAACTTTAGCCCACTTTTTAGGCAGAACTGCTTTAATTGAGCCATATTGGAGACATTCTGAGCATAAGCCATTTAGAGGGGGACTATGTATACACATTTTCATGATTATATTAAGTCTTACCATTATCAATAATTCTGAGATTCATTTTCTGTGTACTGACAGGGAAAGAGATGCAGCTACATAACGTCATATTCTGTTTGGATGAGCCTTAGCATTCGCAGACCAGTCAAATAGCAAAAAATGGTCTTGGTTTTGCTCTGAGGCTCCTGCTTGACAAAATCAATCAGTTGGGTCACATGTGTAGTGTGTAATGTGCAATGTGTGTAATGTGTAGTTAACCTTTATTCATCAATAGTATTATTGAACAAAAAGCTGAAACATTTAAAACTAAGTTTTAAAGACAAGGGCATTTAATAATCTTTATCTTGCTTGACCGTCTCCTGATGATTTGTTATCGCATTGTACCATGTGACCACTACCCTAGACAATGTTTTGATACCACAGATGATAGATAGTCAAATTACTTTAACAAATGGCCTTATTGTATGATAAGGTCCACAGGTAAGTGAAGGGAATACATTTCTGCAGCATTCTTTCAAACACCTTTTAAACATCCACTTCCACACAGTAAGTAGAATTATTACTCACATAAGTGAAAGTGACAACCCTTGTCATTGCGAGGTCACAGCACAGTGAACCACAACGAACAGTGTGGAACAGTGTGGTGCACCGTGCAGTGCAGTGTTTTGAGTGGGGAGCAGTGACTGGGACGGCACCTTGCTCAAGGGTACCTCAGGGCAACCTATTGGGAAGGGGTTCGAATTCCCGATCCTCCGATCATGTGGCTAACACCCTAACCACTAGGCCACCGCTGCCCCTTGCAATTTCATTGCAATAAAAAGCATGGCTCAACATGCAGCCCTGAAGGCTCAGATAAGCCATGTGTGGCATAGCCAGGTCATCATGTGTTCTCAGTGGGGTGTACTATTACAGTATTACATCCCAATGTAGAACCACACAAATAAGAAATTGCAGAAAATCATGGTTACTACAGAGGAGTCAAACCTACAGTATTTTTACAGTGGTTTTCCCACTGCTGTATTAGTATGCATATCATATGCATATCATACACTTTGAGCATGACTTCCGTTGTGGAGGATGACAATTTCAGTTTCGCTGCTCTCAATCTTTTAAATGCCAGTTTAAGTGTATGCATAGGTCAATATCCAATTTTTGCTGGACATCACCCACCCAACCATACCCCCCAGAACTAGAATTGAGTAACTTTACTACAGGGAAGGACTGTTGGATGTTAACACTAAGGCGGACCTCAAAATACACATTTCAAGATTGAAGAGTTTTACACAACAGAAGTATCCGTCAACAAAAAAAAAGGGGCAACAAGTGCTTTCTGAGTTTAGAGGTGCAAGCTGAATACATAGAATTATAGTCTTTTGTATAAAAAATAAAATAAAATAAGGCACGCACGTGGGCCGAAAAGAGGCAAAGCTATTAATTGCACCTCCATGTTTTCTGTTTAATTATTTTTTTTATA
The DNA here is from genome assembly GCA_017165825.1 of Hepsetus odoe. Lineage (NCBI taxonomy): Eukaryota > Metazoa > Chordata > Actinopteri > Characiformes > Hepsetidae > Hepsetus > Hepsetus odoe. Next base: position 8,469,462 of record CM029370.1, read on the forward strand.
TATTTAAAATACTAGGTGCTGAAAAGCCCAAGCCAGCCCATGCCAGGATTGTGAAACCTCAAACCCCTGCTCTCAGGAGGTTGTTCATGATGTTGCGGACTATTTTTGGGGGGGTTTTCTAGTTGGGTGTATATTGATCAGTAAGCGATTGGTTTCTTTCTTTTTCATCTTCCATTTCATTCATCTTTTAATCTCAAACAATAGTTAATTCTGGCTCAAGCCAATAAAGAGTGCATGCTTTTTTATTGTTCATTTTCCTGTAAAGTTCTTTTTTTTTAATAACATGGAGTGAAAGTGAAACCTTGCCATTGTAAAATTAAATACAGCCTCTGCATTTAACCCATACACACACATGCAGCAGGAGGGAGTAATTGAAAGCGCCCAAGGAGCAGTGATGGGGACTGTAGCTTGCTCAAGGCAACCTACTGATAAGGGATTTGAACCCACGCTGTTCCAATCCACGGGCAAACTCCCTAACCACTAAGCCATTCCTATTGTATATGAATTATTGAGGCTATATAAATGTAATATGTATGTGAATTTAATATTGAAAGCAAAAATTATTATTGTGATATTAATATTGTGAAATTTTTATTTTTTTTTATGTGTAAACAGGACTACCAGAAAATGCTAAAATTACTAAATTTCTAAAATAACTTGGTACAAAACAATATTATGAAAAATGTTATTATTTTTCCTGGAAATGTACTATTTTAAGCAACAATATATGTTTATATGATACTCACATATTGATCACATTTTCCTGAATCTTTTGGGAGTCTGTCAAATGGCTTCTTCTCTCTACTTTGTGCTGGTTTTGGCCGAGCTGAGCAAACCTGTACAAATGTGGAAGCACTGATAAATACACACACAAAGACATCATTACATAAATGCAGAGCTGAAATCAACAAAAAAGCTTCATGGTATTTCACATATGTAGCACATAACAGAATACAAACGATTCCACCAAAAATAAATGCAATAATTTGTCTGTAATAATGCTCCATAATGTTCAAAAATAAACACCTAAACACCCTGTTAATGGTTGTGTGAAAAAGGTGAACATAAACATGCATGACTATGAACACTGTTCTTTTCAAATGTCATGTGAATTTGAAGTGAATTTAAAATTGTTCACAGGAAGCATGTGCTTTTCACATAGAAATGGAGTCTCCAGGCAAAGCACATGCAAAAAAAGGGCAGACTTTTTTTGTGTTCAGATTATAGCACAAAGTATAATATTGATGACGGTAATATGCTTTAGAGTAGGGTTAATCTGCAGATTAGAAGATCTGGAGAGTATGGTTAATTTCCAGATCATATGATCTCTTTCGGCACAACTGTGCCAGAACAAAGAGTGTCAGAGACATTTTAGCATTATGATAAACCTCCTATGGCTTCAAAGAGACTCCTGAAGTGGGAGTAGAGACAAGAATATAGAAAAATGAGAGGTGTCTGGAGGGCACAGTGCGAACTCATCTTAACCCTGGAACAGAAGCAGATAAACCCCTTGGAACTGCAAGGCCAATTAACATCTGGGCAAGCTCAACTCAACAAATATCTGGTATCGTTCATGCTCAACCATTTAAATTAAACCTTTAATTTAGTGGTTTGAGTCAGAATGACCTATTGGGGTTTGAGACCAAAAGATGAATGAAATGAGAGATGAAAAAGAGAAACCAATGGGTTACTGAGTTACAGACATCCAATCAGTCAAAACTGATGACACAAATTTTGTTTGGAAAATAAAAACCCTTAAACAACAGCCAGTGATATCATGAACAACCTCCTGAGAAAAGGGGTGGAGGCATCACAATCCACAGTCATGGCTTGGGCTTGCAAAGCTTCTTCTGGAACAGGCTCAATGACCTTTTTTGATAAAGTATTGCAGCAGAGTACATTTTTGTCTACAGGAATGTTTTGTCTGCCAGTTCAAAGAAAAATGCATCCAAATTAATCAGATGGAACTTGGTCATGCAGCCAAACAATGATCCCAAAACATAACCAAAGGATTTCATTAGGGTGAAAAAGTGGAATGTTATGGACTGGCCAAGCGAATAACCAGCTTTAATTTATCCGAACATATTCTTTCCATTGCCTCTTCAAGAGAGGAAATACAAGTTCCCCAAAACAAAAAAATAACTTAAAAGGTGTTGTGGTAAAAGCCTGGAAAGCCATTACCAAAGAGTAAACTAGAAGTCAGAAGCCAGTGATTAGCAGGTATAATGCAGTTATTTGGAGAAAGCGATGTACAACCAAATATTAAGTATTACTTCTATGTGATGTAACATATCTGGATGTAAATACAAGAAATTAAACACAAAATCTTCTGCTGTCTCAATTCATACTCAGACTCTTTTGATCTCAAAATGTATCCAGTGCATAGCAAAAAACATATGAATTGGACATGCTGCGCCAATACCTTTAGAGGGATCTGTATAAAAATACATATACTAATTAACCGATTCTCAGACCCTGTCCTGCCACTTATGATTCTAATAAAACATGGGATGTGTTAATGTGAAGGCTTGGAGATGGACAGTGTGGGCAGGCTGTATCTACACTGATCAAAGCATTCTGGGAAACCCATGCAGAAACACCTGCTGCTTTACCAAGAAAATAAAGACAGGAGTATATAAAGAAAGATCCATGTAGTGCAATTTCTCTCTAAGTAGATAATTACACCCTCCACAAAACACATTTTCCTGTTGATATGCTGAAAATTACACATTTTATATTTTACTTTTTTCCAATATATCCAACTTAACCATAACCATTTCTTCCTGTATCCATCTTCCTCCTTGAAACCGACCACCTGCATGTCCTCTCTCATGTGCATGTCCAAACCAACGTAAACCTTACTTCTCTAACTTTGTCTCCAAAATATCCAAACTGAGTTGTCCCTTTAATAGAGTAGAGTGATCTTTTATTATCCCACGAATGGGAAATTTGGGCGTTACAGGGCTCTTATAAAAATGACAGGTGTACAGAAAGAAAAGAAAAAAATATATAAAGATATAGAGAAAGAGGAACAGGAACAAGTACAGGAGAAAAGTAGAGGAGCTATAAATAAATAATAAATTATCTATCTATATATACATATACATATCTACAAGAGTAATAATACACGGTAATAAATAAGTTTTGATATACTCATTTAATATTTATATATTAATTAATTAATTACCATATTAATATACTAATTTCTGTCCAATCTGAGTTGTCCCTTTAATATACTCATTTCTAATCCTATCCATCCTTGTTACACCCAACTAAAATCTATAATTTGCTGGCCTTTAACATTTATTATAAACAGTATGTCAAAATCAGTTCTACTTAACCCTTCTTCTGAGTTCATTCTGCTAGTTGGGTAAAGTCTATTTCTCTGTTTCTCTTGGCATCTCACAGCCTGCAACAGTGTATTAGATGCTGCACTATTACAATAATTCCTTTTCGTCAGCACCACTGTCTCCAACTCGTATAGCAGTCTCACTACTGTCCTGTAAACCTTTCCTTTCACTTTTTCTGCTAAATGTTTGTCACAGATAACCCCTGCCATGCGTCTTAACCTGTTCCAACCTATGTAACCTAGCTTCCACCACTCTTTCCCATAACTTCATGCTGTGGCTGATCAACTTTATCCCTCTATAGTTGCAGCTCTGGACATCACCCTTGTTCTTGAAAATCAGAACTAGTACACTTCATCTCCACTCTGCAGGCATCCTCCCACTTTCCAAGATTGTGTTAAACAATCTTGTTAGAAACTCTACTGCCATCTCTCCTAAACACCTCCATGCTTCCACAGGCATATCATCTGGACAAACAGGCTTTCCCATTCTTCGTCCTCTTCATTGCTGCCCTTACTACCATCTTGCTTATTCACTGCACTTCCTGGTTAACTATCCTCACTTCATCCAAACTTCTCTCTCTCTCTCTCATTCTCTTCATTCATCAGCCCCCCAAAGTATTCCTTTCCATATACTCAATACGCTCTGCTTGTTTTTCCATTTCCTTTTCTATCCTTTATTGCCCTAACCTGCAGCACATCTTTCCTAGCGCTGTCTCTCTGTCTAGCTTATCAGTATAAGTTCTTTTCTCCATCCTTACTGTCCAGTCTCTACAATACAATTCACCATATACCTCATCTTCAGCCTTCACCACTGCTTTCTACGCCATGTGCTTCCATCTCCTTGTATTCCTGTCTACTTTCTTCATCTCTCTGGTTATCCCATTTCTCCTTCAATAGCCTCTTCTTCTGTATACACTCCTGAAATACTGGGTTCCAACACCAGGTTTCTTTATCCTATTTCTTCCTTCTTGATGTCATACCAAGAACCATTCTAGCTTTTTCCCTTATCACTTTTGCAGTACTTGCCCAGCAATCTGGGAAATCTTCACTTCCTCCCAGTGCACATGTTAACTCCTACTTGAATTCCATCTTGCAGTCCATCTTTTTCAGCATCCACCATTTGATTTTCGACTCTGCTCTCACTTTCCTCCTCTTCTTGACCTCCAAGTTCATCCTGCAGACCAACATCCTACACCGTTTGGCTACATTCTCCCCTGTGACTACTTTGCAGTCTCCAATCTCCTTCAGATCTTCCTCCATTCTTGTGTGTCTTGTTTCTAATGTTCTGAGTAACTATGCAAATTAATCAGAATTATGCATTAAAATTTATTAAAACATTTGAATGTTACTCTTGTAAAATCTATTCCAAAGCTTGCTTACTTTCTATCACTTCTTGTGGTCAATTTCAGTCCACTTTTGTAAATATATAACACAATAAAATTTCTTTACTAAGGTGTGGTCGCTATCACTACTAGCCTCAAGCAGCATTTGGGAAATCATGACAATTCATCACTACATCCTATATACCATATTTACTTGTGTATAAGTCGCACTCGTGTTTAAGTCACACCCCTGATTTGGCATTGAAATTTGGTCCAAAATTTATTTCTATGAGTGATATACTGACATTTGAGATTTTGGAATACATGTAGGCATAAATGCTAATATGTGTACAAATGCATATCACATAACTCAGAAATAATGGGATTTACGGTAAAATGTATCGAGTTGCTACGCACACGGTCACCGGCTTAGGTATTCATAATGGCGGCATGTGAATTTCCTGGATTGAAATTTGTGAAATGAAAGTTATTTTTTTCTGGATTATGTTGAATGACACTTTCAGGTTTTTACAGATAAATGTATTACTATGTATTTTACTTGATAGAAAAGCACCAAAAACGTGTATTTAGCAATAATTTAGAGGATAACTGCCTGGACGTGTGAACCTTCACTGGTCTCTATGTGGAAATGTCAATTACTGAAGAAATTTCCCGTGTATTAGTCGCACATTAATTCCCCGTGTATAGGTCGCACCCCCATTTTTATAGTTGATTTTGGTACACATTTATACAACTTATACACAAGAAAATACAGTACCTTATTAACCACTCCCAGTATTAGTACTGAAGGTATTTTTCAAATATTTAATTAATTCATTTTCTCCATAAAGATCCAGCTACAGTCATTAAGAAAAAAGTAGGACACCCCATTAAATATTCAGTTCTTTATTAAGAAATATTTACATATCAATGTATGTCTAATCTTGTTATTATTTATCTCTGGTAAAGAAAGTGATTTAAATGCAGGTTAAAAAAAAACAAAAAAAAACAAAAAAACTTTACCTTGATTGATTAATTAAACAAAAGATATCAACAGAAACGTGTATTCCAACTGAGGAAAAAGTTGGGACACCCTACCCCCTAATAGCTAGTGTTACCCCCTTTGGCTGAAATGACAGCAGTGAGACACTTCATGTAGCCATCTACCAGTCTCTGACATCAGTATGAGGAAAGTTTGCCCCACTCCTCAATGCAGAATTCTTTAAGTTGTGAGATGTTTGAGTGGTTTCTTGCATGTACAGTCTGTTTCATGTCACCCCACAGCATCTCAATGGGAATAAGATCTGGGCTTTGACTCGGCCACTCCAGGGCTCTCCATTTCTTAGTTTTCAGCCAGTTCTTTACTGGTGGATTTACGGGTACGTTTTGGGTCATTGTCTTCTTGCAGAGTCCAGTTCCGCTTCATCTTTAATGTACTTACAGATGGTCTCATGTTCCTCAAACACCCTCTGATACATGGTAGAATTCATGGTGGATTCTATGATGATGAGCTGGCCAGGTCCTGCTGCAACAAAGCATCTCCAAACCATGACACTTCTACTCCATGCTTCCCAGATGGTATGAGGTTATTTTCCTGAAATGCTGTATTTGGTTTATGCCAAACATGTCCTCTGATCTGGTGTCCAAATAGATTTTAGACTCATTTGTCCAGAAAACATCATTCCAGAAGTCCTGGTCTTGTCTACGTTCTCTCTGGCAAACTTCAGACTGGCCTTAGAGAACAAAGGTTTCCTCCTTGCACCGCTCCCATACAAGTTAAAGTTGTGCAGTCTCCTGATTGTAGAGGCATTCACTTTCACATTAACAGTAGCAAGAGCCTGCTGTAGGTCCCATGATGATATTTTAGGGTTTCGTTTTTTTTTTTTTGCAACTTGCAGTCTGCTCTCGGGGTAAACTTGCTTGGACAACCAGACCTGGGCATGTTGGACTCACTTGTAGAATATTTTCTGCTGCTACAATCTTCTTTCTGAAGGCCTCAGACAGCTCTTTTGATCTTATCATGGTGTTCACTCTCACCTCAACAATCAGGAGCACACCAAACTAAATGTGTGAGGTTTAAATAGGGCAAACCTACTTCAAATTGCTGAGTAATGATCTTCTAATCATTTGCACTTGATGCACTATACCTGTGTGTGATTTGAGCCATTTTAATTGGGAATAAATGTGGGGGTGTCCTAATGTATTCCTCACCAGAAATCACATTTTTGTAGAATTACATTTTACAGAAGATTTTGAGCAGTCTTTTCTTCAGTTTATTTATTTATAATTGTTTATTATTGTTTATTTATCTTACTTGAATCTCCCAGTGATGTTAAAATTGAGATTAAATATTCACATGTCCAAGAATGTAACAAAATCACACAGGCTTTCATAGGGTGTCCTAATTTTTTCAAAGGGCTGTATGAGATAAATAAAAATATTCAAATATTTGAAAATATTCAGGCTGTGTTTTTAATTATTAGGATCAGGAAATTCTTAGTTAGATAGTCGAATTGTTCTTTCTAAATATGATTCAAAAGTCTGTTGTTTTAAAGATGAAACGTATATTTTTTTATATAAAGGTGATAGTTATTAAGCTTTAAATTATTTTATGGAACGATTCACATTGCACAACTGGTTGGACCATCTATGGCACCTTATCTCAATCAGTACAAGTAAGGGAATTCTTTTATACTGACCTGTGGTAAATGAGAAAGTCCTCATCCCTAGGCAAAGCAGAAAGATTCAGCCCATATGTCTCTCTCGCTGATTGTAGCTGATGTTCCTGAGAGGCAAAAAGTGATTTATGTAAACTTGAGCATAATAGATGGCAGGATCACAGTAACAGTACACTGAAATATGTCAAAACTCAAACACACCTGTAAAGTATAAACAAGTGCAAACCTCTTGAATACAGAAAAATAAAACGCTGAAAGACTGCAAAACAACAAACTTTTAACTGCAGCCCATGTATTAGCTTAACCCTTAATCAATCAATTATATTGTTTGGCTAATGCCTGACTGTCAACTGTATGTGAAAACACCAAGTTAAAACTCCAGTAATATTTCTGTACCAAATACATACAATATCCCACACACACACACACATTACCATGGCATTACTATGTTATAGTCACTGCTGAGCTGAGATGAAAAAACTCTATTTTCCAAAACTGGCCCATGATGAGTGAGGCAAAAGTTAACTGACAAATGTTGACTGACAACTTTTTCTTTAAAGCAGTTGTACCACAACAGAAAGACAAATGTGTGTATACAGTATTTGTTAACTCTCATACAAAAATTTGGTGAGGTGATCTGGGACAGTGCCACCCCAGTAGAACATTGCCCAGAGTATTATGCTGCCTTTGCCAGCTTGCCTTCTTCCATAGTGCATCCTGGTGGCATTTCTTCCACATTAGCCCAAGCATACAAACATCTTGTGATGTAAAAAGAAAATGTGATGTTTGCTGGTTATTCCGACACCAGAGCCAGCTCAAAACTTTTAAGCAATTTGTGGTAGTTGCTCTTATGTAGCATTGGGACAGGGCAGGCCCTGTAGTTAGATAATTGCCCTCATGATCGGGAGGTTGTGGGTTTGTGTCCCAGATCAGTAGGTTATCATGAGGCACACTTGAGCAAGGCACCATCCCCACCACTGCTCGGAGCAGTTCAGACTACTGGTGTGAATGGGTTAAATGCAGAGGACAAATTCACTGCTCACCGTTCACAGTGTGTGAGTCCCAGCACAGGAATTTCAATAATTGGACCAGATAAGATCCCAATCTAATACCCTCTTATTGGTTTTAATGCTGTGGCTGATAGTAGTGCAAACATTCCTGGACATAAAATCATGTGCAAAAACACCCACATAAACAGGGGCCAACAGTGTGAAATTGTATAAGGCAAGGAATGAATATGATTTTTATCACCAAGGCAATTCATTGTTGCATATGGTCTTCCAGATACAGCACGAGACACATGCGGATGCATGTGTGCACAACACGTGAGCTCACACTATGCATTCTTAAACTGCTCCAGGCTTCAACATCTCAGACATGAAAAATTAAGCCATGCTCCTGCAGCAAGGCAGAAACTATAAAAGATGGATGTATTAATTAGACATAATGATGGAGTCTAAGATATTAATCTTGATATTAAGGTCCTTATGGACTGCTGTTCACAATAAGACCCCTAACAAAGATATTATATGGGAGATTAACATAGCTATACTGTATGATGAATGTTCTTTAAACTACTTTAAAACACAGTTTATGTAACTATATCTTCTGAGAGGTTCTAGCCAATTTCAATGCTGTTTCAAATGCTTCCTTAAGATAAAGTAACACAGCCACTAGGGTTACACAAGCCAGTGTATTTCTTTGTGCAGGTCCCAAGCCCGTATAAATGAGGAGGGTTACATCAGAAAAAAACCTTTGCCAAATCAATATGCGGAATATGAAACCGATTTCCACACCGGATTGGGAGAGGCCCGGGTCAACGACAAAGTGAAGTTAGGGGAAAGAGTAGTGGAAGCTAGGTTAAGAAAAAGGTGATTAGTGAGCAGCAGTTTAATGCCAAGAAAGAGCACTACAGATGCAATGTTTGCTTTGAGGGTGTTGATGGAGAAGTACAGAGAAGATCAAAAGGAGTTGCATTGTGTGAAGAGAAGTGAAGAAGAGAGTTCAGGCAGAATGGGTGGAGACGAATGGCAGGAATGATCCATGACAGACGAGTTCCAGCAAAAGTGAAAGTAAAGGTTTGCAGGATGGTAGTGAGAATAGCTATGCTATACAGGTTGGAGACAATGGTGCTGCTGAAAAGACAGGCAGCAGAGCTGGAGATGGCAGAGTAAAAGATGCCAAGATTTTTGAGATGAGGATGAACAGAATTAATTATTAATTATTCTAAAAGGGCATCATCTACTGTGACACCCAAAGAGAAAGAGAAATTTACTTTACCCAAGTAGCAGAATGAACTAGAACAATAAATTTGTTTAAAAAAATAAAGGCCAGCAAATATTTCTGTTGCTGTATTGCCAATTATTTCATTTTTCTTTAAATTGATATCACTGATACACTATTTCTATGCTAAAAGCATACTACAGTACTAGATGGTGTTTTCTAGTCTGGTCAGATAGAATGAAAGCCGCTTGTGCCCAACATCACATCATTCTTAACCGGGGAAAATAGTGTCTTGATTCTTTATTATATGCTTATTGCATTTATTTGTCACTTGTTTAAAGTATGTTTAAAATGTTGACACTTTTGATTTTAACTCAATAAAACTGATGTTTTTGTTTTAACTTATTTACATTTTATTTAAGCAATATTTTGACACTGAACCCAAACTCTCTTTTCATCATTCCTGACATTTGGTGAAGAGCAGACCGGGAAAAAAAGAGCTGTGCTGCACGGTGTGTATGAGTTTTGATGTGGTTCACTTATGTGCTATGTTTCACAGTGACAGTCACTTTCACTTCACTTCAACTTATCTGCTATTATTAGGGGCATGGAAAAGACAGTCTTTTCAAGTACAAATCAAAGACTATTTACTTAATTTAAATAAATTACTGGTGAAAAAAAAAATAATAATCCCTTTAAAATACAGAAGAGGAGAGCTTATAAAGCTTTTTGAACAAGCCCAGGGAAACTACCAGGAAACCTTCACTGCTCTCCCCTAAAATGTTGTGCATTTGTGTGTATGCAAATACAGTGGGATGGGCACTAGGGCCTGCCTGGCACCTGGGCAACAGCAACTGTGACACACATTCCCCCTACTCTCCATGACAACGGGTCAGGGCAAAAAACAATAAGGACTCTTTCAGTGGGAGATGGTGGTTGACGCTTTTATTGGGTTTGGTTTGCGTCAGTGCTGGTGATAGAGATACCAAGGCTTGGTAAGTGCAATATCAGCCTTTGATCTCTCTTGCCTTGTCTGCACACTCAAAATTTACCTACACAGACAAAACAGCAATAACAAGCATCAAAAGTAGCCATCCCCTATGACCACTGCTTACCTGGTCCACAAACAGAGGTATAAAATATGGGGGAGGTTGTATTTAGAGAAATTTAGTCATGTTTGACTGTTAATCATATATAGGAATTTCTTGACATACAAATAATAGTTAGATATTTACATTAATATTATATTAATTTTAATCTGCCCAGCTTTTATTGCAATGAGTGGTGTTAGATGATCCCAACGCATCAGAGAAAGAAAACATGATTTGTGAATTGATTTTGTGAAGCCTTTTGTTAAGAACATTTACTCCATTGTTCATGCAGTCTGTCCTATCTGTCTTTGTCCTAATGCTAAAACTAACAAAGCAAATCAGTGTCATGATACATGGCACCTGTCAAGTGGTTTAATGCAGTTGTTTATCAGTGTAAATAGCTTTTCAAATCCCTAAAATTCTTGACTATAATTGAACATAAACAGATTTTATATACAATAATAATAATAATAATAATAATAATAATATGAATGGTAATAGTATATTATATATAATTATATCTCACACATGTTCGGCCCAGCATGATCTTCACAACATTAGTGAGAAGGCTTTATAGTCTCAGTTAAGCCATATCTTATGTGGTCAACATGGATGTATGTGTGTGTGTGTGTGTGTGTGTGTGTGTGTGTGTGTGTGTGAGAGAGAGAGTATGCAAATGTGTGTCACAGAACACCTTTTTGTGTATACCCAGGGACAGGCAGATGCTAAAGAGCTGTGGCTCAGCACAGGTCAACATTCATCCCAGCAGACAAACAAACGCACGTGGAAAAGCATGCAACACACAGACACTACACTAAATCTACTGCTCAAACACACAGACAAATGCATTCAAGTACACATGTGCATGTGACCACATTGACATTGTGCACTAATAACGCTACTGCTGTGGTCCAGACTGTTTGTGCATGATGAATAAAATATTCACATAGATTTAAATGACTAAGGACAATGTCTCAGTGCTTAAAAAAATCCAAATAAGACAATATTAAAGTTAAGATTGTAATTTGCAATTAGCATTACACACAAGACAATAACAAAGCACAAGAGAAATAAGAGAAATGGACAGCAGTGGAGAAGGGGAGGAGAAAAGAACAAATATATAATCTCCTTTTTTCCCTTTGTTCCATCCCCCCTTGCTGTTGGTCCAAGAAAACAAAACCAGATAGCTTTGTTGGCATGGCAACATTACAAAAACCTTGAGTCACAAATGTGGGATGTGCGCCACCAGTAAAAAAGGGAGAAACAGAGACAGGGAGAACCAGAAAGGATTTCAGAATATCTATATGTGAGATTTGTAGATCTGTGAATGTAAATAATTGGGTAAAAAGATTCTTAATATTGGTTCAATTTCTGTCACCATTTAACTAATATTAATGAAAACAATGGTTGTGCATTATTTCCATAGTTTTGGTATAAAGGGAGAGGGGTCAGAATGCAAGAGTGAAGTGGTTAAGTAATACCTTAATTTTAAAGAATATAAGCCATCAAGAGGGTTTTGGCGTGACCTTTTGATTATTTCAGACATCACCAGGATAAAGAATTACAAACAGTACTGTGTAATTGGTGAATTGATTTTCAGCGGAGAGCTTAATAGGCAACTCACTGAAGCAGTCAGATGCTTCTTTGCAAAAGAGGGGAACACCCCTACCTCCTGTGTGCGGACATTGTCGCCTGACTCCGTGAGTTTGATTGGTATAGAGCACTGAGAAGCAGTGGCTTCATCTTCCCGATCTTCCTCAGAGTCATCCTCAGAGCTGCTGGAAATCTGTTCTTCAGTGGGTGGAGGAGGAGCACTTGCTGCTGTCTTACGCTGCAGTACCGCCTCCTCCTTATTAGACTTGTTACTGCAAGGCAGAGACAGAAAATTGTGAAATTTGATGAAAAAGAAACAGTAGTAAATACTTTGTGATGCATTAAGCAGAAAGCAGTAATTTAAATGCCCTGGTTTTGTTATCAGTTATAGTTTGTTTAAGAAACATTTAATAAACTTACATGATGACCTACAATTTTCCCAAAACTCCCCTTCAACTTATTTTTGAAACAAAACAACCTAAGTATTTTTACACTGAATTGATTTACAGAAAAGCAGAGGCTATTTTTAATATGCTAAAACTTTGACTTCAATGCACTTTTAGACTTGTTTGCTCAAAGAAGACAAAAAAAAGAAAAGTTCTAAAAAAGTTCATCCATGACTCTGAGCTAAAGCTCTACTGCTTCACTGTGCATTCTGCTTCAGCTAGGAGCTCCAAGTATGAAAGTGAAAAAAACATAAGCAAACTAAAGCTTTAAATGAAATATGGCTTTAATGTGTAGGTTTCCATACTTGACTTCTGACTTTTTTTTTTGGTTGATAAAATTCCAATTTCTGAAATCTGACCAAAAGCTGTGTCAACTGATTTTTATGTGAAAACTGCTGATGAAATACTGAATGTGGTAGTTTTTATTTTTTATCATCTTATAGTTGAAAATGATAGAAATATCAAATAATACTACATTACTTTCTAAACTCCTTGTCATCTCAGCCCTACTGGCAACTTAGAATATTGTGTTGGTCACAAAAGAAGATACTAAAAGAAATTTTGTGCAAAAAAAAAAAATTTGATAGAAATAAATAAATAAATATTTAAAAGTTTATCTTAGCATTAAGGGCATCAAGTAAATTTCTGCAGAAAACATGAGAAAACAAAAAATGTTTTGAAAAACCTACATCATTCTTGTGCAAGAAAATTACATATTACTATTGATATCACCTTTAGGACAATTGCAACCACACACTTCCAGTGATCAAATTCTGCTCAACTTTTCTTTGCAGAATTGCTCTGAATCAGCCATATTAGAGAACTGGTGATCATGAATTGTCATTCAAGGTACTGCCACTACATTTCAGTTTGGTTTAGTCAAGCCCAAGCCTTCTTTCTGTTCCATTAGTCCGATTCAAGTGAATATTCTATTTTGGTTTGGATCCCTGTCTTGCTGCTGAACCTAGCTGTGCTGAAGCAGATATGTAGAAAAAGAAGAAATGTATGTCTAAATAAAGGCTCCCAAGTTTTTTTCCCATCTTCATTTATTTTGATACATTTTTCTGATTCTGGCCAATCACCAAAGAAGAACAGCTAACATGTAGGCCTGCTTACATTTCCCTAACTATGCAGAATCCTGCATACATTAATTGAGCTTACAAACATAACAGCTTAGTCTGTTCCATGGCCAACACAGATCCAGAGTAAGCAAGCCTAAAGTGAAACTGCACACTGTATTTCTTGCTGTTTCATGCCTGAAAAAGGTCAGGTGCAGCACCACAGGTTAAATAAGGCATTTGGGAATCATAATCTTTTCTCTCGCTAGAGCGGATCATCCACTCTGCATCTTCATTCATGCCGACCTCCTACAGGCACACTCTCTTCAACCCTTCCAAACACCCCCTTATCCTGAACTATTGATCCTAAGTATTTAAGCAATTTCTTCCATCTTTGCAGTCTCTACTCTCAGCATCCTAACCATTCCACTGCCATTCCTTTTTATCCACACTTATGTTTATCATTAGCCTTTGCCACCACTTCCTTTGCTCTTTCTGCTTTCCTCATTTCTCTGACTACACTATCTTTGCCAGCTTCTTCCTCTGTAAACACTGCTGAACTTTCATATTTATAATAAAAATCTGACTTAAATTTACAAGTATGGCATTTAGCAGACGCTCTTATCCAGAGCGACTTACAACAGTGCTTTGTTTCCAAATTAGATCATCATCATCTTAGTAACCAGCTCAGATCAGCAACTGCTAATTAGCTAGTACAACCTAAATTTGAGTATCAGATTTAATCAGACTTAAATGTTACCAGATACTTATCAATTTCATAAAGATATAAAACCTAATAGAACAAATAACATGATTAAATTGTTATTAATTAGTTAATTGAAAAACACATGAGCAAGAGTATGTGAACCTATTTGGAAGCAAAAGCAGTCCTAAACCATGATACAGCCCCAGTATTTTTGTCATATTGTAATGAGGTGCTTATCCTGAAGCTCTAACTCAAAGTGAATTTTATTAACAACAGTGCTGAATTTTCCTTACAGTGGGTTGGTGAAAATGAAATAGGAGCTGTTTTGCATTTTCCATTTTCAGAAAAACTGCAAGTGCTCACAAATATCAAATATGGTGAAGACTAAACTTTTCTAGTAAAGAAATTAAATACATCTAATGCGTCGTGATTTAGATTAAAATGTTTTTTATTACCTTTGACCTCTTTTGGAAATACTATTCTGTTCCGGACAGCAAAAGTCTATCACATAAATTATGTGACTAGATTTAACATAAAAAATAAGACAATGGGTTCATGCTAAGTTATTTGAAGGAGCTGAACTGTGATTTTCTATGAAGTATTTAACTTTTGAGTGATGATTAAGTACAAATACAATTTGGATACATGAAACTCAGAAAATGCTTTGCTTTAGAGCAAGTTTGTTTTTTGTTGGGTTTCTTTTTTGTTTGTTTGTTTGAAATTAGCTTCAGCCTACCAAGTCACACAGATGATTCAACCTGTAAAGGAGCTGATATATTGTCTTGTACTAATCACACATCTAATCACTATTAATCCTTGCCTTATCATCTTACACCTGGATGCATATATGAAATCTAAATCTAAACTTTCAAAGAGAACAAACCCAATGGTTTTAAGAGGGAAAAACCTTGTCATGTTATCTCTACCCGCCTACTCACTGCAGGTAATGAAATCCTGGCGACACACGATTGCCTGCATGATTAATTTTAAAGCCTTTAATATTCACATTTAAACCAGTTTTGGGCAGCACACTGATTTAACTTAACCTTATTTGTGTCCTCTGAATGGTGTTAATGTTAATAATTGGTGTAGACACAACACAAGATGGGATGCAGTTCAAAAGACCAACCACTTCACATAATGGCTCTTTCTGTATTGGCCTCAACAAAATACTATGATACTATAAGCTTTTAATCCACAGAAATGCATGTTGAGTTGGGTTAAGATGTTAGGATTGACTTGGCCACTTCAAACATATGGCTTTGATTTTCCTGCTCTTTTCTTTTTTGTAACAGTGGATTGTGATACATCCATCTTGCACTGCAGAAGTTGTTCATGTTGTCTAGTGTTGCAATACATTTGCTCAGCTGAAAAAGGGGTCTGATACAAAAGATGCTATGAAATCTAACATATCTAGGTGGAAATACCATAAAAAAGAAGAAAATGTGATCATCTTTTTCTTCTATATGTCCAATTCAGCATAATCTTGCTTCTCCAAAACTGTCTCCAAATTACATACAGAGATTAGCCAAAATTAAAAAGACATGTGTGAGAGTGTTTTAATGATATGCATTACCAATGACTATTTAGCTTCTTTAAACCTTATTTAACCCAATGTTTATATAAAAGCTGAATTTTGGCTCCTGACTCTTCCTAACCTAAGAAGTAATGTAGAGGTTAATCACCCAGAAGAATCATGGTCTATAACTTTGTGATTTGTTCAATGGTACAACAGCAATTATTAGAAAATTACAGACTTTCAATGTTAGGTCTTATGTCAGCATCTCCTTCGATATCAATTATGCTGATGCTCCTGATGCTGCTGATTTCTTTAATGCGTTTTCCCCCACTTCAACAATTTTTAACCTCATCATTAAGCATGGCTTAGAACTTAAAATGAACATTGATTAAACTATTTCTATACATCTGACATTATTTTACATTTTCATGCTTTTTACAGACATATCATTCTGTTTACAATAATGCTGTGGCCTTGTTCCCAAGACATAAATGCTAAACGGATATGCAGGGCTATTTTGAATATGTGCCAATTTATTTTTTATTGAAATTGCAATGCATTAATCGGGATAGCAATAATATAAATCAGTGTATATTGTTTAATATTGTTTATTATTACTTGAATGATATTAAAATATATGCTCACCCTAACACTGACTTTCCAGTTTCTTCCGGTTTACGTACTGTGAAAGGGCTGGGATCCAGCCCAACACTCTTTGGCATAAACTCCCTAAAGCAAAAGTAATATGTTAATACATAAAATCAACTGATGAATACATTTGCCATGTATACAATGCAATGACTAATATGATAAGTTAAATGAAGGCCATTATACAGAAACAAAATTGCCAAGCAAGAGTGTATAAAAAGAATAGAACTGACCTTGCAGAGTTAGTCATGGCAATGCAGAATGTGTCATCAAATGCAGTGAGCTCGTATGGCTTGAAGAATTCTGTGTACATGTCAATGCTCTCATCATACCGGTTCACTCGTTTCACCACCACTTTTTTCTTGTTCTTTTCACATGGAACTGCATGCACCAAACAATTGATTTGTTTAATATATTTCACACAAATTTTCATACTTGAATTATCATGAAACCACATTATATACAGTACTATGCAAAGTTTTAGGCAGGTGTGAAAAAATGCTGTTAACAAAGAATGCTTTCAGAAATATAAATAATGGTTTATTTTTATCAATTTACAAAATGCAAAGTGAGCAAACAAAAGAAAAATCTAAATCAAATCAGTATTTGGTGTTACTACCTTTTGCCTTCAAACCAGCATCAATTCTTATAGGTACACTTGCACACAGTTTTTGAAGGAACTTGGCTGGTAGGTTGTTCCATACATGACTTTGTTTCAACGTGTGACATTGATGATCATCAGCACCTGTTTGGTAAAATTTGTTGATCATACACCGACTATAATCCTACAAAATCCCTGACTTTGTGCAAGTGTACTTATAAGAATTGATGCTGGTTTGAAGGCAAAAGGTAGTAACACCAAATATTGATTTGATTTAGATTTTTCTTTTGTTCACTCACTTTGCATTTTGTAAATTGATCAAAATAAACAATCATTATTTATATTTCAGAAAGCATTATTTGTTTACAGCATTTTTTCACACCTGCCTAAATCTTTTGCACAGTACTGTATGTGTGTGTATATATATATATATATATACTTATTTACTGAACTATATTAGCAGTAGACACATTGATGATAACTAATACAGTGGCTTTTGGTTACCCTTTATCTAAATCTATTATCTTTTTATCTTTATCTTATCTATTATTTATTTTCCTCCATTTAAAGATCAGCAATAAGATTAAAACCACTGACAGGAGGAGACAATACCATTGGTTATTAGCTTGTTACCTGTAAACCAGTGGCTGCTCCATTACACTTGAATAAAAATCAATCAAACGGTTGTAACAATGATGTTAAAAAAAAAATTGTATAATAAATAACTATTGTATAAATTGTATAAATAAATAAATAACATACTTGCTCGAATGAATAAAGTCTCTAATGAAAATTTATGGGGGAAGTCTGAATAACTCAAACTTGATCCATAATGTTGAAAAGCAAGAAACTAATAATGTTGCAAAAAGAGAATATATGGAAGTTGATAACTATTAAATTATATTGTAATAGAATAGAATAGACAACTCCAACAAATCTTGTAGTTAACAAGATCATTTTTGAAATTAATTTATCTATTAAGTTATCTAAAACCACATGACAATTTCCCCAAACACAAAGATAAATACCTTCGTCATAAGGAACAGGCAGGTAGGACAGTACACCATCTGACCACCAATATGTGTAACTGTACAGATGGAACACAGTATTACACCAATATTCCTGTTGTGAAAGTGTCTGTTTTCACTGCAGATGCATCTTCCAGCAGCACAAACCAGCCTTGTGCTCACTAACCTACATTCTGCCTTCCTCAGGTGCTCATAATTTCAGCGGAGCAAAAAATGGCCTTTTATTCAATAAGTTCAATTTGCCCTGACTTCATTGTAATCATTTCAACACATGTTTACCAGAGCATGCTTTGTGCCAAGGAAAATAGGTTAGATTCCATCTGTTCTGTTTTCCTTAATAATAGATGACCCACCAATTCAGGCCTTTATCAGTTGGACTCTCAGGCCACAGAGTAATCTGGAGTCTCCATTATGCAAGGCCCTCAAACAAAGTGGCCTAAGCAGTCCAGACTATAGAAATAAAAAATAAAAAAAGTGGGTCAGGATGTAAAGTCAGGGATCTCTGCCCTCTATTAGCGCCATGGAGCACCAAGAAAAAAAGAAAAAAAAAGAGGTGCAAGTAAAAAATCTACAGTGTGTTTGTGACAAGATCAAAAAGTAACAATAACCAAAGTTAAACAGTGTATTTATTTTATGGTGTTAGTGACAGTCACCTGACACAGAGAGTGTTTTATGTTTGCTGCTGCCCAGTCGGGATGATAAATTGTTTACTTGTCCAGGGATGAGAGGACAAGAAGAAGTATACATACCTCCGCCTCTCTTGGGGAAGAACCAAGGAGTTGCTCTGGTGGAGATAGAAGTCAGTGGGCAATTCCCAAAGATGAGGCTTGGATTCAGATGGTTGGTACACTTGCAGAAAGAGATTTATAGCATCCTGTCTGTCAGCATCTACAGAGAGAGAGAGAGAGAGAGAGAGAGATATGGATGGATGGATGGATGGATGGATGGATAGATAGATGAAGAGAGAGAGAGAGAGAGAGTGTGTGAGTGAGTGAGTGCTGTGGTTTATATGCCAAGATAATACTGCCTGCCTTTAAGCCAAACTGAAAAGATTACTGAAGAAGGAATAACAGTCCAGGTTGAATTTCATATTTTTTGCTGGGCCAGTGAAGATTGTTAATAATCAGAATTAAAGTTTGAACTCAATAATGTTCTTTTTGTTGTTCTTAAATATAGAAGAACACCTTCTCAAAAGTGGGAGGGTTGTTAAAGCAGCAAAAAAGGACCAATGTTTTATCAAAAATGCAAATGTATCCAATTTTATGTGACAGACTTATTAGCTATATGAACCTCATGTGTTCACAGCTAAATTTAAACAGCATAAACCAAAACTATAAGAATTTGACTGAAGGACAACCATTCCTTTAAAAAGGATGAAAAAGATGAAAGAAATCATTATAATTGGTTAACTATCAACGCAGGCATGAGTAGAAAACGAATACAAAAAGAGTGGTGATACAGTAGAATTTCACTGAAGGAAAAGGAAAAAAAACAAAACAAAACAATGGAGATGACAGCAGACTGCAGAAGATAAAAACAGCAACATGACTGTGAAGGGCGGTGGAGCAGCACGTGTCTAAAATGGATTCAATGGATGCCAGTTTGTCATCCAGTCTTTTCTACTCCCTCTCCCACTCTCTTATCTGGAGAGCCACGTGCAATACTAACTACTAACTCCTCTAATTAAGAGTTAAATGAAAGGGTCTGGGAGCAATCTACTCTCTCTTTATTCCTCTCCCTCCCTCTGTAATCCTTTAAGAGATCTGCATTAACACTAAAGAAGCACATGTGTAAATAGAGCCAAACATTAATTTACTTCTTTTTCTGTTAAACCATACATTAAGCTATTCAATTTTCAGTAAAAAGCAAAAAAAATATATACTTCACAGAATTATATTTTTAAGCTAACATTAAAGCTGCCTGTTTAATATTGTTTATTTCTGCTTCAAACCATCAGATCAACTCAGACTTGGCATGATATGTACTACAAAAAAACTGTAGATATGCTGGTATATCTGACATCAAGACAATTTTATTCAGCTGAATAAGGCCACTGTCCGTAGGCAATACCATTGTTTTAAAACTTAAATTATAGTAAGTATTTCACACAACCTAAAAACAGCCCAATCCTTAACAAACGGCAGGGAAGACACATCAAAACTTAGTCACTTAGTGTGGTCTTCAATATGACACATTATATTGCTAGAGTTTGTTTAGAAAGGCCTAAAAACCTGAACTTAACAATTAAAACATTTGGCTTTAAATGTTTCTTTTTAGCCAGAATATGTCCGATATATACTATATTTATTCTACATTTGGAGGAAAGATGAAGGGTAAGTCATTACATAATGGGTGAAACTCTGTGCCTACTATGCTATTTGGGATATTATATATTTATATTTCACCTGAAAAAAGTCAACTTCAATGGGGAGAGGACAAACCAAAGACCTCAGGTCCTTCCCTCTGCATGGTGCTATTAAAAAAAATCTAATTTTATTTCAGCCATTTGCTTGTTACCCTCCTTTGCATCTCAGTACAAAAACGCCACTTGATCATATGATTAAAATATGATGTCATTAAAATCTGTCCAAGAAATATTTTTTCAATTTCTTAAGAATTTTACTTTCCTTTTCAGTTAATTCCATTTTAATTTCAATAACTACTAGACCTTTTAATTGCCTAGATGTTTTTGATAACCAGAAGGTGCACATAAATAGACAAAAATTAATCTTATCTGAATTAGCTGAGTCAAAAGAGAAAATTGCAAAACCGTGCCTTCCACTCACACGGAGAAGAGAAAAGCAAATGGAGATGGGGAAGTGAATTAGCAGACAAACACAGCTTGAAGAAGGTATTAGCAATAAAGTAGGAGAAGATGTCCAGGTTACAGTGACAAAAGACAGTCCAATCAGTCTAGCTGTTTGGATTAGTTCTTATCCTTTTACTTTCTGTCACACTAGATGGCGCTCTGCTCCGCTCTTGGGAGAGCACACCTGTTTGGCGTTGGGCTAACAGGTGTGCTTCATTTTTGATTGGCTTTAAAAGCCCCATTAAGCGAAAGCAGATCATCGGTCTTTGTTAATCTGTACATGTCATGCAAGTTTATCTGTGTTTTGAGTTTCTGTGTACAGTTATGTTATTAAAGCTTTTACGTTCTGTAACAACCTCTCGGCTCAGCACTGATGTCCAGAACACGACACTATTACCATCGTTACACTTTCACATTTCATATTGGGGAAATACACAACTCTGAATACATAAGTAACAATAGGAACTAGGTCTCTAGATGTGTTAATAGAAAACTAAATCATTCAAGCTAGATAGGTTTTACCGATGTAAACTCTGTAATGTAATGTAAAATTGAAAACAGATTCCCCAGATTACCCCAGATAGTCTGAATCAAATGAAGATTACCCAATAAGAATACCATTTAATTACCGAATCATTAAACAACTGATGACTAGTAAGGAAAAATCTCAATGTCAGTGCAGTTTGTAAGCTAGTTAATGCTGTATACTGTATACTTCAAACAGGAATGACACATTTTGCCAGAGCAGAGTGTGAGTGACCTATACCCAAAAAATGTGGATAAGTGGCATGTTAGGTGGGTGTAAGGTGACTTAGGTGCAGCTAAGGCCAATGAGTTAATATCAGTTAGCAAACTGGGTAACTCATACCAGACTTTACCATAAGCAGTAAAGAAACTAAAGTGAAAAATTTAATCAGACAAATCTAACAATATAGTAAGCCAACAATAAGTACACTTAATATCTACACGCACTGTCCATTTTATCATCTCAAAACATACAAAGCAGAGCTACTGTTGTGCTGAAAATTATCTACTTAAATAATATTTTCTCCCCACTGGTCTTAATATATAAAGCAGAGAAACAGATTACAGTATATAATAACATACAAAGTGTACACATCTTAAAATCACAAAAGTAAAGATAGTAACTCATAGTAAGATATTACGGTCATATGCTTTTATTTGTTTTTTTTCTTAAGGTTGCTAATCAATTGTAACTTCAAATATCATCTCCTCCTTTTGTATTAAGTTCATAATTATAATCTACTTCTTGCAGCACTGTCATTACTCTGAATTATATGATGAGTTTTTTCTTACAAATCAAGCCTCATATTATGGAACCCAGTTATTGATTTGTTTGCTCTCCCTTCTGTCCAATGAACTCTAAGATGTCTTTTCCAGAACTAAGCTCAGAAGCTCTGATCTCTTTTCTGTACCATCACACCAAAATGCCAACTCTTACACCCGTCCATGCCTGACCAAACACTGCCTGACCAAATAAGTAATCGCTGCCTGACCAAATAAGTAATCGCCCCAATTTAACTGAGCAAATAGGTAAGAGCCTTCCATCAGATGGGTACTGCAGTGATTAATAGGATACAGCCACCAACAACTTATTTAACCTTAACTGATGCAATTAGTAGAGTTCTTAAATTGAATTAAGAACTGTCCGAGGCACTATTAAAGCACAGAAAGATTATGGTGAACTATCATCTTCGAGGAAGAAATGTAGTGAGGGAAAAAACTCAAATTGAACGATTGGTAAAATCCAATCATAAAAAATCAACAGTAGAAATATTGCTGCGTTTAATAGTAAAACCTAAAGCATTTCCACAGGCACAATACAAAAGAGAACTTAAGGTACTGTGCATAAACAGCTGGTAAGCCTTCAATGGCTTGAACTAGCCTACAGAATAAAGAATGGCTAGCATAAAGATAAGACTCTGGAGCAATGGAAACAGGTAATGTGGTCTAATGAGTCTAGATTTAACCAGATTGGTATATTCCAGAATAATCAATTCCAGATTTTTGCAACAAAACAAAAAAAAAAAATCCTATAATCTTGAACAACCTTGAACTCATTTATTGTTTTTCATTTACTTACATCTTCCATTTGATTACACTGTTCCTTCAAATTAGCTTTTTGTTTGGCCCTGGTATTTTATGAAACTTTTAATTTCAATGGAGATGCTCAAAGTTCCGCAGATTTTTGCTTTCCTGCATTTCTCGGCAACTTCCAAGGCCTCTGAGGACAGCCGTTTTGCTTTCTTCCTCTTCTGCTTGACTGGAATGTTTGTAGAATGCTACTTACTTTCTGTCCAAAATATTTCTAGCACTCTCTCTTGCAGATTTAATACATTAAATCTGTTCTTCATCTCCACTGTAATGTCCACAACTAGCTCATGATCTGATCATAGGTCTTCTTCTAGGCTTGTTTTAGCTGACTGGGTACACCCATGTATTCAATTGCCTTTTGGATCTCTGGAATAGGTGTATTTGCCATGTCTAGAAGATAGCTTTGAGAAAAATTTTTAAAAGTTAATTAAAAATTAACAAAATTTGTTGAAGTACAAAATAGGCCACCATCAAATGGATGAATTCTGTCAAACAAATTGTATGTCACTCCAGAGGTTCTGTGACTGGCAACGTTGGCTTAACGGTCTCATATGGTGACTCTGTCATGCTTTTTTAGGATAATGTCCAAGAGGTGCTGGGGGGGGGGGAATAAATAAATAAAAAATTTCCATCTGTGGTTGGAGTATAAACTTGTATCACGGTGGTATTGAATGGCTTACCCTAAAGTCACACAGTGATCATTCAGTGATCGGGGTGGTATTCCAGGACTGGTTTTAATTTTACTAATAATTATGGCCGGTCAATTTAATTTGCAGGTTTATTGTCCAAACTATAGTTTTAAAGACACAGACCATTTAAACTGTTTTCCAATATGTCAATGTTTAGCCTTACCATCGACTTTTCAACTATCTAGTTTACCTTGATACATTACTCTTACATTCCAGATTTTATTGGTGTATCTTTTTTTTGACATCTGACTGTCGTTTCATCTCCAGGTCTGTCAACAGCTGGACAGAGTTTCGCTTTAATCCAATAGTGTAATGAACTCTGGCACTACTTGTACTTGTCCTCTTCTATTGCAATATGTTTGGCTTCAGAACAGCAGGTCTTGTCATTCTTGCATGTCTGGTTGCTTTTGTCTATCAAGTTTTAGCAAAATCCTGTGCTGTAATTGTAAACAAAGGTGGAACTCAGGGTAGAAAAATGGATCTTAAACCGTGAATAGCTTAATCCTGAATCAGTTAATAAATTTTAGCTCAGCATGAGATAATACTGAGGCTAATGCTTATAAATTCAAGGAAAATCGGATCTCTGAATATGAAAATCTGAGTTCAGTACTTTTGCCATAGATTGCAATAGATTATGAACACATGAAAAGATTTTCCATCTACTGCTGACAGTTCTACCAATTCCTTCATGTTTTCCACTTTTATATTCATTTACTTGCCCACATGAGCACTCTACAAACTTCCAGATCATGTTCATGATATATTTGCTTACTCACAAGTTGATTTTCTTGCTATCCAATCTTACACGTAGGGCACAAAGGGATAATAACATAAAGGTCACTTGTTGGGACTTGGAGGGAATAACTAGTAATAATTGCACTCATCTTGGCTCTGCCCTTGAGATTGCATTTCTCTCATATTCTTCTGCCATCATCAACTCATTAGACAGATCAGATGATTCAGGCAAGGGGGGGGGGGGGGGGGACCAAGACCGTTTTAAACACCTAACCTACTAATTATTGCTGGAACACAAATGCTTGCAGCAGCTTTCCAAAAAAATTTGATATGAAATTACAGCAACAGATATTTGCTTCAAAGCAACAATTCTTTATAGAAGAACACAGAAAGAAAGACACAACATTAATACAGCTATATAGAAAGGGCACTTATTGCTTTCTTGATTTTACTCAAGGGTAGAGCTTCTTTTAATATTAGAGTTTTAGAGGATTTTACAAGTATTCAGTAACCACGGACAACAGACACTGGATTGTTGCCATTGGAAACCAGAAGGGTGTACAATAACCACAAAAGATCATATTTAAGAGGGCCAATCTTGTTAGGCAGAATATTACCCACTAATGACTAGTAAATCCAATAAAATGGGACAAAATTATAGCTGTGTTTGCGTCATGTCTCCGTGGCATTAAAGTAAATTTTTTCTCTTCACTGATCCTGATTTGTACTGAATGTTGAGTAATAGCACAGGAAAGCACATTTCTTTGAATAGATTTTCAATAAATTTGCAATACATTTCTGAGAGTACTTAATTTTTGGGATTCAATGCTGATTTTTTTTTAAGATCATGATTTTTTCTTCAAAATGTACAAAGGTCTTGTTTAGCAGATATAAGCAGGTAGTTATACATGTGTAAGGACAAAATGAGATGGAACTAAGTGAGAATGTCTGTGTAGTACCTGAGAAGGCATTGCTGTAGTAACGAGAAAGTGTCTGCATGATGTCTTTGGAGTGTTGTGTCCATGGGGCAATTTTGCGGTATGTTTTAACTCTGTGCACTAGCTGAGAGCCTCCATACTGCAGCGACAGTGTGTCCCCATGGTCCTCATACAGTTCCTCAAACAACCTACAAAAAGTAAAAAAATTAACATTTTGTGCACTTAAATTAACATTTTGTGCACTTAAATTCAAAAGTTTGGAATTGCTTTAAAAATTGTTCATTAAATGATTACATTTTAAAATCATCTGAGGCTTTGTTTATAATAAGTAAATATTACAATGTGATAAAATGTACAGATAACAATAACATTTTTAAAAATAACTATAATATATATAGGCTTAAACTGTTGTTTCTGATGAAGACTTACAAGGTCTGTCTTTACTGTATTCACCTTTTGTTTAAATTTTATTTACTAATTTCAGAACAAGAAAATCCTTCACATAGTGATATCATCAAAAAGAGACTGCTTGTCATGGCTGGTGGCACAGCTCTGCTCTGACTGGGTACACCTGCCATCTCATTAGGACAACAGGTGTACCTCATTGGCTAAGGGTTTAAAGGTCTCAGTGAGTCAGAGCAGAGCGTCATTCTCGCTCTCTCACTCATACTAGTGGTTACAGTTCCGTGTTCATAGGTTAAGTTCAGTATGTTGAATAAAGTTAAGTTCCAGACTCCTGGCTACACATCTATGTCTGGTCTACACCACCACAGCCTTACACTGCTATGGACTAAACAACACAAAGACTGGAATGTTCAGGCATGGGAGAACTTTGGTCTGGTGGAAAGAGCAAGCACAAAATAAATTTTCCCACACAATGAAACAAAGTGGTGGGTTGGTTTGGAGGGAACAAATTAAAAAAAAAAACAAAACAAATTAACAAATTAGAAGGAGAAACATTATTTATAGTCTATAGGAGTTGAAAAAAAAACTTTACAGTGCATCCAGAAAGCATTCATAGCGCTCTACTTTTTCCACATTTTGCGATGTTACAGCCTTATTCCAAAAAGGATTAATTTTTTACCTAAGTTATACACACACAATACCACATAATCACAACGTGTAAAAAGTTTACTTTTTACAAATTTTCTAAAAACAAAAATAAAACAAAGTATTCACATTCTTTGCCTTGAAACTCAAAAGTGAGCTCAGGTACATCCTGTTTCCAGTCCACATGTGGTAAATTCAGTTGATTGGAGTTGTCTTTAGACCTCTGTATCAAGGCCAGATCTGGGGAATGCTGCAGAAAAATTGCTTCCAGTGTTTCCATTGAGCACTTCTCAACAATTCTGCAGTACTCCAGCAGGCCTGTATTGTAGAGTGGCCAGACAGAAGCCACTGCTCAGTAAAAGGCACATGACAGCCTGCTCATCACACTCATCACCTGGTCAATACCATTTTTACAGTGAAGCATGGTGTTGGCAGCATCATGATGTGGGGATGTTTTTCTGCAGTAGGAACTGGGAGTTCAGGGTCTAGGGAAAGATGAATGTAGCAATATACAGTGACATCTCTGATGATAACCTGTTCCAGAGCACTCTGAATCTCAGATTGGGATAAAGATTTATCTTCCAGCAGTACAATGGCCCTAATCACAAAGCCAAGATAACAAAGGAGTGTTCACTCTTTGAATGTCCTTGAGAGCCCAGACTTGCAACCACTTGAACTTCTTTCATGTATCGATCTGCTGTTTAGTTGATCTTTGGAGAGATCTGAAAAAGGCTTTATATTTGTGTTTTTTATTTTTTTATAAATTATAAGTTTTAAGCAAACTGTTATCATTTAGTCATTATGGGGTATTATGTGTTGAATTTCAGAGGAAAAATTAATTCCATCCATTTTGAAATAAGGCTGTAACATAGCAAATTGTAGGAAAAGTGGATCGCTGTGAATAATTTCCACACAGTATAACAAATCTCAAAAGCACGGCACGATCAACACTGGTAATTGGCATGTGTCATTGCATCCGTATTGTAGCAGGATACTAACATTAGAACAAATCACACACACACACACCTTACAGAGAACACTCTAATATATAGAACATGCTTCAGTTCTATATTGTTATAAGTGTTGGTGTTACAGATATAGGCTTAAGACCATACCTGACACAGTCTGTATCAAACTGTAGCTTTGGCTTGTCAATCATCCCCAGTGCATAAAGTTGATAGGCAAGGGCACATTTTCCCACCATAAACTGGGCAGTATTAGTGCGGTCCAGGCAGTCTACACAATTAGTCCTCAAAACTCCAGTCTGCAAAGAAAGCCCATTAGTACTACTAATGATTTCTGTCCAACCATTTTGTCACTGCAGTGGTTTTGCTCATTCTTCCCTTTCCATTAATAATATAATATAAAGTATATAAAATAATGGTCTCTTTTTATACAGTCGTATGAACAAATTAGGACACCCTATGATATCCTGTGTGTTTCTGGAACATTCTTGGACATATGTTGAGTCAAGTCAACTTTGTTTATCAGGCGCTTTTTACAACTGTTGTCACAAAGCAGCTATACAAATTCTGGGTCCAAGCCCCAGTTGGGTAAGCAGAGGGCAACAGAGGCAAGGACAGCCGCCCATTTCAAACAAAGAGAAAGGAATTGGATCTGTTTTGAACTCACTATACATTGAAAGAATGCAGTAATTCTGACTCCTATTACAACCTGACTAAAAAGGACTGATCGTGACAGATCCAGGGGTTTTACAAACACGAGAGCACACCACCCTCAACAAACCCAAATTCACTGATCTCCGAATATTAGTTTTGATTTTGTTTTGGATCTCCGGGCAAACAATGGATATCCACCAGACTGTCTGGGCTTTGGTTTGTCCCTAATGCAACTGTGATATGGATATTTAATCTCAATTTTAACATTACTGGGATATTCAAGAAATATAACTAAACAATTATAAATGAAGAAAAGACTGCTCAAAATCTTCTGTAAATTGTAATCCACCAAAAATGCGTTTTCTAGTGAGGAATACTCACCCCCACCTTTAGTCCCAATTAAAATGGGTAAAATCACACACAGGTGTAGCACATCAGGTGCACATGATTAGAACATTGTTACTCAGCCTTTTTAAGGTTTCAGACATTTAGTATGGTGTGCTCCTGACTGTTGAGGTGAGAGTGAACACCATGGTGAGATCAAAAGAGCTCTTTGAGGCCTTCAGAAAGAAGATTGTAGCAGCTTTTAAGCCTGGCAATGGATTGAAAAAGATCTCAAAAGAAAAATTGCCATTCCACCGTCTGGAAAATAGTCTACAAGTGAAGAACTTCTAAACCAACTGTCAGCATGTCCAAGTCTGGCCATCCAAGCAAGTTCATCCCAAGAGCAGACCGCAAGAAGTCTCAGAAAACCCTAAAATTTCATTATGGGACCTACAGCAGGCTCTTGCTACTGTTGATGTGAAAGTGCATGCCTCTACAAACAGAAAAAGACTGCACAACTTTAGCTTGCATGGGAGGTGTGCAAGGAGGAAATCTTTCTGCCCAAGAGAAACATCATTGCCAGACTGAACATAGACAAAGACCAGAACTTCTAGAACAATGTTCTTCAGACAGATGATTCTAAAATTTAATTAACTGGACACCAGAACAGAGGACATGTCTGGTGTACACCAAATACAGCATTCCAGGAAAAGATCCTCATACCAACTGTGAAGCATGGAGGAGGAAGTGTTATGATTTAGGAATGCTTTGTTGCAGCAGGACCTGGCCAGTTCACCATCATAGAATCCACCATGAATTCTACCGTGTATAAGAGGGTGCTTGAAGAACAAGTGAGGCCATCTGTAAGAACATTAAAGCTGAAGCGGTACTGAACCCTGCAAAACGACAATGACCCAAAACATTCCAGTAAACCCACCAAAGACTGGCTGAAAACTAAGAAATGGAGAGTCCTGGAGTGGCTAAATCAAAGCTAGATCTTGATCCCATTGAGATGCTGTGGGGTGACTTGAAACGGGCTGTACATGCAAGAAACCACTCAAACATCTCACAGCTTAAAGAATTCTGTATTGAGGAGTGGGGCAAACTTTCCTCAGACCTCAAACATCTCACTGCGGTTATTTCTGCCAAAGGTTGAACACTAGCTTTTTTAAGGGGTTTAAGGGGATTAAGGGGTAGTGTGTTCTAACTTTTTCCTCAGTTAGAATATACATTTTTGTTGATATCTTTTGTTTACAAAACACTGTTTGGCACAGCATAAGGAAATGCTTTTTCTGTACATTTGCATTTGTACTAAAACCTTGCAAAAGCAAGGGGAAAGGCTATTTTTCACCCAATAAACTGACAGCAGAAATAACATTTTTTAAAGGTAATTCTGTGAACGACTTACAAAAAGTTGATTCAGAATAATTTTATTATGGATTTTGATTTGATATCTTGGAATGGCCTTTTTTTCCTTCATTAGCAATTCTTTAGTAAAACAATTTGTGTACTTATGGCATATAATAAGATCATCTTTTTTTTTTTTTTAATGCTGGAACACAATGCTTTCTTTCTTCAAACACAACACTTCTCTTTAGTAGTCCCTTTCACATTTTGTCCACATGGACTTATGAACATTTACATTGGCTAATACAAGTGAAGCCTTTAGTTGCATAGAAGTAGTTTCCTTGGATTAGTCTGTATTATCCTTTCCGGGCACAATGAACATCAATAATTTTCTGTTACAAGTTAATAAATCTTGCTTTTTTGTGGCATGATACACAAAGATTTCTCCATTGAATTTACTTTTAATTTTAGAGGTTCACAGACTTTTGCAACTCACATTTGTTGCAATAGTGGAAAATTCTTTATCTACTTTTAGGGCTGGTGTGCAAATCTAATGTCATTTTAGGTTATATTTATCCAGAAATATGCAAAATCCAAAAGATTTCACAAACGTTCAAGCAAGACTATATTATCTTTCTGTGTCCACACTTACCATGAAGAAAGGTGATGTGTATTCCTTTAAAAAAATAAAAAAATAAATAATAAAAAATACCTGAAGTCTGCCATGAGAAGTCACTATTCCTCCTAAGTCACCCCATCTGTACACACAGGATAGAATTAGCTTTGCCGTTCTTTGCATAGAGATCATATGTAGCGCAAAAAGCCATGACATAAAATTGTTACTAATATAGTGATAGTAATATAGTAATATAGTGACTGATATTAAAAAGATAGTTTTGACCTAAAATTATTTTAAAATCCATTAAAAGCAAACAGATGCATGCAGGGTGTCATAAGTGAAATTAGTACCCAAAACTATTTCAGCATAACATCTAAAAGGTTGCATGTTCATTCTGTGGTCTTTTATTGCAGACAGTCAACTCCACCCCTAATCCAAAGTGGCCAAGCTAATGCCTGCACTTTCTGAAGAATTTTTTTTTTTTTTTTTTAAAGTATATAATTTTATATAACTACATGTGTGTATAAATATTTAAAACAAGAGCAAGCCTCCCACCCCCATTCTCACAATTCCCACAGCTGCTACTGTCTTTGCACCACAGGAACTGAAGTGTTTCAGACTGCAGCTCTCACAGGGCAAAAGACAGGGAAACACCCTTGTGCAACAATTTTTGTAACCATTACAGTAACAAGAGAAATACTTGTTGCTGCTATAAATGACGTTACATGTAACATGTGGACAATTGCACCAAAACATTCTGTGCACTAAGTCACTTTATATTTTATTAATCTATACTATGACATAACACAATCAATTCTAAATTACAAGTATAAAACTTCACCTCATGGTGCAATATTGTTTACTTTTCTTGTCTTTATATCTACTGTTTCTTGCATTCTGTTGTTGCAATCCAAGAGTAGGTTTGTAATCAAACACAGTATTTCAACAACCAATTAGATCTTTTTAAATAGACAATGCCTATTTAATCAATGACTCAAAATATCAAGCAGTGTCATTCATTTTTAACAATTTAAGCCTTCAAATATATGATATTATATCCATCCATTTTCTGCCGCTTGTCCCAAACGGGGTCGCGGGGGAGTGCTGGTGCCCAACCCAGCGCACACAGGGCAAGGACGGGGGACGCACCCTGGACAGGTCGCCAGCCCATCGCAGAGAGGAGCGGGACGGGGACGGCACCTTGCTCAAGGGTACCTCAGGGCAACCCATTGGGAAGGGGTTCGAACCCCCGATCCTCCGACCGACGCCCTAACCACTAGGCCACCACTGCCCCATTGATATTATATCAGGAATACATAAAGCCAGTTTAACTAGGATTGGAACAAAGGTATTGTTTTGGTTCAAAGGAAACCATTTGATTTTTAAAATTATGTTCTTTAATTCTGTTTTTAGGCCATCTTCCATTATTTGTCATTCTTATTTATTTGTGTCATTCACTGGTGTGGAATGCTCTAGCAAGTCACAGGAAAGATCTTGCGTCAAGCTTAAAAGCAATGTAAATGATTAATATTATTACTATTACTAATACTATTCTCTCTGGTACCTGACATAATCCAGAATTTGATTAAACCTAACCAGAAACATCACACATTTTAAGAAGTCAGTATGTCTGTTCAGGTGAGTGTTTGAGTACCCACCTCTCATCTGGTCGTAATGTATGACAGTGGAAATCAGATCGGTTGACGAAGAATCCAGTCCTCTTCACAACATTCTCAGCAATCATTCCTAACCGGTCCAATACGTTACAGAGTTTACTGTATAAAGAGAAGAAAAGATATTGGTGATGAAAAAACAAAAAGTTTGCAGAAGTCTTTGTATAAAACCTAGCTGTATCAGCTGTGTGTGACTATAGGAAGGAACAAGAAATCATTCATTAATAACAGTGGTACATGTAGCACCTTAATGCTCTTCTCTGTCTCAAACACACAAACAATGCATATGAAAAGTTTACATAAGCATTTGACTTTAACATTTAGATTTTTTTCAGGCTTCTTAAAATGTAATTTTTTTTTTCACCATTCTACACACAATCTTTTTTTTGAGAATTTTGAGAATTAATCAGGCCTTTGCTCTTCTTGCTTAGTAGTGGTTTCTGCCTTGCCACTCTCCCATGTAAAATTTTTTGTCCAGTGTCTTTTTAATGGTGAACTCATGAACCGCAACATAGCTAAACAGGCCTCAGATGAGTTTTTTACATTTTAAGTAATTTTTCTCCTCCATGACGACTTTACCAATGATCCATGTTTCTCCACTGATGATGACACTTCATGGTTCACTGTAATACCAGTGTTTGCGATTGATGTTTATCTACTTCCTAACTGATATATTTCAATAATTACTTTGTCAGTTCTATTGGAATTTTATTGATCAAAGGATAATGTGCTGTTTTTGGGGGCTTTTACTATTCTGAAAAGGTTTTACTTAATCAATAGGGATGGCAGAGACCAGTAGTGGGTGGGGCTAGGTTCAATTAAGCCATTATCAAATAATTTGTCAAGAAATCAAAAATAAGATATATCATTTGTATAGCACTGTACACATTCATTAGATCCACATTTAGTCACACACACACACACCTCTTAGTGTAACGGGCCATGTCCCAGGCGATGTAGTCAATGCAGTGCTCAGGAGGCAAAAACTGGTTGAGATTGGTGACAGCTGGATATAGCTCCTCACTCAAGATCTTTTCATGCTTGCGCTTCTCTCGCTTCTGCTTAAAGAAGACATACATTACTACCCAATTTCATACAGTTCTCTGTGCTCCTTAAAAAATACAGCAACGTCAATGCAGAAAATTTTTTCATTAACGATCTATTTCTTTATATATTAGCCATGCTAAGATTTAAATATAATATTCTTTGTTTCAGATGTTGATTCTTTCAGTAAATTTTACATTTCAAAAAGTTTCTGTTTCTGGAACTGCTGTTGGAGAGAAAAGTAGGTTCAATGTAATTAGGCATGATTAATATTATTACTTATTACTTTTTATTAATATTGTTACCATCAATAAAAGGAGTACCACTGTATGTAATTTCATTTTAAAAAGTATTCATTTAACAAATGACTAATCACTACCTAATTATTTTGAGGTATGTAAACAAAACAAAATATTAAATAATAAAATATTAAATAAAAACAAAAAATGAAAATAAAACATGTTTATTCACAGCCTTTGCTCAATACTGCAATTACAGCCTCAAGTCTTTAATATGATACTACAATCTTGGCATACCTATTTTTGGGAAGTTTCTACCATTCTTCTTTGCAGAACCTCTCAAGCTTTCTCAATCTTTCTTTAATCAGACCAGAGAATTTTGTTTCTCATGGTCTGAGAGTTCTTCAGGTGCCTTTTTGGCAAACTCCAGGTGGGCCGTCATGTGCCTTTTACTGAGGAGTGGCTTCTGTCTTGCCACTCTACAATACAGGCCTGATTGGTGCCATGCTGCAGAAATAGCTGTCTATCAACTTTCTCCTCTCTTCACAGAACAATGCTGGACCTCTGTCAGACTGACCATCAGGTTCTTAGTCACCTCCGTGACTAATGCCCTTCTGCCACGATCGCCCAGCTCTAGGAAGAGTCCTGGTGGTTCCAAACTTCTTCCTTTTACGGATATGGGGGCTCATTGGGACAACCCAGCAACTAGGGATGCACAAGCCAGTGTAAATGGGGAGGATCAGGAAGGGCATCCGGTGTAAAAATTTGCCAAATCAATATGCGGAAAACGAAACAGACTTCCATACTGGATCGGTTGAGGCCTGGGCTAACAATGACCGCCACCAGTGCTGTTAGCCTACAGGGTGCTGATGGAAATTGGACTACTGTTGGCCAAAGGAGAAGAAAAAGAAAATGAGGAAGGCATGTCCAGAGGGAGGAGGAGAGAAAGAAGGAGAAGAGAGTGGAAGTGAGGGTAGGGACTTTGAATGTTGGCAGCATGACTGGTAAAGGATTAGCTGATATGATGGAGAGAAGAAAGGTTGACTTTTTGTGTGCAAGAGACTAGATGGAAGGGTAGTAAGGCCAGGCATATTGGAGGAGGGTTTAAACTGTTCTACCATGGTGTGGATAGAAGGAGGAATAGAGTAGATGTTAACCTAAAGGAAGAATATGTGAAGAGTGTTTTGGAGGTGAAGAGGGTGTCGGGGAGGGTGATGAGTTTGAAGCTGGAAGTTGAAGGGGTGATGATGAAAGTGCTTATGCTCCACAAGTTGGTTGTGAAATGGAACAGAAAGAATAATTCTGGAGTGAGTTAGATGAAATGATAGAGAGTGTAGCCAGGGGAGAGAGAGTGGTGATTGGTGCAGATTTTAATGGTCATGTTGATGAAGGGAACAGAGGTGATGAGGAGGTGATGGGTAGGCATGGTGTCAAGCGGAGGAATGCTGAAGGTCAGATGGCTGTAAATTTTGTGAAAAGGATGGAAAAGGCTGTTGTTAATACTTATTTTAAGAAGAGGGAGGAGCACAGGGTGACGTATAAGAGTGGAGGAAGATGCTCACAGGTAGATTATATTCTTTGCAGGAGGGTCAGTCTGGAGGAGATTGGAGACTGAAAAGTAGTGACAGGGGAGTGTGTAGCTAAACAGCATAAGATGGTGGTCTGTAGGATGACCTTGGAGGTCAAGAAGGGAGGAAAGTGAGGGCAGAGCCGAGGATCAAGTGGTGGAAGCTGAAGGAGGATGACTGCAAGATGGAATTCAGGCAGGAGCTAACACGGGCACTGGGAGATGTTGAAGAGCTACCGGATTGCTGGGAAGTGATAAGGCAGATGGCTAGAAATGTACTTGGTGTGACATCTGGAAGAAAGAAGGAGGATAAAGAAACCTGGTGGTGGAACCAAGAAGTCCAGGAGTGTATTCAAAAGAAGAAGGAGCCAAAGAAGACAAGGGAAAGTTAGAGAGGTGAAGAAAGTAGACAGGTGTACAAGGAGATGAACCGCAGGTAGAAGAAAGCCGTGGCAAAGGCCAAAGATAAGGTATTTGGTGAATTGTATGAGAGGTTGGACAGTAAAGAGAGAGAAAAGGACCTATACCTATTGGCTAGACCTGTGAGACAGATCTGGGTAAGATGTGCAGCAGGTCAAGGTGATTAAAGATAAAAAAGGAAACGTTCTCACAGGTGAACAGAGCGTGTTGAGCAGATGGAAGGAGTACTTTGAGGGGCTGATGAATGAAGAAAATGAGAGAAAGAGAAGATTGGATGATGTGAGGAGGTGCAACAATTAAACAAGATGGAAGTAAGGGCAGCAATGAAGAGGATGAATGGAAAGGCTGTTGGACCAGATGACATACCAGTGGAAGCATGGAGATGTTATGGAGAGATGGCAGTTGAGTTTCTGACCAGATTGTTTAACACAATTTTGGAAAGTGAGAGGATGCCTGAGGAGTGAAGACAAAGTGTACTGGTACAGATTTTCAAGAAAAAGGGTGATGCACAGAGCTGCGGTAACTATAGAGGTATAAAGTTGATTAGCCACACCATGAAGTTATGGGAAAGAGTAGTGGAAGCTAGGTTAAAGAAAAGAGGTGAGGATTAAGTGAACAGCAGTATGGTTTAATGCAGAGAAAGAGCATCACAGATGCAATGTTTGCTCTGAGGGTGTTGATGGAGAAGTACAGAGAAGGTCAGAAGGAGTTACATTGTGCCTTTTTGGAGAAAGCATGTCAGGGTGCTTAGAGAGGAGTTGTGGTTTTGTATGAGGAAGTCTGGTGTTACAGAGAAGTATGTGAGAGTAGTTCAGGAAATTTATGATGGCAGCATAACGGTGGTAATATCTGCAGTGGGAGTGACGGATGCATTTAAGGTAGAGGTTGAATTACATCGAGGATCAGCACTGAGCCCATTCTTGTTTGCAATAGGAATGGACAGGCTGATGGACGAGGTTAGACAGGAGTCTCCGTGGACAATGATGTTTGCTGATGATATTGTGATCTGCAGTGAGTGTAGGGAGCAGCTTGAGGAGAACCTGGAGAGATGGAGATGTGCTCTAGAGAGGAAAGAAATGAAAGTGAGAAGGGCAAAGACAGAATACATGAGTTTGAATGAAAGGGAGGAAAGTGGAGTGGTTAGAATGCAGGGAGTAGAGGTGACAAAGGTGTAGGAGTTTAAATACTTGGGATCAACAGTTCAGAGTAACGGCGAGTGAGGAAGAGAGGTGAAGAGGAGAGTGAAGGCAGGTTGGAATGGGTGGAGAAGAGTGGCTGGAGTGATTTGTGACAGACGGGTACCAGCTAGAGTAAAAGGGAAGGTTTACAGGACAGTAGTGAGACCAGCTATTTTGTATGGGTTGGAGATGATGGCACTGACAAAAAGACAGGAGGCAGAGCTGGAGGTGTCAGAGTTAAAGATGCTGAGATTTTCGTTGGGTGTGACGACGATGGACAGGATTAGAAATGAGTATATTAGAGGGACAGCTCAGGTTAGACATCTTGGAGACAAAGTTAGAGAAGCAAGGTTGCATTGGTTTGGACATGTGCAGAGGAGAGACAAGGATTATATTGGAAGGAGGATGTTGAAGATGGAGCTGCTAAGAAAGAGGAAAGAGGAAGACTAAAGAGGAGGTTTGTTTGGACGTGGTGAGAGAGGTCATGCAGGTGGTCGATTTGAAGATGCAAAGGACCGGAAGAAATGGAGATAGTTGATCCGCTGTGGCGACCCTTAAACGGAAGCAGCCGAAAGAAAAAGACGACGACTGTGCTAATTGGGACCTTTAATGCTGCAGCAATTTTTATGTTGCCTTCCCCAGATCTGCGCATTTTGCATTTGCAAAAGTTTCAAGCAAACATTTTCCACTTTGTCATTATGAGGTGCTGTGTGTAGAATTTTGAGGTGAAAAATTTATTTAATCAATTTTTGAATAAGGCTGTAACATAGCAAAATGTGAAAAAAGTGGAGCACTGTGAATATTTATATAGGATTATAGTCAGGTGTATGATCAATCAATTTTACCAAACAGGTGCTGATGATCATCAATGTCACACATAGGTAGAAATACAGTCATGTTTGGAACAACCTACGAGCAGAGTTCCTTCAAAAACTGTGGGCAAGTGTACCTAGATGAATTGTCCAAACATTCTTTGTTTACAGCATTTTTTCCACACCTGCCTAAAAATTTTGCACAGTACTGTATATAAATATATATGTACACAGTACTGTGCAAAAGGTTTTTTTTTGTGAAAAAATGCTGTAAACAAAGAATGCTTTCAAAATTCGAAATGTTAATCATTTATTTTCATCAATCAACAAAATGCAGTGAATGAACAAAAGAGAAATCTAAATCAAATCAATATTTGGTGTGACCACCCTTTGCCTTCAAAACAGCATCAATTCTTCTA